>CM021734.1:13056493-13632599 GCA_011075105.1 Heteronetta atricapilla | reverse complement strand
ATAGGTTCAAGTGCTTATATATATATATATATATATATATATATAGCTATATATATATTTATATATTAGCAGGTGCTATTATATAAAGTAATATAATAATAGTAATTTAATAAAGTCTAAAATACAAAATCCTTAATCCCCAGCACTTCAATTAATATCTGAAGTGACCATGGGACCATAAAGGGGAATAGAATCTCTTTGATGGTGGCAGAGGGATGAGTCAGTAATAAAAAGTTCACGTTTAGGGACCACCAGGAGCAGCTCCTCTGGCCGGATGTTAACTCACCCACCACTGCTGGGATCAGCAGAGGAGGCAGATATGAGCAGTTTAAAGCATCGGGGGCTATGACTGCCAACACGCCACAACGACCAAGAAGACAAACACCAGTCAGGGGTTATCGCCCTGAGGGCACGGGGGCACCGTTAGGCGCGCGGTCAAACCCTCAAAGAAAACCGGGCGGGGGAGCAAGTACCTCAGGGAGCCCCCTCGGCGTGCCGGGGCCGATCAGCCACCCCGTTTGTCACCGAGTGGGCTGCAAGAGCCGGGGCGGACAGCCCCGCGGGTCCGGGCGGCTCCGGGCGGGCCGCCTTCCTGTCACCGTCCCCCCCCCGTTACCGCGACCGTTGGGCGCTCTGACTGGAACGCGCGCGCGCAGCAGCCCCGCCCCCGGCCGCGCTATGGCGGCGCCGCGGCTGAGCCCCTGACAGCAGCAGCAGCAGGAGGAGGCCGCCCGCCATCGTCGCCGTCCTTTACCGCCACCTTCACCGCCTCCTCCCGCCGCTCTCCCCGGCGGGAGGAGCTGCGAGGAAGCTGTCATGCAGGAACCCGGCCCGGATCCGCCCGACCCTAACGACAGCACCGCTCCCGCCTCCCCAGGCGGCGGCGGGGAGGCTTCGTGGCTGCTCAGGGTCTTCGAGGCGGCGCGGGGCGACTCTCTCCTCAGCGCCTCGCCCGCCGAGACGCCGCCGCTGACGGTGGTGGCGGTGGAGCGGTACCTGGCCGAGGCTCCGCCGTCCCCCCCGTCGCCTCCGTGCCCCGCCGCCGTGCCCCCGCAGTACTGGTACGACGTGACCCTGGCGGACGACTCCCGGCAGGAGCGCTGCCACCTGGCGCCGAGCCTCAACGGCCTGGTGCAGCGCGGCCACCTGCGAGCCGGCGACCGCTTGCGCCTCAGGCGCTGCTCCTACCTCTACGACGAGCGGCGCCTCCGCTACGGCTTCCCGTGCCTGGAGGGCGTCGAGCGGCTGGCCGGGGAGCCGCCTGCCGGCCCCGTGCCCGTCGCCTCAGCGCCGCGCCTCCCGCCCCTGCGCGGCGAGAGGAAGCACTACCTGCCGCTCTGGAACAACGAGGATCCCTATGGGGATGCCTGGGAGGCCGAGAAACCGCCGGAGAAGGTGGACGTGGATGGTAAATTGGCGATGGGGTTGTGGGTGCGGAGCTCCTCTGGGTGGGACGCTGAGGGGGGGTGCGGTCGGGTGGGGGATTTGGGGGGCCTGCCCCTCAGGGAGATGTTCCCGGAATGCCAGCCGCTCTCGAGGTGAGTGTCCTGCTGATGGACAGCGCTCTGCGTTGTCCTGCACGTGTTCCTCTCCTTACAGACTGTATAAATGTCAATAACGCAGTTACATGCGGGTGGCTCAGGGCCGGGTTTCATGGCATTAGCAAATAAGCATCTTGAAATGTGTGAAATCTTACTCTGTGCACTGTACTACAGAGAACCCTTGAAGTGCCCAGTGGTGAACACTCTTCCTTTCTTTCCTCTGCAATGTCAGTCTCTAAGGTGACTTCTCTTGGTCAGCTGGAAATGACGTGGAGAAGCAGAGTTCACTTACATCCGCTGCTTGTCAGAGTGCTGCACAAGTCTAGGCTAAGGTACTACGGGAAGCCAGAGAAAAAAACGGATGTGCCGTATCAGGTAAGGAGGCGTAAGGGTCTAAGTTAGTGCTCTTGAACAAATGTTACAGGATATTTGGAAGTTACTGTTCCCATGTAGTAAACATATAACACTCATGTTGTGTATACCGTTATATTAAAAATGCTAGGCCCTTCCAAGTATGGAAATGGTGGAGTTGCTGGAAGTATGTACAAACTTTAGTAGATCTGTTTCAGTTACTGTAGTTCAGTTGGGATTTCTCTATGAAAAGACAGAATATTTGCTTAAAAGACTGTTTTCTGGTCTGTATGCTTTGGAAGTTGGTGTTAGTCTGTCTTGTACCCCCCCAAAAAATAATATTATTAATATTTTGTCCCTTAATTCTTGCACCAGATGACTTCCGGATAAATCATGTTTTTTTTTTGTAAAACTCTTGCTGATCATCCTAATACATTGAGCTTTTAGCAATATTTTATATAGTGCTTCTTGGAAATGGACACTGCAGGTGTGCTCAATTGTCCACAGCTGCACCCATCAGCTGCTAGTTTATTTCTCCTGCCCTTAGAGGGATGTTGTAGAGAAAATTGGAAGAGCAAAAGCAAGGAAAAACTTGTGTGTTGCGATAAAAACAATTTAATTAAAAGTGAAGGGAAGAAAGGGGAAAACCAAAAAAGTGATGCAAAGGCAGACTGATGTCTGACCAGTCTCAGAGCAGCAGGTACTTGGGAAAGACTGTCCCTCGTTTCACTGCTGGGAATGATGCTAGCGTGGAACATCCTGTAGGTCAGACCAGGTCAACTGTCTCAGCGATACCACCTGCCAGCCTCCTGGCCACCCCTTGCTTGCTTGCTGTACGGGCAGAGGGAGACGCAGAAAGGCCAGCAGTAGCTGAAACACTAGTGTGTTATCAGCGCTGTTTTAGTCACAGACCTAAAACACAGCACCATGCAGGCTGCTCTGAAGAAAATTAACTCCATCCCAGTCAGACAGCTTACTGGAGAGCGACACTTCACAAACAGGTCAGATAACTCCTATTTCTTTCATGAGGACAGAGGGGTATGGAACTTGTTAATGAAAGGCCATGTTCACCTCTTGTTCCACGTTTCCATTCCCTTTCACACAAAGATGAATCTGGGTCTTTTACTGGAGATGATTTTTAGTAGACAGTCTACTGACTGATGTTTGTTTTGGTGGATTTCTACCTTGTAAGACCATTCATTATAAGACTGTTTAAAAAAAAAAACAAAAACAACTTCATACTGCTCAGTGATGTTACGGATTCAAAGCTTTCCCATTTAAGAAAAATAGGTAGAAGTCTTTGTCATAAGCACAATTTCAATGAAAAGATGGTGGTTTGCAATGCAGATCTTCTGTGTATTTTTTTCAGCTTGAAAATAGTCTTGTATCATGTTTTTGTCAAGAATGGTTACCCAATGATACTGCAACTTCTCAACTTTGAAAATGCGTTTTCTTATCCATGGAGACATTTTCAAGTGTTATTCTAAATACTGAAGAATCTTTCTCTGATTCTTGTGCACAATATTCCCTAAACCTCCTCCAAAAAAGCATAGAGTGAAACTGGCATAACCTACTATGAAATATATGACTTTGGGCTGGCATAGTTGTGGATGAATTTTTCTCTGGAAACTGGGGATTTCTTCAATGCCAGTATTCAGTGCAAGTTTTGGAACATACTCTGGATCCATTTGTAATAAGTGAAGTCATTCAGGAGTCAAGTAGCTGATGCATTATTAAAAAAAAAAAAATGATAATGATAAAAGATGAATGTGTTTTTGTCTCTTTTTCTTTAGGCTTACTTTGAAGTTGCTGATAGCTCAGGCATGATGTCGATGGTTTTGTGGAATTCGTTATGTCCTGAATGGTATAACAGTATGAAGGTTGGCACAGTACTACTTCTTGAACAGTACGCTATCAAAAACAGTTACCCATTTAAAACACAGCCGACCCCAGGAGATTCACAGATGAAGAGATTTGCTACAATTGGTTAAGTATTGCAGAAATCTGTTTTGATTCAGTGAAATATAGCTGTAAAAAGGGGAAATAGAAAGTAAAACAGCAAGTGATCCATTGCTGAGACTGACTGATGTGATATATATCTGTAATAACTTATTCTTCCATGTTTATATTTGAATCACGTTTACAAAGTTTTTTGCCACAATTAGATAAAACATTTATTTAAAAAAAAATAAAGATCAAAATCCTTGATTTCAAGTGTTGAGTTCATAATGCTGGCCCTCTGGTACTGAATTTTAATCTGATTCTGCTTCTTCCTGATAAGTATAACAGATACCTTTGTGCACTGTTTGCACAGACTTCCAGGTCATTGAAGCACATAGTCACCTGCTCTGACTGTAGGCTTCAGCGTGGTCAGGCCCTGGCATATCTGCAAAACTCCACTGAGTAAAAACTTGCGTTGGTGACTGCTGTTTGTACTGAAACAGCAGCACCATGGGAGTTCATATTTGAAGAATATTCCTTGACTGTGAGAAAGCATTTTCTTACTTGCTGTTGTTTGACAGATACTCAAGGTAGCTGTGCCACAGAAATACAAGTGGTGGAGTATAACAGTCATAGCTTTTTCAAACTAGATTTGGTCTACAGTTTTTTTTTTCTCTCCTACTTCACTGAACATGAGGGTTTTTTCCACTTTTGTACTTATACACAGAACAAAACAACAGCTAACATTCAGAAAATATAAACAACTGCCTTGAAACAAGCAAATACGTGTTTGTGATGGATAATGTATAATTTATTAACAATGACAATTTCCTAATGCAGTTGCTACAGTTCATGAAAATAAACAATATTTTCACTGCTAGAAGCAGTGTATTCTCTGTCTAATATATCTTCACCTTAAAATCAGATCTTAATGTTTGGAGTGTTTGTGATGATTTGACAGGAGAAACATTTAGCTGGGAAGGGAAGTTTGGGAGGGGAGCTGATGATGTTTATAAACAAGCCCTCAAGCAGCCATAATTGCTGCAAAACTTTTCTATGGGAAGAGAACAGAGTAAGATATGCCCTCAGGTGACTTTCCCTATGGGCAAACGATTTCAATCCTAATGGCTTCATTCACACTACACTACGGATTTCTGCAAATATTAGTGGTGTAGAAATGTTGATGGAGAGATCAAAATAGAACATGAGGCCAATGGGCCATAAATGATAGTATCTAATGGGAAACTTAAAACAACCAGTCTGTAGTGAAGTGCCACAGAATACTTTGAGACCACAGATAAATCTTTGGTTCGTAGCAAAATGTATGTGCAGTATCTTATTTTTTAGCTCAAAGTTCATAATTTTGTCTCAATAGGAACTTACAAAGCATATGTGATGGTAGATCTTGAGTCCATATATCCTACAAGAGGAGAGTCTGAAAAGAATAAATCTAGAAAATTTCCTAGAGCAGTTGATTTTATGCAGCTCTTGGAGTGTGATCTGTTATTGTTCAGATGTCAACCTAGGTGAAATGTAGCGCCTCACTAACTACTCAACATAAAAATCTCTATTTCAATTTTTAAAGCATGCACAGTGGGAGTTCAAAAAATTCTTCAGATAGCTAATTAAAGAATTCAGTTACACTGGATTGCTCAAGTAACAATTACTTTGTTTTCATAACCAGTTCCAATTTGTAATTTGATCACATACTACCTTTCCAGTGTTCCTTATGACCATTCACCTGTAAATGTTTTGAAAATGTATCTAGGGGGTTAACAAAGCTAGAGTTTGTTAGTCTACAGGGGAAGGGGCTTTGAAAATTAAGAGTGCTACGAGATGGCATGCTGCTGGTATGACTACACCATGCTTTGGTGTAGTCACTGCACCAAGCCTGTCTGAATTTAAGAAGCAATTGGACTATGCACTTAGTCACATGGTCTAAAATTTGGGGTAGACCTGTGCAGTGCCAGGAGTTGGATTTGATGATCCTTATGGGTCCCTTCCAACTCGGGATATTCTATGAGTCTATGATACTGGCATATGCCTGGTTTTCTGTGAAGCGAGTTCTGTGTCGCCCACTGTTTCATCTGCAACATCGTATAACAGGCAAAGAAGTGCTGTTCTATAACCTAAAACTCCTAAAGCTTAAATACTTAGTACCATCATCTTGAATTCCACCTCTGGGCAATGTGGACATCTCACATATCACTGAATTTATGTAGTACTGATGAAAACAGCTGTTCAAATAGCCCGGACTGACTTTCAGTTCTGAGTAGTCCCCGTGTATAATCTTTGGCTGAGTATATGGCTTTCATCTAATCTCAAAATGACCAAAAATTTTTAAAATTTAATGAATAGTTTTGATGGATAGAAATGAGTGGTTTGCTTTCAGAACTTTTCTCACAAATACTGCCTGAAAACACCACATGCAAAACCACATTAGTCCTCTAAGTACATTTCTAGCAAGTAGCAGCCTGAAGAAAATTCTTAAGCAGAAGGTCTGGTTTTACGTGTAATGCCTTCCTGGTGTCACCACAAGGGGGAAGGGCCTGATAGGTAAACAACTCTATAGGTTATTTAGTCTTAGCAATTACTTTTCTGGGTGTATTATTCAAATAATCCCTTACCTGAGCCCAAGTATCTTGTAGAAACTGGATCAGAACAGTCTTTTTCATAACAGCAAGTTTTGTCCTGTTGTGAGAGAGACAATAGAGTACCACCATAAATAGAGTAATAAATAGAGTATTCTATATGCTGAAGCCATTCCTTCTGTATTCTTAGCTGACTGCAACCCCCTACCCCCCAATGCTCTACCATTTTTGTTATTTAACATCTAAACACTTTGCATAATAAATTAAAGTTTTCAGGGGTTATGATAAAGAAATGTAAAGACCTTCTGTCTTCTTGCATGGCCACGTCATCATTTCTATCTTACAACTGCCTGAACTGGTGTCATACATGGAAGTTCTCATCTGCTGGTTCTGTCTTCTGTCTTTGTTGTCTGCAAATCAATTTTAGATTGTAGTGACACTTGAGAACAAAGATAAACAAGTATTTCATAGCTAAGCAGTATCGTATTAATTTCTTTTTTTTAAGATACCCATTTGGAACAGACTCATGTAGAGCATTAGAAAGTTTAGCATTGCTCAGATTCAAAAGTTGCAATTGTGGAATGCTGTACCTGCATTTCTGTATTTCAATAGAAACAAAGTTAGAGGGCTTCATGGATGATGTCACAGCCAGTGAGAGATATGGTTGAAATATATCTTTTATGAAACTTTACCCAGTTTTGTTTCAGGTTTTGTTTGTATTTAAAACAAAAAGTGTTTTCTTCAATTTGTATTCATGCTTTACACGCTCCTGTCTTTTTTTTTTGCTTGTCAGAAATCAGCCTTAATGTACGTGACCCACCTACCAAAATAAGTATAATTCCAGAAGAAATGGTTAAGCCAGAGTGGGGATTACCTGAAGTTAAATACCGCTTTATCACAAGGTAAAATGGAAATCAGTTGTTTGTCAAGCTGGAACTCAAATTTCATTAAATTACACTGACTGTTAATTGGAAAATTTGATTTAAGAAATCTCTTAAGAAAGCTTTATGTTTTGTCATTCATTAATACCAACATTTTTGTTCTGTTTTTAGGTCAGAGCTGGATAACTTGCCAAACAATCATTCCTGTGATGTTATTGGTCTTGTGACGTTTGTAGGAAGGATTGAACGAGCAAGAAAGAGAGGTTTTTCCATAAATACAGCTTTCAGAATTTATCAAACCTTTTTTAACTTTTTGAAGAAACACTTACTTGTTTTTCTTTATATTTGTTTTTATAGAACGGAGTGAAGACTTCTGGCTCTATCGTTGGGCACATGCCATTGATGGGACCTCAAAGCAACCATTTATACTGGAAATATTTGCAACTTCTCAGCCAGAAGTGTTTGAGCGCATTCATCCAAGTATTTATCTCTTTACAGTACTTACTAATAACTGTTTATAATGTTTTTCTAGTTGGTCGCTAATTTCAAATTCTGAATATAATTGCTATTGAATTTTTTTAAAGTGCCTTGGTTTATCTACTCAAACAGAAAATAGCTGATCAGGCATCAAAAACTAAAAAAAATAATAAAAAAATAAAAATAGTTCAAGTATTTGAAATTCTTGTCATACTGCAATGTGCCAGTTAATCTAGACAGATAGAGGCAGCACAACCTGGGGTTCATCTGATGTGGTTAATTTCAAACAGAAAATTTAGCAAAGCACACATGGCAACATCTCTTTCATCAGAAGCAACTAAAGAAAGATGGCAGCTCCTTAAATCTCTTATTCTCTTTGTCCATAAGTAAATATTTTTTTATTGACAGGAATAACATAAGATGATTGGACGAAGGGAGAGGTGAATGTGGAAAAGCTTTGTTTCTTTGAAAAAAATATTTTTGGCAATACAGAAATCACCTGTGAGCTGTGTTAGTTATTTTCTGTGAGTTTATAATGTTAAATTTCAAACTGGGGAATCCTTACGGATTTTTAAAGGGCTTTAAATATTTCTCCTCACCTTCTCTTTCTTTTCCTCCAAGCAACTCACCCTTCTTTTAACACTTTTATTATTTATTTTATTGACATCCTACCTGATACATTGTCACATGTTTCAGTGCTAATAGATATGCTGAAATTTTCTTGCACATTTAAGTTGAAAATCTAATGACACCTCCATATTCTAATTTATAACAAAGATTCAATACATGCTAACGGTCAAGAATTAAAATAACGTGTTTAGACCACTTAGTTAAAATTAATTCATGGTGAGTCAGACTTGAAATTCTAAAATCAATTAAATACCCAGAAAAAAAGTTTGCTTGTTTGTTTGTTTTTCTAGTGACATACTTGGTGTGTACACAGATGAGAGTGGTACGGGACCTCAGTGACAATCCTTCCAGCACAATTTATCTTACGACTTCGAATGAAAGTCAAATATTCATTACAGGTAACTTAAAGTAGTTTTAGCTCTATGTGGTTCTAATTGTAATTGCTTGGACTATTACAAAACGAAGGCAGGATAATGCATTCAGGTGAGGCACTAATTGGTGTATCTTATGAAAAGTACAAGTATTAGGTTAAGCCATGTGTTTACTAAATCTTTTGGATTGTTTTAATCATCAGATAGTGTTGCAGTGAATAGTGCCAATTTCTTTAAAAATTAAGTATTATTTGCAGCTTTTCTGGGTTACAGATTTCCTTATTACAATTAAAAAAATATCAGTATGGTAAATTTATCTTAGTTAATATTTTCACAAATACTTGAGAGCTGTTACGTTTCCTATTTCCCAATGCAGAGGCCCTTGTGCGGAACATGTGGCCAGGAAAGCGTTGTTGTACTGGGTTTCACTGAAGGAGCATTCCTTCTAGAAAGTCTTATTTGAAAACTCAGATCTGCAGTACAATCCTCGTTATGGCTGTGTGATACTGTGCACTAGATAGCATCAGTCAGCATGTCACAGCCAGGATCAGGCATAGCTCGTTGTAGTACTTGTGCTTTTTGATCAGGAGGCAGATACAGCACAGTGTTGTAGATGAGTGGTGTAATGGCCTAATTGCAAGGTAGTATGAAATAAAGTAAATGCCTCTTTCCTGTGTTTATCTGTCCAACTCATTTCTTCAGATTTCCTAACATATAACTCACCCAGCCTGAATCTTGCTGCTGACAAGGAGGAATAGGGAGTAATATGTGCAAAAAATTATCTGAACATTGTCATATATACACACGTGGTCTCTTCTAACAAACTGGGTAGGGTGTTTTATGCTTAATTGGTCTAGCAAAACAAGCTAGTCTTTTTCCTTAACAGCTGATTTATATTACACCTAAATGAAAGGTTTGTGAGTCTTTTTGTTACATGTTTTCCTTCAGTATATTTTGTGCTTAGTTTTCTAATTAAATGTTTATCTCTTGAGCTTTTCTTCAGACTAGCTTTACTTCATTTTATGTGTTTGCATCCTAAATGAGAACTACAGCTGGAGATGACAAACCATTGGATGAGATCTATTTCAATTCATAGCTTAGAAGTAGACCTGTTTATTGGAAGTAGACAATTTATTTGATATAACTGGGATTTAGTCAGTATGTTGGTTTTAAACCAGATATCGATGAATATATACCTTACCAATTACCTGCCCGGATATTTGCTGAACCCTGTGAAGAGGATCTACCTGTTCTTTCCTGAGGTTACAGAAGAATGTAGAATGCGTAGGACTTCAGCAAAGGCAACGTAATGAAATGATTTCTGATCATTTTGTTGTTGCATATGCTCATGTGAAAAAGTGTTCTAGTAGTATTGCCAATTGTTTTATTATTTAACATTCGGCTAACTTTCAGTATCAGATGCAAGTGTTAGCTGAGGAATTCAAAATACTCATTTCAAAATAAAAGCTAGTGACTATAACCTGTTTTATTTTTGATATCTGATTATTTTTGTTTTAAAAGGGTGTCACAAGGGACAGCCATACACCAGAGACACCAAAGTGAAAAACTTCATTCACTGGACTAAGACACAGAGTGAAGCTGATCAAATGAAGAAAACTGTCATTGGTGGCTATTATCCTCTTCCACGACCTCCAAATAGCTTTCTCAAGTATTGTAAAAGTAATAAAGGTATTGTATTTTCAAGTATCTTCAAGATCTGTAGCCTTTTTCAGTTCAGTCTTACTCCAAGCATTTGAAACATTAATTAAAAAGTAACACAGTTATTATTAGTGATTATGCGAATGTGTAATGTCTTCTAAGAAAAAATCCCTTTCATGACTCATAATGTATCGTAGGCCAAATCCTTATCTTACAGAAAGTCAGATTTTGCGCTTTGTGCATGTAGTTGCAGGAGAACTGTAACAACTGCGAGTCTTCCCAGAAGTTTTACTCTGACTGCTCTACTAAATCAGCATTAAAGACAGTTATTTGGAAGAATATAATTAGTTAGAAATTTCACCTGAAAACACAAACTGTGATACCTGAAAATGCTTAAGAGGGGGAAAAGGGCATATTAATTTTTTTCATGTGATGTAAACAAGAGGATTTAAAATCCTTCAAAAACTTACCTTAAAATCAATTTAATACTTAGTAACATATTTTTTCCATTTTCTTTGAGCCTTGCATTCAGATTTTTTGATAGTGCATTTCTTTAAAACTTGTTTATGGGAATTGCTCTTTTGCAGTTGAATCAGTTTTGAAAGCCATAGGTGAAATGGGGAAAGAAATTGAAGATTTGCACTACAGGGAACGCAAGCGCATTGCTATTCAAGGAATAATTAGCGCCGTAAGGTACATCAACTGTAGCAATGTAGCTGAAGATCCCTCAGGAGTAGAACCTGTTCAGGTACAGAGCTTGAAAATTAATGCTATAGCACTTAAGCAGCTATGATCATAATTAGAGTGGAGAATATTGCATTTGAATCCACAACTTGGCTACATTGTCTCTTGAGTAACTGTACTTGCTATTTTGAGAACAAAATAGTTTTGCAAGCCATAGTTTAAAATTTTAAAAAGCAGTGATTCAGTGTTTCTTGGAGTTCATTGTAGCAGTCCTCTGTAAAACTGCGTAACTGTTTAGAAGCTACTAATTTAACTGGCTATATAATTTAATTAATGTAAATTAGAGTGTGGGAGAGCTGACTACTGCAATTTGCGCATTGTCACTTTCTAGACAGAATTTATCTTACTCACTTGCTCTAAAACATACTTTAACACTTCCAGGGTTTTGAATTGGAAGAAATAGTTCTGGGTGCTTTGAAACTCTTAATTAATTGTTGTTGCAGAAAGATACTTCTCAGTCTCTTGAAAGTTCTACTGTGTCCAAAGAAGATGGTGTTCAGAAGGAAAACCGTCAAACTAAGGAGTTCACATCTTTTCTGGGGCCACAGTGTGCTCCTGGGGAACAACAACGGCATCAGACTCTACGATCGAAAAAGAGCACAGTCAAGAGAAAGACAGAAGCAGAACAGTAAGCTCTTTTCATAAATACATAGTGTATCTTCTCAAAAATGTTAATGTAAATTAGTTCAAAACCTAGATCATAAAAAGCACATAAGAAGGCTTTAAAAGGATATGTAGTTTAATGTTTAAAAGGTAGTTCTGTGCTTTTCCTAGCATCCGGTGATGACAGTTACACCAGTCAGGCTAATGGAGGATTGATTAAAACAGAGGCATCTGATTGATAATGCTCCCTTCTTTTTAAAATTTATGCTACTTTGTTATTCTCAGGGATTTTCAGTAAAGGTAACTAACACTTCAACAATCTATAGGTTAGTGACCTATCTGTGGAACAAGTCATAGTTACAATGGTTTCTTCACTGGAAGTGCAAAACTGGGAGGAATAATGTTTTAGTATAGTTATTCCTTAAGTCCAAATGTACAAATTTGTTATTTTATTTTTTTAACTTTTTTTTTCCCCTTTCTAGTTAATAGAAGGTATTACACATTGCTGTAATTTGTGCTTAGAAAGGAAAGTAGAGGATGGCCACACGGTAACCTAAAGGCTTGAAATAACTCACAATACTGTGGCTCTGCTTGTGATGTAAAAAAATGAGATAAGAAAAAAACTGGTACAACTTTTTTAGTTTTAAGAGTAAAAGATTTGCTTGTATAAATATATCCTTTATTGCAATGCTTGTGCAAGTTCTGATGTAATTGTACCAAGTCTTAAAAGTCTCATTTATAAACTGAGAGATTTAATGTTGCAAAAATCTAGGAAGTCACGCTTTTTGTTTTAGTGGATTTCTCATGCTATAAAAGCTATATTTGTTTTTTCCTCACTTTTCACATCCAAAAGTCATAATAGTGGGAAGAGTGCAGGTATTTCGAATATTTTGCAGGGAAATTAAGTGAAATATAATTAGGATTGAACTTACAACAAAAAAATGGGGAATAGAAGTTCTGTGCTGGTAATGTTACAGCAAGCATGTTAGCGGCTTTCCATTCCATAAGAAAAATGCCAACATTAGAATATTTTAGGTTCTACCTGAAAAAAAAAAGAAAAAAGTGTGTTCTTTGCTCTGTGTATTTCCATTTAACAGAATTCTCTAAAGTAATGGTGAATTTCCTATCTTAAGGGGAAGTGCATCTGTTACTCCTGTACCATCTTACCACTATTTCACACGGTCTGCAAGAAAGAAATTTAGGTAAGTCATATGAAGTTAATTATGTTAAATAATTGCAATGATGAAGCAAAGACACTTAAAATGAAATTCTTATAGGTTTAAAATTAAACTCTTATAGGTCAAGAATCTGCATGGAAGTGAAAGAACACAACAGAGTAGAATTTAATATTTTCTATTAATTTCCTCCACATTGATTCCAGGTCAAATACATAGGATTATTTTATTCTGAAATAAAATCTTGAATATGTTATTAAACAAATTTTTATAGTGCTACATGTGCTACTTAAGGAATACCTAGTAACAGGGGTCCATCATGATAAACAGAGTAATATATGTAGTTTTTGTTTCAGAGAGATTATAGTTTAAATAGGAGAGTCAAAGGTAGGAGGAATGCTTAATTAGTGAGCAGAGTGAATAATGTGATTGCATTAATGGATTAGCTAGTGGTAATTAAGCTATAAATCATCCCTGGTGTTACAGAGGTATAGTTGTCTCTGGGAAGTTGCTTTACTCCTTCCACTGCTCAACACTCAATTTTTATTGAACTTGCTTTGGATCCAGAAAAGGATAAAAAAGAAAAAAAATCCAGGTAGGAGTTTCAGATCTACAGCCCTGACAAAACTGGAACTTAAAGAGATGACTACATGTGGGAAGTTATTAAGGAAGTAGAATGAATGTTGCTAGTCTGGGGCAGAAAACTTCTGTCCTTCATGCAATTTTGTTTAAGGGTTGTAAATTCTTGTCGTTTGTTTCAAACGAAGCTTGAGTAACTTGAATTTATGAACTCTGTGATGACAGTAATTTCAAATGTCTGGTGTTTTCGTGGTGGCAACTAGGGTTTGTATCACGAATACGTGATATGTGTGTACAGTGAGGTCCATTAAGATGATGAAGGGACTGAAGCAACTAACATATGAGGAAATGCTGAGAGAGTTGGGACTGTTTAGTCTAGAGAATAAAAGGCTCAGGGGCATATACGTTTGATATGTTTAAACATTGATACATTTATATCAACGCATATAAATACATGAAGGGAGTGTGCAAAGAGAATGGTACCAGGCTCTTTGATGCCCAGGGATAGGACAAGAGGGAGTGAGAACAAACTTAAACACTGGAGGTTCTATCTGAACATCAGGAAGCACTTCTTGTGCTGTCGTGGTGGCTGAGCACTGGCACAGGTTGCCCAGAGAAGCTATGGAGTCTCCCTCCTTGGAAATGTTCAAAGGGTGTCTCAACATGGTCCTGGGTAGCCAGCTCTGGGTATCCCTGCTTAAGCATGGGGTTGGACCAGATGGCCTGCAGAGATCCCTGCCAACATCAATCGTTCTGTGATTCTCTGTGCCCTTCGCCTGCCTTCTTAGTTTACTTTCAGCACCTCTTCACTCCTCACTAAAAAGAATTTTTGATGGTGCTAGGGACGTAGTGACAATCATAGTGATGGAGGTTATGCAAGTTACCATTCTTCCAGTGTTACTGCCTTATAAGCATACCTGTTCTCATGAAAACCAGTTCTTGGAAGCTAATTGGAAAAAGTTTTTTTGTTGTTGTTGGACAAACTAGGTTCTTCTGAGCCCCCACGTTTGTTTACTCTGATCCTTTTGGTAGACACTGCATTTTCTAGGGGAAATGGTTGTCTGGCTCTGCAACTCGCTCATTTAGCCTGACACCTGGCTTTAATACCATGCACCTGCCAAACAGCAAGTTACATAGCCCTGGGGGGAACCTGGGCAGACCTCAGCTGCTAGGGTTTCTGTTTAACAGCAACCAACTTACCTGGGGAGTCAGCACAGACACATCTTTCAGCTGGACTTGGCACTTGCTGCCTTCAGGAACAAGAGGCCGTATAGCCAGCAGGTGTAAAGATGAGTTTGGGGGTATTGTGGTGCAGGAGTTTGCAGGAACGTGTGGCACGAATACATTAGAATATCAGGATGGCTTTTTTTTGAATGGGAGGAATCACTTTTTTTCTTTTGCTTGCTGAGAAATACTCAATTTCTTCAGGGGTGGTGGGAGGATGGGAAAGAATGTATTCTCCCTGTTTCTTAAAAGTGGGGAAAAAGTTAAGGCATGTTTTCTTTGTTCTCTGCTTTTCTCAATCTACTACTGTCCTCGCTACCTATGTGTCCTGTACTCTATGCCATTAGTAATGGAGGAGAAAGTCTGTGTTGGATTATGGGAAGCTGTTTCACTCTATATAATTAAAAGGTAACTCGTGTATTTCTGTAATTACCTATATAGTTGTTCTGAATTCTCCAAATTACAGGAGAAAAACAGAAGGTTAGCCTGAAGTACTTTAAGCTTGCATTGTTTTCTGTTCTGTTGCTTCAAAGTAGCAGAATATCAGCTCTCACTGGAATATTTTAATGCATTTATGACATAATGGTAGATATTTTGAAGTATGCATTATAGCTTAGATTATTCTGTGTTGAGTATTTTGTGCAATATTTCAGAATCCGGTTGCATTGTTGAAGGCTTTATGTTTTTAGATAGTAATAGCTTATTTTAAGGCTCTTTATTTGACGGCCTCAGTTCCTACATTTCTGAGGTAACTCATGTATAGGATGTCATATAGTATTATCAGAATGCATGTGAAATGGTATGATTATTAAGGGTTTCAGAAAGAATGAGGTAAGAGGAAACCGATTAATTTAACACTACCATTAATATTTATATACTTGCTAGTGGAGACATTTAACAGAAATGTACTTTTAAGCTTATAATGTAAAGTAGTTCAATTGGTATTTTTTTAGTGAAGGGGGAAAGATCAGGAATTTTAGACAAGCTTATTTTTTCAACAGAAGTTGAAAAAAAAAAAAACCACAATAGCTTTCTTAACTTTTTAATCTTTAGAAGCTTAGCACTGCAGGTACCACAGAGTTGCTGGTGTATTACATGTTCACATTCCAGACTGCTTAAAGGTACTTTGTGTGTATGTTTCTGTCCTTGCAGTTTCACTTCTAAATGTTTAGTGTAACTTATCTCTTTTCTCATTTTCTTCATTTTCTATCCCTTCCAATGAGAACTAACGGACAGGAGAGTCTGCAGATTGCAGGCTGGGAATAGCAAATTTATCGTGGCACAAGTTTTCATAAAGCTGGCATGGGCAAAATAGGAACATGGATGTTTTGATTTAAAACAGCCACAGCATACCACACTAAATGGAAGGATTTGGGTTATATCAGAAACATGTAAGCTGTTGTGTATAGACACGTAAGTTTCCCTTGTTTACGAACCTAGCTCAAGTTGCACTGTGCACCCATCCAGCACAAAGCAGTCCTGTAGCAGTAACATGTTGGGCAGGTAGGTGAAAACATCCCAGCCACAGATCTGTGTAAGAACCTTGGGAAGAACCGCAACAAGTTCATTTCCAAATTTTTAAGAGGCAAAATTAGCTCTAAGTCCAAGCCTTCTCTTAAGAAAACAGTTTGAAAAGAAAAACAAACCATTTCCATAATAACAACTTCTCAGCAGTATGAGTTGGTGTACTCCTGTGCTTTAACAAAGAGGGAAGTTAGTTGTCTTGTACCTTACTCGATGTATTGATTTCTGAGCAAGCCTTTCATAACACTGGTAGATTTTCATCTGTTGTTGAGAAAGTCTTGAAAGTGAGAATTAAGTTTTGTGGGCATTCATTTTTAATTAGACAACTTTTGTTGATAGCTTTTGATAATGTCTATAATAGCTTGAAAATCTACTAATATAGCTGATAGGTAAATATTTAGTTTATTACTATGCATACACAGTAACTGCTTTCCAGGTTAGTTAAGGTAAAAGGAATTAATTCTTCATAAAATGGACATTGTTTTATCTCAAAATAATACCACAGGAGTCACAATGCAATTACTGAATTATTCTTAGAAAGATAAAACTTTCCTGCTACATTGCATCAGAAGATATACAAATAACACTGCATTAAATTAGATACAACATATTGAATGTAGCTTTCTGAGGTTGCAGTGGACCTCAAACAAAATTTGAAAAACATCTTATACCCTACAGTGGCATTGAAGCACATATGACTTTCTGTTTACTGATATGTTTAGCACAGCTCTGCTCTGAAGCCAGGTTGGGTTTTGGGGAGCAAGTGGGTCATGCTTCTCTATGGCAGCTTTTGGTTTCAAAATTTAGTAGCTGAAACCTTATTTGTGTCGTTTGTGCTGTTTGAACGAGGATTCTTTTGTGCCTAGAGGTAGAGATCACAAGATAGTCACTCCAGTACTTAGCTCACACAACAGTAATAGTGCATTTCGTAGAATGTACTTTCATACTCAAAAAAACCACAGTGTATTTCCTTTTATCTTTTCACAGTATCACTTCATCTTAGATATTTTCCATTTGTTACGAAACACTGAGAATTTTCAGTATTTATCCATAATATGAAATAGGGAAATCTTGGAAAAAAAATAATAATTACAACTGAAATACAAAATATCCCACTAAACAGCATACACTGCTTCACATCCTTTTTCACTGTCTGTGTATTGTTTCTGTGTATTTGCAGTTATAATACTTTATTAGTAACTACTTTGGTAGGCCAGAATTTCAGTGGTACCTGAACAAAGTCTTGCCTGTGTCTCAGTAGTTTGTGATGCAGAATAGTCTTTTTCTTGAGTTTATTCACACATCTTGTCAAGTTTGTTGTAAGAGGAGTGTAGCAAAGAAGAAAGGAATAAATGAGCTTATCTGAGCATATCTTTCTCTGTTGTGGCTGTAGAGTATGTCCAAGACATAATGTCCAAGATAATTGATTAGAGATTGTAGAGAATAGTTGCTAACCATTAGTTAAAAAAATCATGATTAAAAATGAAAGTATACCTAATTTTACTTATTTTATTTACTCTTTAATTATTTTAGTTTTTATTTTAGTTTAATTTTAATTTAAATATTTTTATTTTAAATAAAATTATTTCTAAAATTAAAAAATCTGGTTTGCTTGATTTACCTGATTGTTATGACAGGGTAGTATGTGCAAAAGAAAATAAATATTTGGAATTTATCATTTGGATTCTGGAATGATGAGTCAGCTGTATTCTTGCTTTGTGTTTGACTGCTGAAGTGTGCTAATATGAAACCACAGTGGCATTCTGTGCAGTACTTTCTTTTAGAATTAAGTCATAAACCTGTTGATAGTCTGAGATACTCAGCTTTTAGTGTCACGCATGCTGTTACCAGTAGGTGCTCAGTAGAGGGCAACAAACCCTGGCTTTTGAGTATAAAATACTTCCCTATCTACTCCATAAAGCAATGAAATAAAGCAGTTCTTATCTTGAGCTCTTGAAAATTGATTTACAGAGCATAGTAGGTCTCATTATGTCAAGCTGCTATATTACAAGTCCTGTGATGTGAAACTAGCTACCAGTGCTCAGTTGTTCAAGCCTGTTTCATTTATCACTAGAAATCTGTCAAGATTTGAACTTCTGCTGCATAGTGTTTGAGATTAAACAGATTTTAATATATAAATATATACATGTACACACACACTCTAACTTTCCTTTTATAGCTTGGACAAATTTCAACATGAAGATTTTGTTCAAGACAAAAATGAGCAGCCTGCATCAGACAGTTCACAGTACTACCCAGGTATGTCTCAAGCAGTTGTAACGTTAAGTTTAAACCTGCTTCTACCCTTCAGGTCCAAAACAGGCAACAAAGATATCCTTACAACCATTGCTTGTCAAGACAGCTTTTCTATGCATCTGGCTGTATCAGCCTCTAGAGAGCCACTGTATGAATTTGTTCAAATCATTGTGCTCCATCATGTCCCTGATGTGTTATAAAGGATAGCTGAAAGGACACTATTAGGCTGTTTGCCAGTACAAGAAATAAATTCTCAGTGTTTTTACAAACTGCAGGTCAGTTTTGTACCTCAGAAGTATAGTGCAGTAGGCTTAGTAGTACAAGCCTTCGCATCTTTTTTTGATGGTTTTCTTACTATACTGATCTACATGTAATAAAACTGTCCATCTCCAGGAAGATAGCTCCAAAGCTACATGAATACCTAATTAAAAAGAAAAATACAAGATGTGGGAGGAAATGAATGCAATATACAAGCCAGTAATGAGAGAGATGGTTGTATTTTGGATTTTTTATCAGTTAATATTATTAAATATTTATTTCTTCCTTTGCAATTGAAATATAAACTCTATATAAACTCTCTATAAACTTTAAGTAGTTACTTTCTTTAAGTAGTTACTTTCTTCATCTATTTTTGGATGAAGGAAGAAGTCTAATTAATCAGTCATTTTGTGTAGCTTAGTCTGTTTTTTATTTTGTGCAAATATTTTGTCACATTTTCCTCTTTTCAAAGCTGTCTAGATTTACTCTGAGTCATGTAATTTTATCTGAAAGTTTGTCTACTGCTTGCATCTGTCCCAACATCAACATTTTGTCAATTTACTTCCACGTATAGCTGTAGTACGGATAGTGTTGTACATCCTTTCATTAAGTAATGCCACAGTTCATCTTAATGTAATAATGATGGTTTGCTTCTACTCTACTGATGATTAGCTACTCCATTGTGTTTCTTTAAAACAATAGAATTTACAGTGAACTTTTCCAAATGATTAATATATTGCAGATCAAAATTTTGAGGAAAGTTTTAAATTGGAGTAAAATTTATACATTAACTGTTTAAAGTGATCTTTTTTTCAAGTGAAAGAACAGCATTAGGTATTATGTTGAGATCTGTTCTTCAAAATTAAGAAAACATATCCATAAGTAAATTTGATAATTAATGAGCTAATTGGTTCTTAGTCTTCAGTGAAATTTCTCATGACTTTTAAAAATGAGAAATCAGATTGGGTGTTCTCTCCTGAAATTATTTTTTTACAGGAATTCCTGGGAGCTGTCATGTTTATTGTGCTATGCTCTTACTGTCTCTGGAATTGCTGGCATATTGTGTAGATACCTTCAAATAAATGTATGTGTGTGGTTTCAATTAGGATGGTTTAAATTTTTTTTTTTTTTTAAAAATCCCTCCTTGCACATATTTTAAATTTGCTTTCGTGGTTTCTGGATGTTCACTAAGCAAATTATGTCCTCTCCAAAAAACAAGCCACAATGTTCAACTTAGTGTTTTGAAATAAGTGGTTTAACTACAAGTCTAGCCTCTAAGGTTAGGCATATACTCCCATTCCAGCTCTAGTTTCTTTGTTTTGAGCATTCTGCTGTCTTCTTAACTGAGATGTTCTAGTGAAAATACTTCTCATCTAGCAACGAAGTGACAGGATTCTGTAAGTACATAAGCAACTAACTTTTTGCTATGTTTATACTAGACCAAGAAGGAGTAAGTGGTATACCTGAAACTGAAGAGACTGGAGGAGCTTGTGATTCATGGCAGAGTGACCTGTGGGCACAAGTAAAAGACAAGCTGCTGACATATTTGCATCACAGCACAGTTTTCCCAGAAAGCATCCCACGTAAATTTGATTATGTGCACAAAGACTTACTTATGCAAAAGTACAACCTTCAGGCAGCTGTGTACCAGCCAAAAGAAACCAGAACAGATAAAAATATCAATGAGTTTAAAAGCGCTAGTACCCTTGGGTATTATGAAGTGACAGTTCTGGGTAAGTATTTGGTAGCTTGGCTGTTTGCTATGCTGGGAATGACTTAAGGTTAGCCAGAAGCTGAACAGATTTCTTTGGCTTTGGCATTCAAATTTTGATGTTTAAGTTTTAAAAAAAAAAAAAACATTTCAGATCTCTGTTAGAAGAAGGAATTAGAATATTTCACAAGAAAGCAGTAATGCTTGTTAAAATTACCATCATGTCATTAATTGAGATAATTGAATATCTTATTTCTATTGCCACTTTCCCTATAACTGCAATTTTGTGTGTAGGAGTATGTGTATTATTTGAAGGTTGTGTATAGTCCTTAAGCTGTTCGTTATTACAATTAGAGAGAGAGGTTTGGTTCAGTAAGTGAACCAATCTGATATAATTAGGTAAATTATTCAATTGCACTTTATTGTCAGCTGATCTTTCTTTTGGAGTGGTACCCATCAGGAGCAAGGTAGTGTTCTTAAGGGAAAAGGAAACTTTGAAATGCTTCCTTTGAGCTTTATCCTCACTGAGTTGTTTTTCTTTTTTTTTGTTTGTTTTTGTTTTAAATCTGTTTTGTTTTGTTTTGTTCTCGGTATGGTTGCTCATAAAGTGCCTTTCTTCCATACTAGAAAATGAAGGGCTTGTATTTTAGCCATACTCATCAACCACTCTGCTGCTTCTGGTTACCACAAAACATCAATTGATTGACCTTTATTTGTTAAATATAAATATGCAAGGTGATGACAAATATGCAACAAGATCTGTTTGTTAGGATTACTTCGGGATATTAATGTTTGGTTTAATCTCCCATTAAAAGGAGAAGGAAATTGACTAGATTAACAGTGCTCATGTTAAGTTCAGGTAATTTTAAAGTTTCCATTATTTGCTAAGGGAGATTTTCAGAGGAGGTGTTTAAACATTTACAGCCATGAGAATCCTGGAACATGCAATAAAATATTCAAGACGAAGGTAGCACAAGTACTGTACCACGTGCTGCATAGATACAGTGGATATAAAATGATTTTTTTTTGCTCTCATAGCAGTGATGAAATTAAAAAGGAGTGTGAAATGGCTTCCATTATTGACTTAGTATTTTCTGAGCTAATAGCATTGACCTTAAATCATAATAGCATTGTAATTATCAATTCCAATGTGTGTATACTTACATAGGTTTCTATTGAAATGTAGTTTTAGACATCAGTTATTAATTAATGAACAAAGAGCAAGTATGTAAAAATTTTCTGATTATATCAGTGTTCAGCCTGAAATAGTCTGATTTTTCTTAATGAAGAAATGCAACGTGAAGTTGCAAATGGACTGGAGATGAAGATTTCTGCTAATAAATATTTTTTCAACAGGTATAAACCACGATGTAGCAGTAGATGTCGCATTTCTCCCACTGTGCTGTCCTGAAGACCCACACTTACTTCCAGTAGAGGACATTGAAAATGATACATTATTGTCTTGCATGAGTTGCATCTCTGCTTGTCAGAAGAAGACCACCAGCTATGGAATGCTTCGTGACACCTTTCCACTTTCAAGTGAGATTGACTTTCACTGGCATTACTCATTTATCTTATTCTGTATCCCAGTACAAGAGATAATCTGTAGAAATTAATGTTGTAGATCAGGCATTGCTCACCTCTTCCGTGATACGTATGTGAATTTTGTGTGGCTACCTCTAATAGATATAATACTGAATTTTCAAGGCAGTTTTTATTGGAGCTGTTTTGTACTCTGAAGACAGTATTTTAATATCCAAAATACTAACTCCTAAGTGACCTAGATAGTATTTGCAGTTATTTGCAATATTATACTGACATAGGAGTCAGTACTTGTGCCTGAGCATGTGGATATTTGCCTTGATTTGCTTTGAAATAGAGTGGAATAACAGTCAATCAACTCATTTTGCTGATGTCACTTGGAACAGCAGCTTTAATGCAACCTACAGTGCCTATAAACTGAAGTATTTGCCTATTACACTTCTAGTTACTGGCACCTTACAGCACTTGTGCTGAGCGCTATTAATGCATATCATGCTGCAAAGTGCTATGTAGGCATAGTGTTTTCCTGCATGTTTATACAGACAGACCTGATTTTATTCAAATGCATTTACTTTTCCTTGATTAATACTATGGAATCTGAGAATTACTAATGTTTAAGAAGTGCGTATTTCAGTATTTCTGTTTCTGATGCTGTCATTTCTGGTGGATGAATTTAATAATGAGATTCTACACCCCAGCCCACCCTCCCCCACCCCCCAAAAAAAAATTACTTCATAGTAGACCAGCACATAATAGTTCAAGCATATTTTTCAATGAAAGAAACCTTTACATACACACATAAATTTGTGGAAAATAACGTCAATTCACTTTACGTTTTTACTGTACATATATTAAAACTACTTTTCTTAATTTCTAGATGAAATTGTAAAAGCAGCGATGGATCTAGACGGCAAGCATGTTGTCTGTATCTTGGACATCTGTCACCTGGGTGATGATAAGGTGGAAGTCTTTCTGAGCAAAATCTACAAGACGGTGGAACCAGATGTGCTGGACCTAGTGTAATTTAGTAACTTATTTTTTAAACTCATCTAGTGTTGAAAAGGAGGGAAATAAATTTGCTGTAATTTGAATACACCCTCTACACACTGCACTTTTCTAGAACTAGCAGACAAAAATTATGACTCTTATAACAGAGCAATTGTAATTCACATGAATGTGAAGGACAATTGTTACCTTTATTTTTGGTAACCTGGGAACAATTTTTTACACGATGTCTTGGTCACTTATGTTCAAGAAAGGTGAACAGGCAAGGCAGTGAGATATCTTTTGATAGGAAACCAAGGAGTACACCTGTGATCTCTTTCTCTGCCTGTGTGCATACAGAGGAAAAGTAGGTGTCAGGGTGAGAACTGGGAAGAGAGGCAAGCTTTTCCAATATTAAAGGCAATGTCTGCAGAAGAATTAACTGAAAATAATTTAGGCTGAAAAGTAAAATCATTTTGAGGATATGAACTATTATGTCCCAAAGTGATCTGTCAGTGGGAGGTACTATAGACAGCCTCTTTAGGCTTGAACCTTACTGTGTTTATGAAAGGGATTACATATTCTGGTGCCTTAGTACTGGGGGCTGGACTCAGTGATCCAAGTCACTTTCAGTTCTTTTTACTTGACCAAGGTCAATTGCTATGTTTTCATATGTCTGCTTTTGTATATATAGTGTTGGATAATGAGTATAGATAGCACTTAAGATTTATAACATGTTTTATTTATTAATTTAGAAAACAAAATATTAAAAAAAGAAGAAACTATTAGTGAAACTTTTTTCTAGCTTTGCAAGAGAAAAAAAATATTTCTAAGTAACATTTAGCATGGTTGGATATAGTTTGTCATACCATTACTTTTTCTTTCCTGTTGGTCACCACTAGCACTATCTTTTTTCTTTTTGATGATAGCTGTAATCCAAATGCATGAGGAAACTCAGCAGCTCCGAGAAGCTGCTGCTTCCAGGAGAGCAAAAGACTCAAGAATCCTGTAAACATGTTAAGTCTATGCAAGCTAGCAGCTGCTGACTCCTGCTGAGTTCCGAACCAAGTCCTGCTTTTTCCTCTCGTTGGCCTCAAATCACTTATGCAACTGGATCTTTGGGAAATTATTCTCAAGCAGGATCCTAAAACACATTGCTGCTTGACAACTTGTCCACATGCAATGCTTGTCTGAGTTCAGTTGTTTGAGAAGAAATTATTGCATTGTGGAAGCTTGCCACTTAAATTGTACCATTATTGGCTAAAGCCCACAGAATTAATTTATAGGAACAGATTTGTTCTTTTTTTGAAAAACTTTCTAGGTATCCTTTAGCTGCCTGTTGGTAATTAGGGAGTATCTTTTTCAAGTAGTGGCTCACTTGTTTGCTCTGGGGACAGTGGACTTTGTCTTCAAGTCCTTCAACTCTCTCTATCCTAACTCTATCCTAACTTCAGTTAATGGTGATTGAAGGAGAAAGTTAACTCTCTTTATTATAGTAGAGTTTCAATGGAACTTAATATAAAAAGTAAATGTCTAATGTTTAGGAGAAAAAAAGGTTAAAATTATTCAGTTTCTGCCATAGTTCACAATTCAAAAATGTATTAATGAGAAAAGTTTACCTTAAATTGCACAGACTAAAAGTAAATAAAATGTGACTTTGTGTTGTTTATGTTTATATTTTATATGAATCATGATAGTATTAACTCTAGAGCAATGTTTGTCAACCCATGGCTTTCAGAGTACTTTGTAACCTTGCCACAGAAGGCAAAATGAACACAGGACAACCCCAGAAGAGCAGGGTGTTGCTTGCAATTACTTGTGTAATTTTGTTGCTCATGGGTATATGAAGATAAGAAGCTTTAGAGTGAGAAAATTAGTACCAGCTCTTTGTGTACCGAACTGAGCCATGCTGACTGTGTCAGCATTTTTTAAATTTAGATATACTTCAGGTCGAAGTCTAATTTTAATAAAATTATTCTAAAAGCATTTTTTAAGTAGTTTTCTTTGTATGAAAGAACTGATGTGGTGAACAAAGTCACTGTATTCAGTTGTTCTAGCCACTCAATCCATTCCCTGCAATAAAAATCCAGCAAAGATTGCTGCATTGCACTGCTTACTATACTTTAAATACATAGCATTAATCATTTGATCCTCCATGTTAGGAGGCTTCCTAACTCTACAAAATGTATCAGAATGATGTAGACTATGTGTAATGTGCACTTGAGACTTAAGTGCTTAAATTCATGTAACAGAAATAGTGGTTGAAATTTTTCATGGCAAAACCAGAGATGGAAACATTCACTCCTGTAGAATGAAGTGCAACTGTTAGAAGCATATACTATCATTGTATAGGTAAAGAATATTCAGTGCCTATAGTAGACTTGGAATTTGAATACTCAGGGTAATTCTTAGGAGGAACCTACCCCATCCTCATGTTGCTTTGAACTTGGCATGCCAACTTCAGGTTTTAAAGTGTTTTTTTTTTTTTTTTGTGTGTGTTGTTACATGATTCTACTAGTCTGTCTCAGTGTCAAAAGAGCACTGTGTAACTGGGGAGAAAGACCAGTCTGAAAAAAACTACTGGCTATTTTATTTGGGGTTTATTGACACAACTATAAACTGAAGTATTTTTGTTCCTGAGTCTGCCAAAATGTGTTAATTTTGCCATGTAAAACCAACCTAATGTCTTTACTCCTGCAAATTATGTCATAGGAATCATCTTTCTTGCTGCTGTGTATCATCACTGCTAAGGGTAACATTTATTAAAATCACATCCCTGAACTGTAAAATGCATGTTCAACCAAAGAACCGCATTCTGAAATCCTGCATTTCCATGTTCATATATTTCCAGCATTAATATCTAAGTAAAACAAAGGAAAGAAAACCGAGTGTGAAATTAAAGGTACTTTTGTATGTTTAAAAGCTTGTAAGTTATAGATCTTAGAGGAAAGATCGGTTTCAACTTAATGTGATGTAGAAATAGTGTAACGCTGAAAACTGGAGTATATAAATAAATTAATATCTTTAAATGTCTTGGATTCTTTCTTTCAAATTTTGCAATTTCCCTTCTGAAAGCTGTTCCAGTATTCCGAGAATCCCCTTTAGAGTCTTGTTTGCTCTTTCAAAGAATCCCCATTCCGATATCACATATCGGTGAGTACCGCCACGCAAAGCACTGGGACATGATCATTTCCTTATGTTTGGTCCCAGACTGCATGATGGGACTGTAAGGAAGCATTGGTGCTTGTGGGTGATTCCTGCTTTAATTGAGATATTCAATGGGAAAAATAATGCATTATGAAATCTGAGACTTGACTTGTTGAGAAATACTCTGCTGTTATGTTGTGAGCTTGGGAAGGTGTAGCCCAACCGTGACTCTGGAGTTATTATGTACTTATTATATTATTTTATACCTATTTTATACTTCCACAGCACATAAATTGTTCTGGACAGTAACGTAGAGAAGCATGTAGTGTCTGCTGTGAAGGCAATAGTTCATATTTCAGGGTTGGAGCATACAAACAAATGAGCCTACAAGCATCTGCAGCACAGGCACATGCATTAAAGAGCTTGCCCTTTTTTTTTTTCCTAAATTTTTTTTTAATCCTTTCTGAATACTAGCTGATTTCAGCCTCTTCTGAGATTCCTTAACCAAAGGTTAGACAAAATTATTCTAATCACACCTTCTGGCCCTAATAGCTATGAATCTATCACGAGAGAAAAGAAGCCACCTGTGGCACTGTATTGCTTGGCTTTTATTTCTGTGCTTCTCTAGGTCAAGCTGCGTAATAAAAAATTTTAGTATAAAACATAGATGTACGTAGCTACTTCCCTGAAATACGCTTTGGTGCTGCTGCACTAGGAATCCTTTGGCTTAAGTTGAAGTTTGGCTGGTTTTGTGAGCAAACTGAGAAGCTTTCCTTGTGGAGGTGTGCCAGCATTTTCCTTATCACCTCTCCGGTGCTGTTTTGGGTTGCCTCTTGAGGAGGTTTCTAGGTATGATGCCCACAGCCGTGCGGTTTGCAGGAGTCAGCCAACGTGGCTTTCAAGCCAGGCCTGTTCAGAGTCTCAGTGAGCACCTCCCATGCTGTAGCAGTGATGCAGGTGTGTTACAAGCCTAACCATCATGTGAGGTGCAGGAGTCCAGCCCTGGCAAAATGCATTCTAAGCAAGGGACTGCACAACACACGTGCTGTATGGCACTGAAAGTACCGTGCCTTGTTGTAATGCCCAGTCAACTGGCTGATAGCTGTTATCAGATATCATGATAGTGCTGAGCTCTTTCAAAGAATCTTTACAGGAGAATTAGGTCAAGCTTCCGTCAAAATACATGCAACCTATTGTAGCTGCTCGTGGCTTTCAACACAGAATCACAGAATCACAGAATTTTCCAGGTTGGAAGAGACCTCAAGGTCATCGAGTCCAACCTCCAACCTAACGCTAACAGCCCACCACTAAACCATATCCCTAAGCTCTACATCTAAGCGTCTTTTGAAGACTTCCAGGGATGGTGACTCCACCACTTCCCTGGGCAGCCTGTTCAGTGCCTCACAACCCTTTCAGTGAAGAAGTTCTTCCTAACATCTAACCTAAAACTCCCCTGGCTCAACTTAAACCCATTCCCCCTCGTCCTGTCACCAGGCACGTGGGAGAACAGACCAACCCCCACCTCGCTACAGCCTCCCTTGAGGTACCTAAAAAGAGCGATAAGGTCACCCCTGAGCCTCCTCTTCTCTCCACTCAGCATGGCTTGCAGAGAACCTGGAAAAAGGCCTTGAGTTTTTGATTTGTCTTTAATTTTCATTATGACCTACAGGACTGTGACACTGCAATAGAAAAAATGAAAACCTAACTTATATAGAAAGATAGGAGTCGATACTACTAATTGTTATGGAATTTGGTTCTGAAATTAGCGAAAGCATCTATAATTTACGTCCACAATGGAGTGTGAGAATCATTCAGACATCTCAGCGAGAATCTTGAAAGTGAGCAAAGGTAGGAAGAAAGGGCTGAAAGAGGTCATTTGCTTCTTTGATCAGTTTATGTGATTCTACATCTCTTGTATTGGTATGAATCAATGTTAAAATTGATTACTTATAAACACCAGAACAAGCTGGACCTGACAGAGTAGGTGACTGAAAGGATCAGGAAGAAGAAGAGGAGGAAAAATGACTTGGTTATTTCAGTGTGTAAGCTGAGGTTTGTTTTGTTTGTTTTTAATATTTCCCTCCACTTTTGACCTTTTTAACAAGGTCATCTGCATCCCAGATCCTATTGTGAAGCAAGAGCTTGCATCACTGAACGAAAGGTGATCTGGTCCTTCAGGAGTGACATTCAGGTTGAAACTGGAGACTCCCTGGGGCAGGGGGCTTAGGAAACAGCATTAAGGGCAGAATTTGGCCAGAAATGAGGGGGGAAATGGCATCTGGCAATGGAGGAGCAGAAAGTTAGAGCCAAAAGTTCCTTAGAGGTTCCTTTTTTCTGCACGTCTGCCTAACAGTACACAGGTGTGCCGCTTGGGTTCCCTCCCAGCCCCCACTCCAGATAAGCACGCTGACGCATCAAGGACTTATGTAGGTGGTGTCAGGTTCCTGGTGGAACTGAAATTTCAAACTGATCAGCAGGCTGAGGGCTGACAATGGCCACTGCTTGCTGAAAATATCTGTAGGCATCTAAATTTTGCGCTTATATGAATAAGCAATGAGGCAGGAGAGTAAGTTCAGTTCTTCCTGCCTCCTGGTGATTATTAGTATTTTATTCAAGCCTGCAGAGACGGTTCCTGTGAACGCCTTTGTAAGTTTGTTCTATTTCAACAGCACCAGTAACAGGTCTGTGTCTGAGCAGTGTGAATGTGGCCTGTACGGGTTAAGCTCCCCCCTGCTCAGCGCTCAGGGGTCTGTGGCCATTCCTAGAGCTGCTAACCTTCAAGCCTGTGACTCAAACACTCAGTTCACCATCGCGGAACCGCCGTGGATAGCACTGATTGAAAGAGGCAATTGCACTTTTGCTGAAAAAATCAGGGTGGCTGCCAGAAGGGGTGCGACAGCAGCTGTGATCTACAATGCACCGGACCCAGGCACCGGACCCATTCCGATGTCGCATATCGGTGAGTACCACCACGTAAAGCTCCGGGACGTGATCATTTCCTTATGTTTGGTCCCGGACCGCACGATGGGACTGTAAGGAAGCATTGGTGCTTGTGGGTGATTCCTGCTTTAATTGAGATATTCAATGGGAAAAATAATGCATTATGAAATCTGAGACTTGACTCGTTGAGAAATACTCTGCTGTTATGTTGTGAGCTTGGGAAGGTGTAGCCCAACCGTGACTCTGGAGTTATTATTATGTATTTATATTACTATATTATTATTATATACCCATTTTTACTTCCACAGCACATAAATTGTTCTGGACAGTAACGTAGAGAAGCATGTAGTGTCTGCTGTGAAGGCAATAGTTTATGTTACAGGGTTGGAGCATACAAACAAATGAGCCTACAAGCATCTGCAGCACAGGCACATGCGTTAAAGAGCTTGCCCTTTTTTTTTTCCTAATCTTTTTTTAAATCCTTTCTGAATAGTAGCTGATCTCAGCCTCTTCTGAGATTCCTTAACTAAAGGTTAGACAAAATTATTCTAATCACACCTTCTGGCCCTAATAGCTATGAATCTATCACGAGAGAAAAGAAGCCAACTGTGGCACTGTATTGCTTTGGCTTTTATTTCTGTGCTTCTCTAGGTCAAGCTGCGTAATAAAAATTTTAGTATAAAACATAGATGTACGTAGCTACTTCCCTGAAATACGCTTTGGTGCTGCTGCACTAGGAATCCTTTGGCTTAAGTTGAAGTTTGGCTGGTTTTGTGAGCAAACTGAGAAGCTTTCCTTGTGGAGGTGTGCCAGCATTTTCCTTATCACCTCTCCGGTGCTGTTTTGGGTTGCCTCTTGAGGAGGTTTCTAGGTATGATGCCCACAGCCGTGCGGTTTGCAGGAGTCAGCCAACGTGGCTTTCAAGCCAGGCCTGTTCAGAGTCTCAGTGAGCACCTCCCATGCTGTAGCAGTGATGCAGGTGTGTTACAAGCCTAACCATCATGTGAGGTGCAGGAGTCCAGCTCCGGCAAAATGCATTCTAAGCAAGGGACTGCACAATGCACGTGCTTTATGGCACTGAAAGTGCAGTGCCTTGTTGTAATGCCCAGTCAACTGGCTGATAGCTGTTATCAGATATCATGATAGAGCTGAGCTAGTGTTTGCAAATGGAGTTTAAATGTGTCGTGGCCAATAAACCAAATATTTTGTTCTAACTGGAGAAAGCAATTTAGATTTTAGTGGTCAGCACAGAATGATTTGAATTACCTTGATTTCTGGGGGTTGCTTGTGGAGCTTGTCAGCTCACACTACTGCTGTACAAACAAAAAAGGAATGTAGTGGCTTCCCAGAGCTGCACAACGGGTGTCCGCCGGTCCTGGGGACTGGAGCTGCCCAGGAGCAGGGCGGCCCTGCACCACCCCATGCCCTGCACAAGGGTCTCTGTAAGGTACCAGTGCAGGGAGCAGGTGGGAGCCTTGCCTGGACACTGAGGTTCCCTTGGATGTCACAACCAGGGCAGTTAGACTAGGCTCCAGCAACAAGGTGCTTGTTTAGAATGGGCTCTGAAAGCAGCCACATTGCTGTTGGTTTTTTTTTTTTCTTTTTTTTAAAAAAAATAAATCTTGACAGCAACAGAAGTATCACATACCCAAGAGTGTATTCCATGAGACATGTAGTCCCTTAATATTAATTAACTTCATATTCTAATATGATAAGTCCCTAAATTGATTTAGTTTTCTCAAAGACTAGTGATTTTTATAGGGTTTTTATGGTAAGATATACCCCCTTCCTTTAAAATCTGATAATAGGATCTACTTCATGTCAAAGAAAGTTAATAAACCAGTGCAGTACTCACACGTGTTAAACCCAGTGAGGGTAAATTACTTCAGTGAGATGAGTTCTTGACTTTGTCTAATCAATAGAGGTGCACCTTCTCCCTGTGTTTGTTTCCCTGCCTGCAAAATGTGGAGCTGTACTTTTTGGGTCAAACAGAAAATGCCTGGGAAGAGGAGTGATCGTTGCTGTGCAGCACTTGGAACAAGCGCGTGCTTAGGAATGATTTATCTTTCCGTAGTAGAATTGTTCTCAGAGCTGGGGAAGGAAATGTAGTGTATGGATGGAATCTGCCAATGATGGCATCATACAGAGAGATCTATGGGGATCGGTGATGAATGCTCTTTCTTGCTTGGGTTGGAGCCTTTAGAGGTAAAACGCCCTGTTGGCAGGGCAGTGAGAGAAAATCTACCCCGCTACTGTCCGTGATCTGAGCTCCTGATTAAAAAAGGAACAGCAGCCCCGGTATCATTGCTCAGCTCTCACTTGGGCCAGCCCTGGCATTGCCAACCATGCATCTATACAGGAATAGGTAACAGGTAAATAAGTCTACAGGAATTCTGACACCTAGGTTATTTATTAGGACTTTGGGCCTTGGTCACAGTTTCTCCTTCACTTTTTCTTCCTCCTTCCTTCTGACTAACATGAAATCAATAGAGCTTTCTAACCAGCCTTGATTTCCATTACAACAGTACAATTTCACATCAAAAAACACCTGCTCAGTTTTACAGCAATTAACTAGTTAGTTGTGGGCAAAGTTTGGGTGTCCAGGAAATGTTAGTAATTTCAAGTTGCTGGGAAGGGACAAAGAGAAAAAAAAAAAATCAATTCTTGGTGACTCCTTCCTCATTGTCTCTGGCAATTCTTTTTGCCTTCTGGCAGTTTGACATGATTGTGGGTATTGGTTTATTGTTACACACACAGATGTAAGATAAAACTGATACAGTACTAGCTTTTACTAGAAAATTTCAGAGGTCAAGATGTTGGTAACATCCTTCCTGTTCCCTCTCTGATTACAGGAATCATTGATGGAAAAATGCTCTCGTTTAATCTAGAAGATTTTTCTGTAGGTGGTTGTGTCTTATTTGCATAAAGTTAGGTTGATTCAATGATACAGAGACTAAGCTCTTGCTAGGAAAACACACAAACATAGACAATTAAAATATCTCTTTTTAGTAGTTCCAGCATTTGTATGATTTTCTCTGGAAAGGCAATGGAATATGAATCTGGAACAGCATTTTTCCAGTGCAGTGCCTCAACATTTAAGTGAAAATTAAAGGAATTATCAAGTTTTTTAAGCCATAATGAAATATATACTAAGTATTTTGGAGCTTCATTTTTAATAAGTATCAGACCGTGGATGGCAGCAGAATAGCTGTGCTCTGCAAAGTCACTGAACAGCTGGGTTTGGTCCCTGTCTTTAAGCAGTACTGGCATGGGTCGGTAGAGGGCTGTATCGTCTTAGAACATTTTTTTTTTTCCTGCTCATTTACAAGAGAAGATAGGAGGCAGGATACAGGGGTACAGAATGTATATATATATATATCATTACTGCTGACACGTGGATGCTATTCCCATATAGCAACTAAGCTACAATATCAACTGAGTTCTGACGTGTTTTCTCCATGGGCTTTGATAAGACTGGGTGAAAGGGAAATCTGCTGGTTAAAGCCTCATGAAGATCATTAACCTGGCAGAACCGTTGTATAACAGGACAAAGTAGATATATCAGCTTATTCATACACCAGACGTAATTGGAAATTCTGAATAATACGCTAACTGAAAAGAGTTGTTGTGGATCTGTACTTCCTTCCAACTTGTTTCCAGGATATTCTATGGACTCCAGATATTACTTTTCTTATCGCAGAAGTACTTTGAGATAGGATCTTACTAGCTACTGATGCAATAGCTATCAAAAACTTGTGGGATAAATGCCTGAAAATTGAATTTGGTTTTAGCTTTTGTTTTGAAAACTGGTATAAAATCCTGCTCAGATTCCGCATCTTAACTCTCTAAAATATCATTGCTCATTTGAACTTTAGAGTAATCTCTGTTTTACAACACATTTTCAGTGATCCCCTCTGTTTGGTATAGAAAAAGCCAGGTATTCTGTCCAAGCTCAAAGCAGCCTGTGGGACCTGCAGGTGAAAACAAATGAACTGCCACAGAGCAGATGCCATGTAGTTCCCTTTTCATTAAGTCCTTCTAAAGTAAATGGCTCTGCTAACAGCAGCCCAAGTGCCTCCATGAAGTCAGTGTACTCATTGTGTGGACTAAATTCCTCCATCTGTTATTGCCGGGGAAATTGTCTCAGTAACTCCATGCTTCCCTGCAGTGAGTGCAGTGGCTGGGAAGTAGAAGCATCTGGTCCTTCACCAGCTGGACCAGTCAATACAAGGAGAGGCTGAGAGCCCCAGGCTGGTCAGTGTGGAGAAGAGACAGCTCAGGGAAACTTTATCCCTGTGAACAAATTCCTGATGGGGCAAGGAATGACAGAGACAGACTCTTCTCAGTAATTCCCAGTGAAAGAACAACAGGCAGAAACTGCCATACAAGAAAAACACTTTTTCACTGTGAGGGTGGCTGAACACAGGGAGACTATGGAGTCTCCATCATTGGAGATACTAAAAACCTGATGGGACAGAGCCCTGGGCATCTGTCTCTAGCTGCACCTGCTCAGAGCAGGGTTGGACTGGTCAATTTCCAGAGCAGCCAGCCTTTTCCTTCCAGAAGGACTCCCTGCTTCTCCCCAGGCAACCAGGAAAATCCATGCAGGCTGTGCCCACCTCCACAGAACACATGCTGCCAGCAAGCTGCATTCAGGTCTGGATTTTCCAGGTCTCCCATGACTTGTAGACAACAAAACCCAATCCCTCACCTCATTGGCATTTATTGTTGTTCCTTTAGCTTCCAAGATAATCAATGTGATGAGCACTGGGTTTATTTCAGCTGACGACATACTGTGTACTTGTTTGTCGATATACCTGATGATAAATATATACAGGTAGCCCAAATTCTGCTGCTTAGAAAAACAGTGGAAAGTTTGTACTGGTACCACAGCGTGGCTCTCTAGTGGGCTTCCTCTGTTGCCAAAGTTCATGAAAAGTTTTGAAAAACCTTAACTGCCAGAACCACCAACAGAAACCAACCTGCTGGCTGTTTCCCCTAAAAAATGAAAGTTGTCATTCTCTGTTTCATGATGCACAATAATCTGATGGAAACACCAAAAGATGTATTTGCATATAATCAAGTCAATCACTCTGGTGTCTAATTACAAGTGTTTAGTACATTACAGAACATATGCAACTCTCATTAGTCACTTATCAGTGTAACCTCTTATCAGTCGTGCCATTGCGGTTGAAGTTGGGTGAGTTGTTACAGCTCCAAAAAAACATAATGATGCAAACCTGGTAGTCACCATCCCTTAGGGACATTGCTGGGTGAAAGTTGAATTGTCTCAGCTAATAAAAGAAACCAAGCCCAGCTCTTCTGTAGTGTGAGTCAGTACACCGGAGAGAGTCAGCTCCTGGTACCTCTTCTCCAGAGTGGAACTGCAGTGGAAACACCTTAGAAAGATCAATAAAAGGCATTGAGGCTGTGAACTGCCTGAGCAAGGAGCTGGGCATCACTAGCTAAGCGGAAACTGATCAAGGCAGATTTAGTTTAAATTTTGACCTCCTCTTAAGGCTCCTGTGGTCTGGGGGCCTTGCTCAGGCTAAGACTCAGACAGTCCCTCCTGGTGAAGCACAGAGTGATTGAAACCTTTTTCTCCAGGTGCTCAGTGCACTGACTCACACTACAGAAGAGCTGGGCTTGGTTCCTTTTATCAGCTGAGACTATTCAAATCTATTATCTTGCTTCCTTGAAAACCCCCAAGCTCCAAACTGTGCTGGTGTGCAATGCTCCTCTTGTGTCCATGGTCCTGCAGGAAAGCAGTCAATTGCATCCATCTGGGTAGGGGCAAGCACATCTAGAAGCAGGACAGTGGGAGCTTGAAGCAAATTACGTTGTGATGTGAGTAACACAACTAACGAAGTGTGGCTTTGTCCTAACAACTGTCCCCTGTGTCCCTGTACCCCTTCTGACTCCACATGGGTAAATCTTTCTGCTTTTCCCCTTTCCCATCCTTATGACTTCACGTCTGTTCCCAGCACAAGTTGAGGAGTCCTTTTTGCTTCCTTGTTCCTTGAAACAATAAAACAAACATTCTCACAAGTGGGCCTCTCACTGGGCAGAGGGAGCAAGGAGCTGGCTGTCCAAAGGCTATGTGCAGTTGCTAAACCTGGGTTTTCAGCCTCTCCCTGTTGGAGCCAGCTAGGCATTCTGTCTTCTCACCTGCTGCTGAGGTTAAAAAAAAAAAAAAAAAAAAAAAAAAAAAAAAAAAACACCTTGTGGGAAACTTCTTGAATTTGCCAAGTTTTTAGCTCAATTTTTCTGAAATTGGTTGTCAGTGCAGGCAAGCAGGAAAGTTGTCTGAGGGGAAGAGGGATAAGCACAGAAAGGAAAACTATACAATTGACAAGCATGACTCCTTTGAAAAACCATACCAAAACTGAATCACTGGCAGATTTTGGAGCTGATCTAAGCAGCAGCTGATCAGGGGGGTTTTAGAACACATTTTGGGCCCAAATTTCAATAAATCTCTTTTGGGACCAGCCTTCTTTCTTTTAAAATTCCTATTGAAATTTACTGCCCTGCCTGCCTATATCCTAGTCCATCTGACTTTCTAACTAAGGACTTATACAGGGTATTTACAGAGGAAAAAGAATCTTAAGCCTTACAAAACCAGTAGAAGTATTTCTGTTGATTGTGGTGGACTGTAGACTATGCCGTTTGCACATGGAAACTCTGGGTCAGCAAGGGTGTGATAAGGTGCACCATGTTTTTTTTTAGATGTTTTTATTACTACCTCATTTTAAAATTAAGCCTAAATATTGTCAGGTGTTCTCAGGCTACATGGCCCAGCAATTTGTTTGTAGCAACCAGTGTTTTCAGTGAAAATCTGCTGCTGTTTTCAGTGAAGCTCTCCAGCTAGGCTGATAGAGCCATAAAAGTTTACCTAGGTGAAAGTGCAGCACCACATGCATTCCACAAAAAGGGAGAAAAACATGAAATACAAACCTTATTTGTACATAATTATGACATATATACAACTGAAATACAATTTCTGGTACCTTTATACATACGCTGTGTTCACACTCGGCCTTCACCCTGTAGCGTTCTCTCAAGCTGCAGCTGGGCTGGTTCAACTCAGAACTTGCCTAAACAAAGGTGCAAAAAGGCACAGACAGAAAAAAATACCTGTGGCTTACAGTTTCTTCCATCTAAAGGAGAAGATGTTGAAAGAAGCAAACACAGGGAGGCATCATTGAGCCTCAACCCAGGTGCGAGGCCTCCTCTCTCTCAGGCTGAAAGGAGCGCTGCCTCTAGCGCCGGACGCGGTTCAGGCCTGTCATATTTTGAAGCCACATGCCAGAATAAACCTCAGGAAAAATAAATAGAAGTACAGGCACAAATCATTTAGTGTGGAGCCAGTCTTTGGTTTAGACAATGCCACAGCCTTCTCAGAGAAGGCCCGAAGCCCTGAGCTGCAGCCAGCTCAAAGCACTGGCAGCCTGAATCTTATGCACCCTGACAGGGATGATTTTCTCCTTCCTCATTATTTTTTCCATTTTAATGCTGTGTTCTCTTCCCAGGTCTCTCTCTGGGGGTGGTTTCTGGTGGGTGGTATGCACCCTGGCATCTTGTCAGCAACTTTGGGGGTAGATGGAAGGCATGAGTGAGCCTGGCACATCCCTGGCCTGTTGAGGCTGTTGGCAAAGTCCCCACTGGCATTGCTGTGGTCACTGAAGTGTGTCACAACTTCTGTCCTAATTATGCTGATAGCTGAGCTTCTGCAGTTGTGTGATCTTAAAAGCTCCCATTCAGAGCATTCCTGTGTTGGGCTCTGTCCTGTAAACAAGGTTTCAGGACTAGCTGGAGTCACTGCTAACCTTTCCCTGTAGGACTTTGTGAAGGCTTTTCAGAGGTCTATGGAGGTGAAGTCAGAACTGAAGACAGCCACGGGTTGGCCTTGGATGCCAAAGCTCCTCAGGGATGTGCCACTGATTCCTTTGAGTAGCTGCAATCTGTGCCCTAACAGTCTGTGCATCAAAGCACAAACCAACCCAGGAAGGGCCAATATTTTAAATTGTACTGTACTCTTCCTCAGAGGGCCAAATGTCAATGTGTTCTGTTCTTGTGGATGTGTTCAGCCTTCCAGTCATCTGATGCTTCTCATTTGGTCAACTGCATTATGTGCATGGTATGGAAAATCTTGGTCCCCAGGCTGGATGGAGGTTACCCAATGTGCCTTAGGGGAAAGGAACCACTGATTCAGCCCCCTGCTTGGAAACTCCACCATCGCTGAATAAAGACCACCATTGAATCAACAGGCCTGACTATCGTCATGCTTAGCTCCATCTGAAACTGAAACAGATTGAAAGCATGTTGTCTTGCGAGTTCAGCCTTTCTTGAAATTTTGTTTGTTTGTTTTAATTTGTCAGAGGAATTCTAGATGCTTTGCTTGCTCAAGGCTCCTTGTAGTCACTTCTGGGGAATGTCTTTATCTTCGGTTTAATTTTCTGGCATTTCCCAGGTATTGCTTATTTCTATTTATCAACCAATTTCCATTGAAATGATAGGTGGAAAAAAGTAATTTCATTAAATCATGAGTTTATTTCATGGTAGAAAGAACGCATGTGAGCTTTGGTCACAGCGTGAGAATCTGTCTTACATATCTTCTGCCTCTGTGGCCAATGTTTTACCCATATTCCCTAGGGTAGTGGAGGGCACATGTAGCACTGTCACAACAGTTGGTCCCACTCTGCAAGAACTATTGAAAAACAATATTTGCTTCTCTGGCATGGGAGACTCTTGTGCACATCTCAGTGGCCAAGTGGATGACTTCAGTTCCAGCAAACAGGGCAATCTGATGAGCATTTTTTCCCCACTTGCAGTGAATGGAGAGGTGTACACTGGAGTTTCCAAGCTGTGTTAGAGCCAAACAAGCTTCTAGATTCATAGTGAAACCTAGCTGGAGCTGGCAAGCTGTGTCTTCCATAGCCAGTTAGAAGAATCACCACAGATCGTTCTGAAATTCCCTAAAACCTACAGGTAGGAATTGGACAGGTTTCCAGCCTCTACACCTCCTCCAGCCCAAGCCTGCCCTCTTTGTAAAGGGACAAAGGACCACAAGCTCCATTCCTACACCTCTTTTTTTTTTTTTTTTTTTTTTCTTCAGTTGGGTTAAAAACTTGGGGTGCTTTACCCACACAGTTCCCTACTCTGGAGCAAGTTACCTACCCAAGTCCCTTCCATTGCTGGCTGTGGCCATGAGCTGGTTTGGGGTAAGGAAATGCAACATCTCTCATCTTTAACTTGTGATTCAGGGTAACGTTTGTTCATGGATTTTTGTCCCATGTCATTGAGTCCTTGTTTTCATTTTAGGGTGTTTTCTTTTTCCTTTTTTTTTTTTTTTTTTTTCCATTTTTGCAAATGCTTCTCCTTTCCACTTGGTCATTCAGTGGACAAAGCTCAGAGATGCTTTCAGTTCCATACACAGTGCCTGGAGCATTTGGTGCCAACTGCTGTAACACTTTACCTCAGAAGAGAATTCTTATGTCCTTGTGAGCTTTCCTCCAAAGACATGTTGCTGGGTATTTGAATGAGAAACAAATGTAGTTTTGAAGGTCATGACCATGCAGGTCTTTCATCAGCAATATGACCTGAATGATTTGGCTTGACGTTAACAAGCAATATTTAGCATACTTTTTTTTTTTTAACCTCTGGGAAAAAAGAAAAGATGCTTAAATATTTATTCAAGTAAGATAAAGTCCCAGGTGATGATAGGGTCCATACCTGTAGAAGTCAAGGAAAGCATTCTCAAGATTTCACTGTGTCTGAAAGTGCTGCCCTATTTTTTGAACTCAGAGACTCCTCTATATTAGCCATGGGAAAAATATATGTGTTTATAAGCAAAATTAGGCAGCAGCCTAAGTTTTTAAACAATAAAACCTTCTAAGGTTAAACAAAATCAGATCTGTGCCAGAAATTCCTTCATGCTGAACCCATCTTAGATGTAATTCTGCTTCTAATTTTGTGGGAGCTCGTTAGTGTTTCTTATCATTTTGAGCTAGGTCATCATGGGCTACGGTGCTTTTATTTTCAGAAACTTTTAGAAAGCTCTGCAAACAAGTGCAGCAGAAGTATGTTGTACAACTTATAAATGTGTTGTATGACTTGTCACAGCCGCTGCAAAGTCTGGCCTCTTTCTCCAGCACAAAATGTGTTTTCTCCAAACTATAAAATTTCAGATTTTTATGTCAAGGAAAAAAATCCAGGGCAAAACAAACAAACAACAACAAAAACCAAAAAACTATCAAGCCTCCTCTTGCCTGATCCCAGCAGGATTTCTAGTGGCAGTTATTGTTGTTGCATGCTGTTCTATATGCCCCTTTTCCCTTGGGAATTAAGAGCTACTGAACTGAAAGCCTTCAGACAAACTATATTTTTTGAACATGAGTAAAGGATACACTTCAGTGAGTCTGCAGACCTGTTTATTAATTACCATTCTGGAAGAAGATTTAATTAACAATGACAGCCCAGAAAGCTGGTAATGTTAGACACATAGCTTAAAATGCATACAATTTGCATGCTGTTTTTAAAATGTTCTCCCTTCAGGTTGCTGCCATTGTGTCCCTGCGTGCTCTGACACCATACCAGTGCTGTCACCCAGCTCTTCTTGGCTGTGTGGGCAGGGAGCAGACACTAACTATGCTGGGATGCTTGAGGGCCACTGACCAGCTGCAGGTGGTCTCTGCTCAGTGAAGTAGGCCTGAGCTACCAGTGTTTACTGTGAAGGACTGAACATAATCAACACAAGCATCTACTTCTTTTTCCAGTACAAACATTTGACTTCCTTTGCTTTTCTAACTTGAGAAATTCCCCAAACACAGTGAACAACCTCGGTGTTTGTGCCAGCTGTTTGCTCACTTGGTTATTTCAAGGAAGTGGAAGCACTGCCTGAGCAAGGAGTCAGAAACTTGGTAGTGAAATAACGCCATGGCAGCATCTGCTATCACATTTAGAGGGCATGTTGCTTGTTATTACACTGCACTGCACAGTAAGAAGCTCAAGTTTAGTCTCTGTGTTCATTTTGGTGAGATTAACCAAGTATGTTGAGGGTATTTTGCCATCAGACACTGGCCTGGATAGTGTGTGTGTTGCACAACAGCTGCCAAAGAGCGGGGAAGTTATTTATTACCCAGCCGAAGCCTGGAGTGGACAAGAAGCTGCTCCCCAGCACTGCTGTGATATCCCCCGGGGCTGCTCCCTGCATCCTTCCCACTGCAAAAAACATACTTCCACACATGAGGCTGCAGCCCTCACATCTGCCCTCATGTCACTTTATTATAATTCTGCTACAAAATGTATGGAGAAGATGCTGCTGCTGAGCCAAAGCTTCACACTTAAAATCCCTGGGATAGTAGGAAGCTTTGTATTCTGAGGAGATTCCAGTTTTTGTCTTTGGTCCAATTTTTGTCTTGGTGAAAATGCCAGAGCTAAACATCCCTAAAGCTCTAAAGGCATTGGAAGCTGAGTGTTTTGGCACCTGTCTATCCTATAAAGCTTGGCTATGCTTTCAGGGTGTTGTTAAATTGTTCCCTGTGCCTATATGGAGCAGATTTCAAAACAAAAACATATATTTGATTTCTTAAAGATATATTTCTTATCATAGCTAGAGATACTGTTGCAATAAGTTGTCTGCTTACATGTGGAATGAGAAAATGAAAGGCTTGTTTAGGCTTGGACAGAGCTCAGTGATCTCTGCATATTTAGCAATATTGATCTTTAGCAAATTGCTTCATCTACTCGCTCTGTGCTTCTATTTCAGCAGGAAAACCAAACTTTGATCTCCCTGTGCTCCGGAACTACAAAAACCTTGCCAGTTGCTGTGCTGGCAAGCAGCATACTCAGCAGGATGGTCACCGGTGTGGGGACTGGATTCGAGTCCCTTGCCCCCCAGTTGTTATTCACACCTGGCCCAGCTCCCGTGATGTCCCCAGGGCTGGGCTTGGTTGCCCAACACTGGTTGTCCTGCATTCAGCACAGGTGTAAGTGAAGGAAAATGGGTGCCGTTGATCTGTGCTGAGTTACTGGTTATCAGCCCAATGGGTTTGGGATCAGCCAGAAGGCCATGTGTGAAAAACCAAGCGGTGTCAGCTTGTACCACAAAGGGATTGAGTCTGTGCTTACAATTTTGGACTGGGTGATCTTTCAAGGTCCCTTCCACCCCCTAACACTCTGTGATTCTGTGAACTTTGGTCATGACCGCAGAGGTGGCAGCAGGTCCTGTCACTGCACGAGAAATAATCCTTTCTAAATAATAGGCTCCTCCAGAGACCCTGCGTCGAGTGACACGAGGCCATTTGGAGAGAGGCTCCTGGTTCTGGGGGCAATCCCCGCGCAGCAGCCCGTAGGAGTGGAGCCTCACAAGCGGCTCTAAGGAGAAGAGGATCTCGAACCTCCCCTCACGGCCCGGCCGCCCGGGGACCCTTCGGCGGGGGCGGCCCCGCTCCTCCCCCGTGGGCGGAGGCGGCGGCGGGGCCGCGCCGATTTAGGCGGCGGGGCCGGGCCGGGCTGAGCCGTGCCGGGAGATGGCGGCGGGGGCCGCGCTGCTGGCGCTGGGCGCGCTGCTGGGCGCCGCGCCGGGGGCCTGGGGGGCGGCGGCGGTGTGGACGGCGTGGCTCAACGTGTCGTGGGAGGACGGCACGGCCGGCAACCGGAGCGGCTGGGAGGCGGGCGAGGGCGGCCTGTACGGGCAGGACTCGCCGCTGCAGGCGGCCGCCGGGCTGCTGGTGCTGCCCGACGGCCACGACGGCTTCAACGCTTGCAGCGCCCTCACCAACTTCAGCGGGGCCCCCCCGGCCGGCGGGTCCGGCCCCGGCTGGCTCGCCCTGATCCAGCGAGGGGGCGGCTGCAGCTTCGCCGATAAGATCCGCGTGGCCGCGCAGCGCGGCGCCGCCGCCGCTGTCATCTACAACTACCGAGGCACCGGCAACGACGTGCTGCCCATGTCCCACGTCGGTGAGAGCCGGCCGGGGGCGACGCGGGTCGCTGAGGGTCGCCGGGGTGGGCGCCGGGCGGGGACCGGGGCTGCCGCCTCCCGGCTTTGCTTAGAGCCCGCGGAGCGGATTTGGGCTCTTTTCCCTGTTTTCATCCCATATGCTGCGTGCTGACCGGCTCTGAAGCCGGCAAGCCCGAGGCGGGGCTGATTTTCCGTTTTTCACCAGCAAAATGCTGTTAGGCTAAAGCCCTGTTAAAGGTCGTTTCCATTTTGTAGAGGCTAATGGCAGAGCCTCCCTCCTGCTTGTAGAGAGCCTCCTGCTTGCCAGCAGCGTGTTGCCTCCCCGGGCTGCCCATCTTTCAAATGAAGAATGAATTTTGGCAGTATTTCAAGCCACTGTTTCCTGAGACGCAGCCATGGGCTGTCTGGCTTCTGGCAGCAGCGAGAACAGGTGCCCTGTCCACAAGGGCTAGGGGTGGGCTTTCTCTGGTTGCTGTACCTCAAGCTTTCGGATCCATGTATGACGCCTCACCACTGTGCTTGTCCTCTGCCAGGTGGTAGTGCTTTGAGCGGCCCCATCTTGAGAGAAACATAGCAGTGAAAATGAATAGCAAGTCTTAGAGCTTAGGCTTGTTTGGAAAACAATTGTGTACATGCAGCTGCACCTCTTACAAGGGGTGGGGAGAGGTTCTGTCGGTTTGCAGTGGAGGTGAGTGGTGAGATGAGGAATCAGCTGCTGCCTCTGGAGGCTCATTGTGTGCAGTCTTAATGAGCTGTGTGACTCCGTGCTCCACTTCAAGAATTTAAAACCCAGAATGTGTATGTGCTCTGGCCTCTGAGGCAGAGCTTTCTCGTGTAATGAAATCATCCGCTGACAAATGCTGTCGGGATCTGGCTACTGCTGGGCAAGTTTCTTCTGCTGACCAGACAGCAGCATCCCTGCCCTGAACCCTGCTTGCTGCGTGCTTGCGTAACCCAGAAACTCCGAGGAACTCCTTTTGCGCTGCTGGAGGTGTTCCTGAAGGGAAGCTCCCTGTGCCCCGTCCCTTCCACCACCCTGGCTTCTGGGAGCCCTACAGGATCTTAATCCCACTGGCAGCTGCCTCCTGAAACAAGCCATCTGCTCCAAGAGGAGCTCCCTCCATTTCATGCTGCCCTCAGCTTCCTGCTGAGGGATTTATGTTGGAGTGGCTCACGCTGTCCTGATTATCCCACATGACAGGTTACAGGCCCCAGGGCATGTTGAAACTTCCCAGCCGAACTGTTGACAACCAGGATGGTGGCATTCTGGAGAAGACAGCTTTTGTTGAGCTGCTTGTTGCAGCTGCGTGACTCCTGGACATGTTCTAACACAATTACAGGGCTGAGCTTGTTGCTGCTGCTGCCTTTACTCCTTGTCCTTTGTTTTAGCCCTTTACTTTCTCTCCTGTTACACCCTCTCTTTTTCTCTTTGCACTTGAGATCCTTCTCTATTGTCTCAGTTGGCTGCCAGTTCATGCTCTTATTCTTCTCCCTGTGGGGCTTTGCCTCCTGCCTGGGGCACAGGAGTGCCAGCAGCCCCACACTCACCTGACCAGCATCGCAGGCTCTCAACATGGCATGGCCCAGAGGGAGCGACCTGCTAGTAGTTGACTTTGGAGGTGTTGCAAAGTACTGGGTATTCCTTGTCCTGTTCTGACCAGTGTTTGGGTTCAAAATAGGAGACGAGCTGGTCTCATTGCCCTTCGAACCCCATTTTGGGCTTGGTTTCCTTCTGGCCTCCTGTGGTGGCTCTGTATGATCTTCTGGAAGTAGAGGTGATGGTAGCCTGCTAGTTAAGGAAGAGTTTTTGTGCAACTATGACTCCTGCCATTTCTGTAACGGCCGTAGCTGTTCTAACGGTGAATTCACAGTCTGGGTTTCCTAATTGCCTTCATTTCTGCTTTTGCTGTCATCATATGCTATTCGGTGAAACCAAATGAGGGCAAGTGCTTCCTCCAGCAGAGGCAGCGGGAAGTAGCTCAGGCAGCTTCACTGGGATGGGGGGCCCAGCCATAGGGCTTGTCTGGGGTGATATCTCCTCCTGCCTGTGCTGCAGTGAGATGTGGGGACCCTCCTCTTCCTCACGAGGAGGGAATTGCCCCGTGGGCGTGCTTTGAACTGTGTGGCACAAACTCTCTTTCAGGGTTTCTGTAGCAGCAGAGCACCAATTTGTTAGCAAAGTTTACCAAAAAGTACAGCGCTGCCTTCTGTGGCTGACAAACTGGGTTTCTGCAGCAACTTCCCTCTTCAGAGACTTCATTGTGCCTGTACTTGATTGCAGTGACCTTATCATCCTGCTCTGAGACACTTCTTTTCTTATAACCAACATGTTTAGGCTGAGGAATTCTTTATTGCTTATATCAGTGCTCCGTGTGGAAACTTGCTGGTATGCCAACTTAGTTAAAAAACAAAACAAAACTGCCAATAAAAACAGGAGAGCACAATAAATGGCCAGATCAGATATGATCAAATCCTGCTTAATACTCTCCCACAAGTAGAATGCAAAGGATTTAACGGAGTCCAAAGTAATATTTACTTTGTACTTTTATAAGCAGAGAACCTTATCAATTAGCAAACTTGAGTTTTAATTGTGCTCATTTTAAGAAGATGGTACCTCTCAGTGGCAGGCTGAGCAGGGTTTCAAAGTACAGTTCTGTGTGCTTATAATTGCACCTCTCTGTAATCTGTATTGACCTTCTAAAAAAGACGTTTGATTGGAGGAAAAAACACAGCATGTGAGGGGGGGAAAAAAGTGTGCGGTGAGAGTTGGTTTGTTTTAAAGGTGGACCTTGACTTAAGATAGAAGTGGGCTGTTAGGTGGTTTGGGTATCAGGGTATGTTAGGAAGGACGGAAGTGTTTTTGGGTGGTATGTCCCTGCGCTTGGTGAAGAAGAGCTGTCTGCTGGTCTGAAAGCTATTGGGATAACTTTGTTTGGTTTCTCTGTCCTGTAGCTCTAGCCTTGAGGAGCACATCACCTGATCTGCAGAGGGCTTATTCAGGGAGAACACTGCTAAATAATTCTATTTAAAGCAGTAACAGCGTGCTGCAGGCTGATGAGATCTGGTTCAAGTCTAAACTTGAACGTTCATTGGTGAAAGGGGAAGGGAAGGTCACATACATAGCACTGCCACTTGACTTGCTCTGCAGGAATTCAGCAAAGATTAAGGCTATCAACCATATGTGTAGAGGAAATAGCATACAGGGAAAAAAAAAAAAAGCTGTTGCGCTCTGTTGGAACTCTGTATGAAGTGTGATCTCTAGAAAGAAACTAAAACTTTGCCACAATATTGAAAGGCTGTGACCTGTAAAACTGGTCCTGCTGAAGCAAAGGGTTGAGGCAGAATGGTAATCCCAAGGCAGTGCTGAGGCTTTGTAAATGTTGTCTAAACAAATAGTTCAGCTCTCCTTTGCAGTGAGTGGGGGTTTGCACTGAGCACATCTGAGGTGGTGTTTGCAGACTGCAGTGCCTGGAGTTCACAGCTCTGAGTCTCAGAATAGCTGTTCAGTGTGTATGTACTGCAATTTTGTCTTTGCAGGCTCAGTTTAGTTCTTCTGGCTACCTGGTTCAGAGTAATTAATATTGCAGCTATAGGGGCATTCGGAGAGCTGAACATGTTTTGCTGGGTTGGGCTGATGGGCCTAATCTCACATCTGCAGGGTATGTGGGGTGCGATAGCTGGGGTTTCCCGTGGGGCAGAGGTCTGTGAGCAACTGGGAGAGGATCTGAGGAGGAGAGCAGGTTGGTTGCTGCTGCTGACAGCTTCTCACCCTGACCTTGCTCTTTCTCATCCGATTTAGGTACCTTTGTATCACAGAAAAATATACCAGGTAGGCACCGACCCCTTAAATAGCCTCGAACAGGTCTGTTAAGTACCCTTGTTCTTTGTGTTTCCTGGGCTGCTGAAATGTGGAAGGATGAATTAAAATCCTAAGTGACAACTGTGGCAGCAGAGGCTTCATTGTGTGGGGCACGCGGCCCTGAAACAATGACGCTGCTTGTTTGCCTCCAGCCCTGAATATGCCGCTGAGCAAACAGCGGTTGGGCTCAGTGCTTTTCTCAACTGTATCAAATGTGCCCTGTCTTTCTGCAGACAGATGCCTTCTGGCTTACATTGTGCTGACTTATGTTACCATCATCTGCCTCAAACTTGCTGATTTCCAGTGGTACTTACCTGCTACAAGTACAATAAAGCAGGGGATGTTAGCAGCAGACTGAGGAGGGACTTTTTATCAGGGAGTGTAGTGAAGAGGACAAGGAGTAATGAGTAGGATTAGATTAGATATAAGGAAGAAATTCTTCATGCAGAGGGTGGTGAGGCACTGAATGGGCTGCCCAGAGAAGCTGTGGATGCCCCATCCGTGGAAGTGTTCAAGGCCAGGCTGAATGGGGCTGTGGGCAACCTGGGCTGGTGGGAGGTGTCCCTGCCCATGGCAGGGGGTTGGAACCAGGTGGACTTTAAGGTCCCTTCCAACCCAAACCCTTCTGTGATTCATGTGAAGAGGAGGAACAATGTATTTACTAAATCAAAACTGCTGAACGTTGCTGAATATAGTTGCTGAAGAATTCCCACTAAGGAGTGTTGATTGCTGTTTCTCTAGAGGGCTTTAAATGCTGTTTGTGGGATTAAGAGGTGATATTTCAATCTTGTCAGTACCACAGACCAAAAAGCATGAATGAGATCTGCATGACAGCTCTCTTCACATTGCGGTGCCCTTAACAAGTGTACTGTCTTGGCTGCTGCTTTAAAGGATGATTTCATGTTCTAAGATTTAGGGCCTGGCAGCATTTATACTAGTCTTAAAGGCTCAGAAGGGGTGAAAGGAAGGCTGGTGATCAGATTCACTTGGCAAATTGTCACTTTTAACACTATTTAAACCAAATAGGATGCATGCTGGTTTCCAGCTCCAGTACCCATTGGGAAGCTCTGGAAACTCATGTTATTTAAAACTGTTCGGTCTGTGTGTGTTCCTTTGAGACACTCAGCCTGTTTGGTAAGATGTTTCCACACTTCCGAGTGTGGAAATCTTCCTTATCCACAGTAATGGTTGTGTCTAGTTTGGAGGCCAGCCTCCCAGGGCAAACATGGATGGCTCTTCCCAAGCTGTGTGGTCCCATGACTAAATGTAGCATCTATGAGGACCATAAGCTGCTCAGGCCAAACGAGACCTGTGTTTCCATGCCAAGCCTGTGCTGTGGGCACAACCACCAGTTAGCAGGGGTTTCTCTTCTCTCCACTTTTGTCCTCACCATGCTCAGGATCCTCTAAGGTTCTTCCTCAGCTTTAAATTTCTCCGTATTGCTCCTGCTCCCTAACTTACTCTTCTTCTTAAACCTCTGGCTATTGCTATCTGCTCCGGCTGATTTTTTTTTTTTTTGCAACATTTTTGAATGTCTTGCTCTTTTGGATTTACCTGTGTAGCTTGAAAGACTTTGAGAAAGAGATCCAGAATAGTGCCAGCTGCCAAGTAAAGCAAGCTGCAAGTGGATTTCATTAAGCTTATGTGAGAGTGTGAGTAAGAACCCAATCAAAAAGCTGGGGTCATAAGGGGCTGTTGCTTTAAATAACTGAGGAGTAGCCTGGAAGTGAGCGATTCTTTTATCTTGGACCAGGTAATGTTTGGGGTGGAGAGAGTAAAGGAGGAGTGGAAGGGGAGGGACAGGACTATGTATGTGTCAGTTTATCCAGGCTTAAATTGCTCCTGGAATGAGTTCAGTCACCCTTCCCTCCTGCAAAGGGGAGAGCTTATCACATTGCAATAAAGCTGTGAAGATGAAATTTCCTCTAAGACAATCTACAAATGAAGATAAGTGCTGGGACAGTTGGTGTTTGGTCAGATCGGCATTCCTGATAAAGACTTGGCCTTGTGCATGTGGTTGAAAGCAACATTTTTTGTAAAACTTGTACCATTTATTGGCAAAGAGCTTGGATGCAGGCTTCGTGGCTTCACAGTGCTTGTCTGGAGCCAGGTATGAAGCTCATGCCCGTAGCATATGATGCTGGACACAATAGGTTTAATGTGCAGTACTGATCTCACACCCAAGGGGAATTACATCATGTCCAGAATATGGGCTCAGTGCGCATACACTGTTAATGTTCCCTTCTACTATAATATAATGGTAAACTTGTACCAGCTTGTTTGACAACTGCCAGAAATCCCCCATTTCTTACTATTTCAATACAATGAGGTAAGCAGTATGCAAAATGTTACACTTTTAAAACCTGAAAGGCAGAGTAATAAACACTCTTCTCACCTGCCTGAACAGGCAGGTGTGCTGAGGTGGTAGGAAGCTGCTTGGAGAGTCAACTGACACTGCCTTTCATGTTACAGTGCAGGAGATGGTTTCATTGCCTAATGCCTCTTTGATCGTGTTGTGGGTGTGAGGGATGTCTGGGTGGCTAAAGAAAGCCTGGGGAGTGCTAGCTCTTCTGAGGCTGAAGGCAGAGTCAGTTCTGATCTTCTGTGTTGCAGGCACTATATCACGTAGATAAAAGCAAAGATCTAGTCACCACCTGACCAAAACTAGGATTTGTATTTTATCTCCTTAGTCTCCAGATAGTGATTCTGCTTTGGTGAAGCAGAGCCTATCCTTTCCTTGAGAAATTAAACTCGGAAGCCTGCATTTTTAACTGCTCTTTTTTTTGTGTGTGTGTGTGTGTGCAAAGCAATTGAAATGAAAAGTAAATTTCTTCCATCCTGCTTTTTCTGAGTATGTGGCTTACGTGGTGTTCAGCTGGGGTTTTTATAGCGCTGGGGAAGGGGGTGATGGGTTATTGCCATGGTGCTTCGAACAGTTCTTGTGTGACTGCATTCTCTGAAGACTTCTCTGCAAGATCATGCACGCTCTTTAAAAATGAAATCTTTCATCCTCGAGGAGTTCTCTGGCAGAACTTACTCAGCTGTAGCAGAATGCCTGCAGCCTTTAATCCGTTAATAATTGCATCTTCATTTCTCAGTCCTCCTAATGCACTGAGAGAAAACAGTTCATTGCTGTAGTGAATTGCTGCTTAATTCCATTGTTAGACAAAAATGGGATACTTCATTTCTATGCTTATATTTTTAAATTCTTAATTCATCTAGACTTACTCTGCCATTGCAATATTAAACAACTTGCAGTTAGCCTGTCAGAAAGCTTTCTACACAGAGGAGGATAATGTTTAACTTTCAGATAGCTGTACTGCACTGCTTGCTTTCATTCTCCTTCAGTCACTTCCATGAAATGGTTTCCCTTGAATATTAAAAAACTGTCAAATGTTGAGGAAAACATAGCATTGGTTGAGTCCTAGGTTACATATTGTTGATATCACCCACACCACGAGCGCAGGCTGGCGTGGGGCTGGCTGTGGGGTGCGTGGGGCTGCTTCTGGGCGTGAGGAAGCTGAAGCGGTGCTGCGGGGGCTTGTTGGTTGCACAAGGCGCTCTCTGCACATAGTGAAGTAATACTGTCGAAAGCATTGACATTTAATTTCACTGCCCTCAAGCATGATGCAAAACTTCAGACATTTGTCAAGGGGGGAGAAATGGGACTGAATCTGAAATTTTGTTGTTCGTGTGCGTGGTATCCTAGTTTTTTTTTCCCTTTTTCTGAAGTTACTTTTCTGAAGTAACTTTCCTAGTTCTATTTCTTCAGAATGGCTACAAAACTATTGCCTTCTTCAAATGCTTTTGCCAAATGATGATGTAGCTAGGTTTGCTCCCAGAGGGGAAGTCCCCTCAGGTTGTCTTACGGCCTGTTCGCAGTGAGTACTGCCAGAGGCATGACAGGGGTTAGGCCTTTGCTGTCCAGGAAAAGCTGCACTTTAAAGATCTATTGAATTTACCTCAGATTATTAATATGCCTTCAAACTCAAATGAAAGGGGCTTTCATAAGTAGACCTGAACTGAATGTAGAGCAAGTTTAAACAATGCAGACCAGTTCCAATGCCTACTTTTAACTGAACAAGCTGAGAAACCAATTTTAAGACTAGAAGAGCTAGGGCAGAGTCGGAGTTCCTGAGTTAGCTCTGATATGCAAACCTGTCATAAACTGGAAGCTTCACTTCAATAAGCTTTGTCAGAGTCTCACAAGTCTGCATTTGTCAATGTTACACTGGAGTATTGTGCAGCGAAAACATTAGACTGAATTGTGTTCTCTCTGGCATTAGGTACTGGAGAGTAACAGCACCTGTGTGTTAAAGTCAGCTGTAGAGTAGATGTGTAATGATAGCAGCTTTCATAACTGAAGCGAAGATTCAGAGCCATGTGATGTTTTGTTAGTGACTGGCATGCTAGATGTTAAAACGTGCCATACCCAAAAGGAATGTACAGTCATAAAGCAGGTGTCGCCAGTTCTGTTTTCTTGGTTATGGAACTCAAGTGGTGAATGAGAAAATGTGGGAATGAAACAAAGGTTCCTTAAATTCCAGTGCTTAAAAAGTTTTCTTTAAAAGTGAATTTGTTTTCAGGCAGTTAATTAGTTGGGGAGCTTAAATATGGCCTTAATTAGAAGGGTCTTGATAACACAGCAAAGATTTAAATTACTAGAGGCTCTTTCTTCCCCATCCCAGTTGTGCTTCACTTTTATTAACTGCACAATGCAAAAGCTAGATTGAGTAACACAAGGATAGCAAAGTTCTCTTTTCTTCCCTTATGATCTGGAAGAGAATGCGAAGATCTGAAAGTGCAATAACAAAGTTTGACTTCAGCCTTGCTGTGGCTCCCTGAGGAGGAATGGTATGCACAAAAGGTATTTCCTCCTCTTCAGCTGCTGTGTGTGGAGTGGTTTAAACTTGTAGGAGCCTGTACCAGAGCGTCCAGGAGGTAGGATTTTACCCTGGAGAACACATCGCTATAACAGCATCCCCTTCTCCGAAGGGGAAGGTTTGCTTACCAAAGCTGTCTTGGAAGGGATGGTTGTTGTGACAGCAGCAATGGGACAAGTTTTGGTGGAACCTTGTGCTTGGTGTGCTCTCATGAAGTGAGTGCCAGTGGCTGCTCACTGGAAATGGGCTAAAAATTAACAGGGCAGCATGAAGCAGAAGTGTAATGGCAGAACAAGGAGGACCTTTGCAAGGCAGGGTTTAATATAGATATTTATATTGGTATAAATAGATGAAACTCCACTCTGCATCTAAGTAAACCTGATACAGGAAGAGTAAAACTTTGATCTCTAGTCATGTACCCTTCCTGTGTGCCAAATGTGCTTGTTCCAGCTCTTCTCCTCCCACCCCAACAAACCATTTTAGTTCTTGTGCCAACCAGTGTCTGCAGAATGGCATCTGTCAGAATTTGACCAGTGGGCTGCCATCATTTGGGGGGAAAATTTTTGCAAAAGTCCAGACCTACAGAGGCAGTTTGTATGTGCCTGAAGACTTGAGTAGCTTTCCCGCTTCCTTTTCATACGAGATGGAAAAGGAGAGAGCTGGGAAATGTTTAACTCAACAGATTTTGCTTCTGTTTAGCAATGTGACCCTATTATTAACTAAACAGGCAGCAGCTTCATCGTGCCTTCTAACTTCCCTTAAACTCTCACAGGAAGCCTTGCTTGTAGTAGGCAGCTGACTTGTAGGCTAGGATTTTGGGTTTCAGTGAGTTTTTGCCATGCACAGGTGATTGGTTTTCCTCCTGCTTTGCTGGAGTGTAGAGAAAAGCTGACAGTTCAGGGCAGCAGCTGTTTGAGACACCTCTTCATGTGACCCCTCAAATAGCTCACTTCTACTGAGATGCCCAAGCACTGTCAGAAGCCTCTGTCCAAGTTGGTGGCTTCCTGGCCACAGGCATGTTTCAGTACTTGCCGTGATGGGATCCTTCCAGCAGCTCAGGAAGCACTGAGTGGGGGTTGCCCTAGCTGTTTTCATTTGAGCAGCACAGCAGTGTGCCTAAACACAGCTTCTGGGCTTCTAGCTTAGCTTCAGGCCAACAGTGTCATATAAGGCCTCCACCTGGCAAAAGGAGTTTCAGGCACTCCCCTGACAGTCTCTCTATATTGGTGCTAGAGCCTTGTTTTGCCTAAAAGGAGCTTCTAAAGTGACCAAATGCCTGTGCTACTAAGTGGCCCAGGTCAAGCATGCTCTGAAATATGGGAAAGGAATCCAGGAGCAGCAGTGACTGCTGGCACAAGGTGTATGGTTAACTATGTGCTGTCAGGTTAGCTCACCTGTAAGTGCCTTTAGAAATGAATTGTTGGTCCTAAAAGCTTGTACCTGCAGTACAGAATGTTGAAGATGGATGCTGATGTATGTCAGCAGGGGCTTGTTCTAAGGGGCAGCAGTGCAGATGCTGAAGGACATGACCACACTCTCAATTCTGCTCTAGTTCCTGTAGTGTCAAAGTTCTTAAAAGCTGTGCTTTTTTCATTGCTGGTGAAAAATTTCTAATTACTGCCAAGCTGGCCATACCTAAAGCCTGACCCCAACACACCACCAGTCTGCTCCTTCAAGAAACAACGTCTTTCCTCCTCCTCCCCCCCCAGTGGGGGGGAGTGCATTGAAGTGTTTCAGTGACAGGAGGAAAACAGGCCAGTAGCTTGTGGCTCCCAGTGAGGGTGTTTGAATGAGGAGGAGGAGCAGAAAACACCCACCTGAACTTCCTTTCTTCAATAGCTGCAGTCAGTGATTCAAACTCAACCAGATGAGTGCACAGGTTTTGATCCGAAGCAGCTGAAGTTGTGAGAAATCTCTGGGGGTGTGTGAAAGGTACCAGGACAGAACTTAATGTCTTCTAATAACATCCTGGTGAACTGATTAGCCTGGAACTTCAATGGAATTAAGATTATGTTTTTCAAGGGTGTAAAACTTCATCACAACGGCCAGCATAGTAGTCAAAATGGTTTTGCAGGTTGATGGTGACATTTCATTAACACAAATCCATTTACTGTGTGTTGTGTTGCACTTAACCACAAGCTATATTTGACTGGTGGGTGAGGCAAGTGGAAGTTGAGGGGAATAAGGCAGAACAAGCCTTTTGGCAAGCTTTTTATTTTCTTGTTGTCACAACCTGTTCTCCCACGCTTTTCCTCTACGCTTATGAAAGTAAAAAGTCTCAGCTCCTGACCTGACCCATGCTTAATTCTTTGCTTGTTCCTACCATCTCCTTCCAGCTCATTTTATAACTGGCTTAAATCCTAGCTCATCATAAAGGATGGTAGGTGCAGTCTGACTTATTTCCCTACCCCCTTCTTGGTCTAACTTGTACTTCTCATTACAGGGAGCTTTTTGAATAAAAGATGAGTTCTCACTGGGGAGAATTGCTAGACATCATGCTTAGACATCTTGGATCAAAGGCATTACATGAGCAGGCTGGAAAATTAATAAGTGTTTTTTAAAATGAGAGCCTTTGTGGTTTAACACCACTTCTAGTTTTGATACCTGAAAGTTGGATGAGGTTCCTCTTAATGGAGGAAAAAAAAAATGGTCTCACCAATAAAACTGGTTTGGCTGGGAGGTTAGCTAAAAATAGCACTTCTGTAAAAGCCTTTATTCCTTCGCTGTGTAATATATTATGAATGTTGTGCAGCTGATGATTTAATTCAGTGGGACTCCTTTCTGGCTAGTTTTTGAATCTTCTATTTGGTTTAGAGAGACCAGGGACTGCTTACACATCTTCCTTTCTCCTTTTTTCCCTTAAGAACTTTGCTGTGTTGGGACTGCCTGAAGTTCCTACAAATAGCATGAAGGGTCCTCAGCACTTGCCACTTGAAATGAAAACAGCTTTGTTCAAGTCAGTATCTGGTGAGCAGAGTTGCTCAAAGTTTCTTCCAACCGTAAAACTCTTCCTCTGACACTTTTCCATGATGTATAAGCAAGGAAATGAACCCTGATGTTAAAATCTGGATGGGGCCTAGTCTGTCACTGACAGTTTAAAAGCCAAGCACAGTTCAATATTGGCATCCCTCTGAACTTGCCTTAGAAACGTGCAGCATTTACAGTCACCACCAAATTTCACTCAAATGTTTTTCAGTTCCTTCTGAAAGTGCAGGCACAAAGGCTGATCTAGGCTTTGATCGTTTGGTGTCTGGATAAGTACTCAACATTGCTGTTAAATTTAGTTAAGAACTAGCAGCAGAGCAGGGAGGGAGGCAGATATGTTACAGGAAGCATCCCTAAGCCACCAGCTCTGTGCCTGGCATCTGGGTGCTATCTCTAGGAGCTCAATCCCTAGTGACCTTGCTGTGTCTGTTGGATTTCTTTTTAGTTTCATGCAGCTCAGAGGCATGTTTAAAATATAAATTGCCAAAGTGTTGTCGAAAATAATGATGATGAGTGTCCCATATGGGAGTGAGGAGCTTTATGGAGAGGAATGAATTCTAAATATGGCTTGCTATACTGTGGAGCTGAACAAGTACAAGGAGATGACACTTATTTCTCCAGTCGTATTAAATCTGTTAACGCCACTTAGAAACTCTCCAGTGTGTTCTTTGGCACTTGAACCAGAGCCTCTAAGATGATTACTGTAATGCAGCACCTGGGAACTGAGCATGGATTTCTCTTCTTTTGCAGGTGCAGGAAGCATTGTTGCAATTATGATTGGCAACCTGAAAGGCATGGAGATCTTGCACCGGATTGAGAGTGGCATGAAAGTGACAATGGTTATTGAAGTGGGGAAGAAGCATGGTCCTTGGATGAATCACTACTCCATCTTCTTTGTCTCGGTGTCATTTTTCATTGTCACAGCAGCAACCGTGGGTTACTTTATTTTTTATTCTGCTCGGAGATTCAGGATCACGAGGGCCCAGTCCAGGAAACAGGTGAGTGTGTTGTCTTTGTGTGTGCCATCGCTTATTATCCTCCCCCCAAGCCACTATGCTGTGGATCTTAAGGCTGAAAAAGTGCTAGAGCACTAAAATCACTGAATTACTTCCTTCCACAGGAAGGAGAGTGTGTAGTCTTTAAACTGCTAAGGGAGATACGTTTAAACAGCTAAAATCTTCCTTCTCAAAGAAACGGCAAAATGTTACCTATCTAATTGTATCTAGAGAGTGCAGCCGATGATGCTTTGCTAACTTTTTCCTACTATTTTATTCCCTGCGCTACAGTGCAGCCATAATGTTGATGTATTGGAGGAGGTGAGAGAGCTAACCTTCTTTTAGCTGACCCTCACACTTCCCACGTAGTGCTGCCTATGTGCTAGCTGCAATGTGAGACACGACTACAAATGTGTCTGCAAAGTGGTGCATGACTCCTGTCATATTTTGTAGACCACAAGTTAGGAAACTGCCTCCTGTTGACAGCTTCTTTCTAACTGAAAGCTTTCTCAGAGTTGCAGTGACAGCCTCAATTAGGAGGTGAAAAAAGGCACTGTTGTGTTCTTTTTAACCCCCAGGCAGGCAATTGTTAATGAGTTAAGTTTCCAAGTAACTCTCCTCTGTGCAATTATCTGATCAGCTGATACAACTAATGCACACAGCTTTGTCTTCAGTCTGATCAGACCCACCTTACACCTGCTACTTCAGGCCTTAAGCAAAAGCCTTAAAGGTGAGAATTAAGTACTAGTGTGGCATCTGTCAAAGGTGATGGGCAACAGGAGGAACAGGATCTGAGTGGTTCAGATACAAGAACTTCCCTTGCAGCTGTGTTGCAAAGAAGACTGTGGGTATTTGCAGTGCTTCTTTGCAAGCTTCTTGCAGGAGGTACCTGAACTCTTCTTTCAGAGTTGTTACTAGAGTCCTCTCCTACAGGTGGTAGTAGCATAAAGTAGCATAAGCATCTTGCTCTAGCTTGGTTTGGGAATTGCGTCAGGATCGGGTTAGATACTTAGAAACATTCTTCCTTTAAGGAACATGTATCCCGATGAGTTTCTGTGCTGTTGTGGAGATTTCAGGCCCCTTGAGCAAGATCTTTCTGAAGCTAGAAGTTGGACACAGGTGTTGAAATTTAGGCCAGTTTTGGGCATCTGTAACACTTTGGGACTGCCTTTTCTAAAATGCTAACTTGTAGAACCATTGTTCTTGGCAGGGAGAGACTGGGGTGAATGACAGCAATGTTCACAGGGAATTTGGCCAGAGCTGAATGCCGGGTTCTTGCTCATAACAACAGCTCCTAACTCAGTCGAATTGATGTTCTGGAATCCTGTTGTTTAAGTGTGATCTTGTGGATGAGGAACAGTCAGCTGGCAATATGCTTACAGGCTAGACATTTAACAGTGGACTGAAACCTCTATTTGTGCCTTGTCTAGGCTGTCTGCCATATCTTGGGGACTAGGCTTCCTTTTAGTGCTTCATTTTAGACTGTTTGTGTTCTGATGTTATGCAACACCTGGAAGTGACATGAGAATACAGTAAGGGAATAGCTGGAAAAGCAGTATTGGAAGGCCTCATTTGACTGAGTGATTGAGTGATGTAGCACTGCCACTCCTGGAAGTTGTGCTGGGTTGTCTCTGTAGTACCTTTCATGAAGGATGGCATCCTGTATCCTGATGCTGTCCACTTGCTAATGTATGTGGACAGGGAAGCATACTGTCTCCTGCTGTTGAATTTCTTCTTTCATTCTGTGTGAACTACCCCATAGTGAGAACTCAATTCCAACGCTAAACAGGCTTGGATGCCCTAGAAGCTGGTCTGAAAAAGATACTTGTAATGAAATCATACAAAAACCTTTCCTCCAGCAAAGGTATTTAACAGGGTAGTTGAAGTTCTGCTCTTTTCTGATTTTTCAGGCTTTCAAAGAGCTACAGATGTTATTAATGCCTTTGGTAGATGGTACTGGGAAAATCCAGTTGCCTTGGCCTGCAACTTCACACACTGTTTCTATCTTGGGCTCCGTGTGCACAAAGAGTTTACTTTAGATTGAAAAATAACATTGACAAATGACATGCCAGTTCCACATGATTTCAGCCAAACTGAAATTAAGGAACCTTAAAGTGCTTTATAAAGTATAAGAATCGAAGAAAGCTTCTCTGCCATCGTGAAAAAAATGTACTGCTTTGTAGAAGTGAAACCCAAGACAATCCAGAATTGTTTTTTCAATTGTTTTTGTACCAAGGCATCTAAAAATTGACCTCACAGGGATAAGATAAGCAAAGAATAACAAAAAAGTTCTTGTTAGTGAAGGTGAACAAGTAAAAAGGCGGCTCCACAATGTTCTCTGTTAATTAGCTGACTGGATTTTCAGAGTATTTCCAAAGTCTCAAAACAGACTTTGAAACACTGAATATTAGTCAACCAACTTATCAGTGTGCATGCTACATGTGGAACTTGCCTGTCATCATTCAGCCATTTAGAGACTCTGTCTGGACTTTAGTCTGTTATTTGGTGGAGTATTTTTCTCCTCCATCATGCAGTTGTCGAAGAGTTATGCATTCTTCTGGGAAGGATCTTTAAGAAACAGTTATGTGTTTTGTAGTAATTAATACAAATTTTCAAGTATCTGAATGTATCCCTTTACCAGTGCTATAATTTTTTTATAGCATCTGTGTACTTTTTGACCTTCCCTGTGGGATTATATTGTTATTCTGTGAAGTCTGATAGTACAACCGAAAATTAGTCTTCTTAAAATGTCTATTGCTCGAACAAAAAGAAACACTTCCTGATTGCTTTACAGAATGCTGTGATAAGCTTATTATGATAAATGATGATAATGCTCTATGGCCTATTTCTAGTATCTTTGGGTTCTTGAATCCCACTTCCTTGCTAGGGGTCAGCGCAGAAACAGGGGTAACCCCTGTTTGAACTGGATGGTCTCAAGGTATTTACCATATTAGCAGTATGCTTTCCATTTTCTTTGACTGGGGAGAGGTCTTCAGACTGCAGTGCTTTCAGAAGTCAGAATCGATCTCTTGTTTTATATGTAGTCAGGCTGTTGAGTACATTTAATCTTCATCATTTACCAACAGTTTCTGTACTTTTTGGTACGACTACCTGCATTTTCTGGTGAAGGAGCTCTTTTTCTCCTTGGTTTGATCACATATAATCCACATAAGGCCTGTATGCATTCTTAGCTGCAGAATTTTCTTGAAGGCAGCAGCTCTCTCACTCAGCTTGAGCAGGAATTGTATACAATATTAAACTGTGCAAACCTTATTTAATGCTGAGTGACTACTGAGGAGAGCCAGTCATGTTATCTTGAAGTCCAAGTGAATTAAATAATCCATCTATCCTAACTGTAAATTGAAATGGAGTTGTATTTTCCTCGTGAACCAACTAGTTAAGCTGTTTACAACCAGCTATTGATCTGTGTGTGTGTTTTTTTCTGGGCTTGAAATTCAAGTGTCCACCTCTGCATTCTGTTAGTGAGGTCTCTGGGTAAAAAGGTGGAAAAACAGGGGAAGGGAAGTAAGATATGCCTTGCTACCTTTCTAGTCAGTGAAATGACAAATTCAGTTCTTCAATATGTTAGCCTTTCTTAACATAGAATGGCCAGGGATATTAATCTGTGGCCTGGTTTCTGATTTGTGCTCAAGTCTTCACTTCCAGTGATTTCATAAGAATTAGGTGTTGCAGCTAAGCACTGACCCAATTAATGGCTTTGAAGGAGGTGAGTCGCTCACCTTGCTGCAATTCAGAGATATTTTTGTAGCAGGAGTTCCTCACCTCCTTAGAGCTTGCTAGTCTGCATTGCTGTGACTGTACTTGCAGGGGGCCCAGAAGGCACCCTTGTACAGAAAGGGTTGGAGATTAAGCTGGTAATGAGGTACTAGGGATAACAAACCCACCTTTCACATTTAGGGGCTTATCTACTTCAACATGCTGCAGCCTGGATAGCAGCCAGGACCTGACCTGTCTTGTAATATCTTGATTCTTTTTTCTTGCCTTGGCCTAGTCAGCATTTTGTTTTTCCAGAGCTGCTGGGTTGAGGCTTTTAAAGTCATTAACACTGAATGTTTGCTCCAAAAACCTGGCTTCACTAAATGCTTTGACATTCCAGGCTTGAGTATCCTGGATCTCCTGGTAGGCTACTCAATAAAAGCTTCCTCTTGCAGCCTTTTGCCATCCCCCTGGAAGTGTGTTCTGCTGTACTTACCAAAATCAATGTTAAAGGTGACTTTGCCATCGGTGCATTTCAAGAACGGCAATTAAACTTGTGCCCAGGCAAAACCTAAAATATCGTTTCAGTAAATTATTAATCATACAGCCATTTGAGTACACTTAAACTTTGCTGTTTGCCAACGGAGTTTCTGCAGCCAGTTGGGTCCTGTCAATATGTTTGGCCTGACATTAGATGTGTAGATTAGGTACTGTAGGGGGGAGTATGCTCCTAGGTAGTTTAGTTCTCGATTTATAACAAGTAGCTGGAACACAGGTACTAATTCTGTATTCCTGGTCTGTTGATGAAGCTACATTTGCTACTGAAACTTTTAGGGGCTGCAAGGTTTTCTGAGACTTCTTCCCTGTGGCTTCTGTCTGAAACATTGACAAGGGGAACATGATTCTAAAGTGTCATACAGAAACTTACACTGGTGTCTTCAACAGATCCTTATAAGCTCTGAAGAAAATTTGACCAGTTCTTGTCGCTAATAGGTAAAATACACCTGAAAACCAGCTTGCATCCTTCACCTTAGGATTGTGTGCATATCTTTCTTGATAATTGCTATAGCAATTAAACCGTGAAGCTTCTAAAAGTATGTATACTAATGCCTTATGTTAGAAGCCCAAAACAACATAGTATACCAGTAAATTTGGCTTCACCAAAGCTCTGCGATAGGATTGCAGCAGTCCGTATAAATTAACTTGTTTGCCATTAACTGTTTCAGCACAGGAAACTTTATGCAGTCTTGAATTACCAAGCTTTGCTGAGTTTTAGGTGTCACCAGGAGCTCATCACCAACTTGTTCCATCTCTGCTTCTAACAGCCCTGCACCTTTATCCCCAAAAAAGATTCTTGTAAAAGAAATAAAATTTGTTTGGGGAAGTAAGGCTAGAAAGTTAACAGCACAGTGTTCCTGCACGGAGCAGCTGAATCTAGAAGAGGAGTTTTGACTGGGGCAGCAGTGCCAGAGCTGCCTGATACACCTCCGTGTCCTGAGGCAATAAGAGCATTGGGAGGGAGAGGACAGTCAATTCTTGATGGTGGTGGAACAGCACCAACTTGTGACCTTTAAACAGAGATGTTGGCTCCTGTGCTAATTAAATGCTTTGCAGTGACAGCTGGACAGCAACAGTTGCCAGGCAAGCTGGGCTTCTGCTCCTGCTCGTCTCTGCTTGGGTGTCCTGACAGCACCAAGCAAATGGTGTGGAGGGGAATGCAATTCAGCTTCCTCCTCTGCTTTCATTAAAGCTGCCTTGTAAACCACCTGGGGCTAGTCATTTGATTTATTTCACAAGGTGGTGGAAGTAGGGGAAAAATAGCTGAGGGTTTCTTTTTTTTTTTTTTTTTTTTTTTTGTCTGTGTTACTTTGAACCAAAACTGAGATAAAACTGCATTCTTCCACCTGACAGGTGTGGTCGGTGCTAGGAGGCTGCTGGCTCCTAAGCTACCTGTGCTCTGTGAAACAGTTGTGGCAGAGGAGTAGTTCAGGGTATGCTGGTGGTAACTGAGCTGATGGGCAAAGAGCCTCACCTTTCATCGTGGTGTGAGTCTCTGCCAGGATGTCATAAAGCAAGTAGTTAAAATTATTGATTGTTGGACTTAGTGTTCAGTCTTCTGTTCCAAGTTAATTTGAAGGTTTCTATTTATTTTGGCTAGGTATAATCTGATCAAGGTGTTATCTTACATCTTCTAAAAGAAGAAACCTTTGAAATTCCTGTGCCTTATGAGAAGGTTAGGTAAAAACAAAGCATATGCAAATGCTTTGGTGTGTCATCCAGAGTCAATAACCATATGAGTATGTCCTGAAGCTTGTTTCATGTTTTGTCTAAATAGCATGTTCATGCTTACTTAGCTTGTTTCGATAACATCTAGGTTATAAAACCAAGGTGTTTAATGCAAGCAAGCACCAGTAAGTATTAGTAACCATCACTTATGAGAAAAATAACCATGTTTAATGAGGACTGCTTTCTGTTACAGCGACAACTGAAGGCCGAAGCTAAGAAGGCCATTGGACAGTTACAGCTGCGCACCCTGAAGCAAGGAGACAAGGTATAACTCGTCTGCCATCTCCTGAGCCTTCTGGCACATGCTTTGCACAGAATGTAAAGCTTGGTCCTTCACACTGGAAAAGGGTGCAGAAGCCTCTTGGAACCTGTAACTGTGTGTTGCAGAGCTGGTTCCTCTTTCAGACCATGTCCTTTTCACGGGTGCAAGACTTTCAAATCTGCACTTTTTTAAATTTTTTTTTTAGCTGCTTGCTTGTATTCTTGTTGAGTTGAGAGTTCCTAATTCTGTGGCGTGGATGCTTAAAGGTAAACTAGTACCTCTCCCCAGCTTCACTGGCTATTCTTCTTGTGGTTAAAATTGGTGGTAGTAATTTCCAAACCTCTGCAGTAGTGCCTGAAATAACCCAGTGATGGTTTGCAGCTGTATTTCTAAACCATGGGATTAAACTTTGAATGCTTCTGTTCAAACATCAGCTTTACTATGAGTAATCCATTAAAATGTGTTTATATAAGATTATATATGGAAGCTATTTTAGATTACTTTAGCTAGACCCCTCTGTCCACAGTAAATCTGAGTAGTTCAGAAGAAGCTTTCACAGTTTATTAATGCTGTAAATTCATTTTGCCGCTTTAGGAAACTGGTCCTGATGGAGATAGCTGTGCTGTGTGCATTGAGCCGTACAAGCCAAATGAAGTAGTGCGTATCCTGACTTGCAAGTAAGTTGTCTTCCAAACTGACCCTTAATCCAAAATAATGAAACAAGCCTCTACTGGTTGTTCCTTCTGCTGTGCTAACAAAGCTGATCAAGCTTCAATCAAGCTGTTGCAGAGCATGAATTCTTGAATCTGTTAAAGTGTTTCAAATTACAGGAACTATGTAAATGCACACTTGAATGCAGGCAGGTTGTAGGGGCACACTACCTTCCACTGTACAGGTTGGCTGAACACATTGCTTCTCCAAAAGATTCTAGGGCTTTTTAAAGATTTCTTCCTCTGCTGATTGTGTTGGGTTTATATGGCAAGGTTTTGGTAGTGGGGGGCTGTAGTGGTGGATTCTGTGAGAAGATTCCAGAAGTTGCTGTTAGATAATGGCCACTTTTAGCCGGCTCCAAAGGGACCTCCTTTTGCTCAGAGCCAAGCCAATAAATGATGTTGTTTGTGCCTCTGTGAGAGCAGATTTAAGAAAGGGGAAAGAAAAACTACTGCATAACAGCAGCTGGGAGAGAGAGGGTTGAGAACCAGCCATGTGGAGACGAAAGTCAGCACAGAAGGAGGGCAGGAGGTGCTCCAGGCACAGAGCAGCAGTTCCCCTGCGGCCCGTGGAGAGGCCCCTGGTGGAGCAGGCTGTCCCTCTGCAGCCCATGGGTCCCACATGGAGCAGATCTCCATGCTACAGCCTGTGGAGGAGCCCCTGGTGGAACAGGTGGATGTGGCCTGGAGGAGGCTGCGGCCCATGGAGAGTCCCCGCAGGAGCAGGCCCCGGGCCGGAGCTGCAGCCCGTGGAGAGGAGCCCACGCAGGAGCGGGGGTCTGGGGGGAGCTGCTGCCCGTGGGGGGGCCGTGCTGGAGCAGCTTGCTTCTGGGGGATGGACCCCGTGGTATGGAGCTGTGTGGGAGCAGTTCTTGAAGAGCTGATGCCTGTGGGAAGACCATGCCGGATGAGTTTGGGAAGGATAGCATCCTGTGGGAGGGACCCCGCATGGAGCAGGGCAGAGAGGGACTGTGAAGGAGTGGCGGAGACGAAGCAACATCCACTGACCGCAGCCTCCATTCCCCTGCACTGCTCAAGGGGAGGACTACGTAGAAGAGGGTGGATTGGGGGGGGGGGGATGTTCTTAGTTTATTTTAAATTTCTCACTGCTCTAACTTGTTAATAATAAGTAATAAATTTTATTAATCTTCCGAGTCTGTTTTGCCTGGGACAATAATTGTTGAATGATCTCCCTGTCCTTATCTCAACCCTTGAGCCCTTTTCATCATATTTTCTTCCCCTTTCCCATCGAGGAAAGGGAGTGAGAGCAATTATGGTGAAATTCAGCTGCCCAGCTGAGTAAACCACCACACTGGTGTATGAAAAATGATAACTATAAATTGGAGATAACTGGTGAAACTATGCTTATTTCTTGTCACTCAACTTCCTGTTTACTGAGAGGGTCATGGATATTGGTCTGGTAACCTAAACTTGTTAAACCATGCTAACTTGTGTAGTTTAGAAGAAAACACTTCTTGATTCTTGCATGCCTCTTCTGAAATAAATGCCAAAATAGAGCTATAGCAGTTTATTTTTCTAGAATTTTCTATTGTATCTCGTGTTCCTGTGAAAGACTGGTATACTACTGCTTTAATTTTATAGTTCCTATGACAAGTAATGAAGCCTTTTCAAGGTCTAAGGAAGTTTGTTCTGTGTGATTTCTCTGTGCCTGCTGAATGGAACTGCTGCGGCAAAGCTTCTAAAAATCAGAGTTAAAGCACTCAGGTGAAATACTGTGTGAACTGCACAGATTTCATATGGGAAGAATGTGCTTTTACATGGGGAGGGTTATGAAAAAGCACAAAGTTTTGGTATAGGAAAAATCCAGTTCTGAAGAATGGAAAAATCTGTGGCTGTTACGTTCTGAGCAATGTTATCACTCAAACACTGCTAAATCTGAGCTGGAGTTATTATAGTTTTGCAAAAGCTCTCTGTTTACAAGTAGTAGGACTTCTCAGTTGGTTTGGTATCCAGGGGCTGGGCTGGTAAGGTGTTATCAACAAACTGCCTTGATGTAATGCATAGTAGTTTAGAATAAAACAAAACCGAATAAGATTTCAGGAATGTCTTAATGGTTATTAGGTTGTCTTGTCACGTTTGTGCTAGTGGGTAGTACTGCATAATAATGAATTATGTGCCGTACAGAGGCATTTAGAGAAGTCAGTTCTAAGTATCAAAAGCCTATCATGTTAGTTCCCTATAAAGCCTCCTGATCTTGATACGAATTTATAAAAGAAAGTATGACTTAATGGGTTAAGAGGAGAGTGACTTCTTTCAAATGTTTATAGATGAATTTGTTATACTGTGTTTTGCTCTGAGGCTGCTTTTAAATGTTTCATTCCTCTTTGGCCCAAGTGTGGCTCTAAATGAGACTAGCTTAAGATGACCATGTTTGCTTGATGATCTCTGCCAGTATCAACCATATAAAACTCTCTATAAACTGATATTTACTGCAAGAATGTACTTGATGTTGGTGGTCAGCCGCAGTGATGAGACCCTCCTTGTTAAAAGCATTTAACTGTATCTATAAATGAAATAAGCAAAACAAGCAATTGAATGCTCCTGTGAGTCACATCAGTGGTATCTGAGTATCTGGGGCGTATGTGTTTGCAGAAGGCATTCTTGTCCAGATAGTCAAACTGTAGGCATTTATAGCAGGAGAGGTACACCAGACCTAAGCACAAGTTCTCAAAATTGTCACGCATCAAGGAAGTTTTAGGCTGTACTACAGATGTTACGTTGGTACGGGTGGAAGGAAGTGATGTTTATGTAAGATGAATTGGAGAATTTTGTATCATGCTTAGGTGTAGGACACTGAACACCAAATGTGGTGAACTCTTCACTTGTTTGATAAGAGACCTGATTAACATTGAACGGTGCCTGTCTGCCTTGCCGTTTCTATTCAGGCAGAAGGAACAGGCAAATTACAGGGTTTCAAGTAGTCTGTCTGAATCTGTGTCCTAATTCAGACCCATTGTGGAACTGAGTATCTTCATAGAAGCAAACATTTGCATCTGTAATGGCTGAACTATATTTAATTTATTGTATATGCAGCCTGCCAAATATCCACTTGGAATACACAATGACTGTATAGGCAAAGTAAATGTGTGGGAGTATAGTTTACGTTGAGGATGTAACCTGGTGAGTTTTTTTTCTATGTAGTTTTAACAGAAGTGCTATTTAGTCATGCATCTGCATGACAAAAGTTGACCTTGAAGTTAATGTTGGTGTCAATATTTGCGTTGTTTAACATGTCAGCAGGGAATCCATTGTACAGTGATTAAAAAAAAAGCTTAAGACTGATGTAGCAGAGATAATACTGAATTTTAGCAAGCTGGGTAGAGAAACCAATAACCATGAAACAGCTATAGGTTGAGAGGCTAACCAGCTAGCTGTAACTTCAACTGCAAGTTCTGGCAAAATAAGGCAATTAATTCTAGAATGAATGAACTTTCAGTGTTTGTAAATAAGTCTAGTTGCTGTTACGTAAACATCTTTACTGATGCGAAAGGTAACTTGTTGGTTACCTTCTTCCACCAGCCATCTCTTCCACAAGAACTGTATCGACCCCTGGCTTCTGGAGCACAGGACATGTCCGATGTGCAAGTGTGACATACTCAAGGTTCTGGGTGTTGAGGTAAGTCAGTCTTTCCTGGTGGTGGATGCCACTATCGATATTACACTAGGATACATAAAGAATTGCCTGTGTGTTCTGCCTCTGGTCAGAGCAAATGCTAAAGACGCTTTTGCCAGTGCCTGACACTGCCTGGAGCAGCTAAAATGTATGTCAGTTTGCCTGGGGGATAGACACGTGCACTGAGTGGAAGAAAAATCTGTTTTCCTAATGCTGGGCAATAAAAGGGAAGAGCTAGTTGAAGGATGCGGAAGCTGCATCTGAACTTCCCACTCTAAGTAGGCGGTGGCTGGCTTTCACTGATGATGCTGAAGGTTAACAGCAAAGCTTTTTATTTATTTTAAATATTTGAGTAAAAGTCCGCAAGACTTCATTCCCTGCAGAAACCTTCTGGAAAGATGTATACTCTTTCAAAGCTGTAACTTAAGCATTTTCTCTTTTTCGCAAAGGTGGATGTAGAAGATGGGACAGAGTCTGTGCAAGCTACAGTATCCAGTGGGACATCAAATGTCACTTCAATTAATGAAGAGGATAGTCGTAGTGAAACTGCATCATCTGGATATGCTTCTGTACAAGGAGCAGATGAATCTGTTCTGGAGGAACATGCACCATCAGAAAGTGAGTATATTGCTTCATCTGTTTTGCTGGATTGCAGTGCTGTTCCATTGATTGTGCTATGAATTAGGGTGTTTTTGCTTTTATAACAGAGCAGTGCTTTAAGACTTGTCTGCAAAACAAGGTGTTCATCTTTTCTGTTGTTTCAGCACTTGGCTCTGACGCTTCTTTCAAATGAGAAACAATCTAAACTTGAATTAAAAACAGAAGCGTAGGAAAAAAGTAGTTGAAAATCACAGGCTTAATACTTGCAGGCCAAAGAGAATTTCTGAAGATGTTCCTTCTCTTGTTGTCTCTTTGGAGATTACATTTTGGATGAGTGAGTGTTGCTTTGCCACCACATCTGTCCACTTTAAGTAATTAAATACTCAAATCTTTAGGAAGTCTGTCCAGCTTTGGCATAAATGATGCAAAACCAGAAATGATATGCTTCCTGTTGAATTTCAGATCTTGCCAAGGCTGAGTCATCCCTGAACGCTTTTCAGAGAGTTTTAATTGCAAAAGACGATTAGCATTTCCAAATGCTAATATTTTAGCATCTTTTCTTATCTTTTTGAACGAGAACATATGTATTGAAAATGCCTTTTAATACTCAACTCTGCCAACAGTCTGAATGCTTCTGGTTTCTTGTTTTAATTGAAAGAGATTCCAGATATACAAATTAGTGTAATTATCCTGCATTGTGGAATTGCCTTGGAAAGAGGAATAAGTGTGGAGGCTTTCAGAGGTGAATGGGATGTGGCTGCATAGCTCTCCTGCTGGATGCCTAGCTGATATAATATGAAAGTGTGGGATTTGCTGCCACCTGTAGGACATCATGCCCCAGCAAGTGAAGTGTGTGTGGAAGTACCCTGTTTAGGCACCCCAGCTGAACAAAGGGCACTTCCTATAAGCTAAACATCAGAGGCTGAAATTGCATCCCTATAAGAAAACGAAGTGGTGCTGTACTAGTTAGATAGCTCAGGCCCTTGTGTATTTTCACCTTGAGTGGCAAAGACAAATACTAACGTCAGCCTAACAAAAATACTGTATAGGGAGAAGGCCATCCTCTCTGATTTGCCATGTCTTCCACTGTTTATCCTCAACCAAGTATCTTGGAGTCACTCCTGATGCCTGTCTTCAGTAGCCCTAAAGTCACCTGAGAATTCTCAGTCTCCTTATTTTCTGTTTTTTGTTGCTTCATGCTGCCTTCTGGCACTTGCACACACAGCCTATGCTTGCTCAACACTAGTGAGAACCGAACTCCAAAGCCTAGAAAAGACAACTGCAGTGAGCTTGTGGAAACAAAGCAAGCATATTTTGCTTCAAGTTAGTAAAGCTTGCCTGTAATGCTTTTTAACTTGGCTCTTCTTGTTTTTGTTCTGGATAGATGATAACGCGCATCTTGTAAATAATGAATCCCAACCTTCAGCTGTGAATGTTCCACCCCTTGACAACCCAACTTTTGAGGCAGATGAAACGCAAGTTCAGGAAGTCAAGTCCTAAGAACATGCCCAGCAACATGGTGTAAGCCTTCTGCAAGGAGCTGCCTACTGCCATCACGTATATACCAAACATTGTAAGAATCCAGTGGATGACTGTAGCAGCGATGTTGCCTTGGAAATGCTGAGATCAAATAGATTTAAATCATGATTATATGGTTTGCAATTCTTAAAACTGCATCTCCCATGTGGAATTTAGTTTTAGCATTCTTCAGATAAAGCTGTCTTAAATATAAAGGAAACATCAGATTATAACACTAAAACAGAAGTTCCATCTTCAGCAAAGCTTCTCTTCAGCATTTGAGTTGCTTTTATAAGGAGAAGATTCTTTATTGTAGTAGCTGTATCTACTGGTAATTGTTTTGACTTGTTTTTTGTTGTTTGTTGTTTTTAATTCAAGTGGATTCTTATTGTAAACAAATAGATTTTGATCTGGTCTAATTCTTATTTACCAGACAGTTTTTCAGTTCAAAACAACACTGTATTTAATATTTCAGTGCACTAATTTGGTAGGAGAAAGTACAAAGTAATGTTTGTCAAACCGGATTTTTCCCACAGTGTCTTTGGTTATCTGGTGCAGAGATTGACTCTTGACCTCTCCACTCCAATCCACCTACCACACATTTCCTAAAGGGAGAAAGAGGGCTTCAGGCTGACAGGCCAAATCTGACTTGCACAATACTGTAAAGGGAACAAATGCAGGAACTTTTCAAACCTGTTGATGTGTGTCTGAAAGGTCCTATATGACTCTTGGAGTTATAACCATCTCTAGCAGCAGCAATATGCAAGAGTCCTGGCTTTATGGAAGTCTGGGATGACTTCTGGAAGACTTGAACTAAAGATGAAAAGGTAGATCCTTCTCAAAGGATCTGCTGTGTCTTGTTCAGGTGACACCTAAGAAAGAACCCAGTCTCTGAAAAATGGTGGACTGTTGCTGTGCAGTGGCTTGCACGTGTGCTAATGCTGATGTCCTGTGAGTGTAACATGATTGGAAAAGTTTTCTGCCATCTGTGGGGAGTTGAATGGGGGTCATGGAGGAACACTGGATACTTCAATATTAAGATTAGGGCCTTGCCCATCAAAGGTAACTGAGGACATCTTACAGATGCACTTTATTTTTTTTATCTCTGTAACTATGGTTTGTTTCTAATGTTAGCAGAGCTTTGTCTTAAAGCCCGCAATAAGGTACTATTAAATCTGCAGGGGAAAAGCAATGCCTTTTCTTATCTATAGTATAATTAAGAATGTTGTAAATATTTCATGATTTGTATTGAATTTGAATATGAAAATGTAAATAAAACTATATTCTGATGACCTCTTTGTCTGACACTAAATGGTGCTTACCAGCTCATGTGGAAGCAGATGCTATTCTCAGTTCTACCCTGTCCCACAACCCTGAAACTCGTTTGCTGATGCGAGGCCAAAAAGCAGCAGTGCTTGCTCAAACTAATTGGAATAAGGAGTGCTAATTATGTGCAGGATGCTTCCATTATGTGGATTGAAGTTTTGCTGAGGGGTTTGAGCCCAATAGCTGTACTCTACATACAAGAGAAACCAGCACATTAGGACAGGATCTTGAAGTTAAATAGCCAAGAGGTGGGTGTCCTAACACAAAGGGCATGTTGTCTCAAATTCTCTCCTCTTCTTGTATTAGAGGCTCCATATGCATGCCACAGATCTGTTTGCTGAGCTGCTTGATGTAGTTCTGAGATACTTGTTTGTGTGCAGATCAGCACAAGGCAGTCTTACTCAAATTCTTCAGATCACTTGCATCTCACGTTCCTGTCTGGTTGATCAGCATTCCCACCCTTACTTAAATTATCACTTCTTGTCTTACGAAGCATTTTAGAAATAATTAAGTGTCCTTTCCTTCTGTACTAGGAAGCCAGATGTAGTAGTAAATATTTGTCAATCTCCCTGTCTAATTTAGTAGTAGGTACAGCATAGTACTTCTCAGTTCAGGGTTAAGGTAATGGTGTGACTGCACTTAAGTACAGAAATGCTGCCCAGCCAAGCTGACCACCACTCTATTTTGCAGACTTCCACATCAAGTGGAAGCATTGACTGGTTATGGACTCAAACAGTAAACCTCAGTATAATCTGACTTCATGCTGAAACTGTATTTTGCTGATAGCTGTGGTGATCTTCCTATTCTGCCTCTGAAATGTAGGACAGAGAAGGGAGCTGGCAAGATGTGAATACACCCCCTGAATGCTTAATTTCAGTTTCATTTCAAAAAGCTTTTATAAATTTATGGTGTGTAAGCTGTAATAGTCTCATGATAATATGCTGTTATGAAATCATCTGCCAGTCTTGGGTTTAATAGGAACAAGATCCAACCTTCAAACAAACCATCACTAACAAAAAGGTGGGGAAGGGAATTCAGAGCAACTCAACTTGTTGAGAGGTGCTTTGGCATTGTTGTTGTTCTGATCCTATTGATCCTGTGCGTATGGGTTGCTTTTCTGGTAGAATTCCAGCTTTTCTATTTGCTGTCTCTAAAGCAATAAACCTGCATTTCTTCCAGTCCTGGTGTTTCTAATGGTAAATCCAAGGGTAAGGTGTGGATGCACAGCATTTTCTCAAGGAGTGCACTAGTAGAGTAAGGAGGGATGCAGCAGAAGAACACCACTGAACTCAGCTCAGGCTAAGATAGGGTCAGATGCTGTAAGTGTATTCTGTAAAGATGTGAATTTACTCAGAGCTCAAGGTATCTACACTACTTTTTAGAAAAATTTTGAAGATGGCTGTATCAAATGTGAAGTACCGTCAAGGGAGTAAGAGCAGTGTTTGTAGCTGGACAGTATTTGAGCTGCTAGGCAAAAGAATTAAATGCTTTTCTGTTTTTGCATCTTAACCTTGAGAGCCTGCCATATACAGATTCTGTTTGTAAACATTCTCCATGCAAGAGTTTGTTTTAAAATGGAAGTGTGCATTTTGCACACTATTATAGTGAGCTCAGGTCTGTTGCTGTCTCATTTTGAGAAAATTTTTTCTTACTTCACTCAATACTGCAGAGGTTTTCCCCTTGAGAATGTTGCTACAGTTATTGCTGCTTGAAAGAAATTCTGAATTTGCACTTTGTACTTTCAAGTTTCTATAGATAGGACCCGTCTTTGGCTTTGCTTAGAGCACCGTGCAACACACTTATTTTTTGTGATGCTCCGGGCTTGTTTGGTTCTGTGTACGTATAGGTATATATGTGTGTGTTGTGACATAATAGACTCCTTTAAGCAAGATGCAAACAGGAGTGTGCCTGAGGGTAGGGTTGTTCCTGAAAAGTAATGTAAGCTGGTTGTTATTCTGCAGTAGTTTTGATGTTTTGATACACATACTAACGTTTGCATGTAAGATGCTAAAAATGATGTGCCCACAAGGGGTAACAGTTGTTAAAGTGAATGCCTCTTTTGACTCTGTTTCCATTGAGTCACAGACATCTCAATTGTTCTGTCCCCAAAGAGAAAGAACAGGTTCAAACGTCATCTAGCGTGTTTACTCACTGCTGTCATTTATCTTTCTCCCCCAGGAAAGCTCTGATCTAGACACGTAAGTGCCTGAGGTTCTTGAAGCAAGATTGGGCAATATTTTTAATCCCTGTAGGAGAGAAAGTCTTGTTACCAGATGCGGTATTACCATGCTTTCTTGTAAACCAGACTTCACAACAGTGGGATTTTATTGTAAACACAAAATTTTAAAGAATTTTCTCATATCATGGAAAAAATCAGATGTCTCTATAGAAATGTAGTCATAACTGAGTTTTTGCTTAAGGGAAGAGAAAGCCTTGTGTTGAGGGACAACAGGCATATACATTCAGTGTGAGTCAAGAGAGCGGTTGGATTTCCCATAAAATTGAGAGATTTGTGCTTGTCAAGTGACCTGACTGTTGGACAGAACAAATACATGCATCTACCTTGGCTGTTTGATTTAATGAAATTTTATTCAGTGTTTAATGTATACCAGGTCAGAAGCTAGTCCTGCCTTTTCACCCAGGTTTAGATCAATGTCTTTCCTGCGTAGATCTGGATAGCGCTGAACTCCTTCCGAGTTGTAATGGTCGGCATTTTGGAGTAGATGAAAGGAATTTTTTTGGTTTTGGCAATTTCATTTTGGCTTTAAGGGAAACTTGAAACCAAATAGTGAAGTTCACCCACAGTGAATTAACAGCTATGTAGTTCTCTACACTGTTTATTAAGCTGGTGGTTATACAAAGTGAAGCCACAATCTATTTATGTAGCTATTTATCTATTTATATACTCTTGGCTGCAGTTACTGAAGGGAAATCATTTGCCATTTTCAGGAGGTCTTTAATGCAGTGAAAGAAAAATTGGGCAGCACTAAATGGATCTCTCTTGCTGTGGTATGCATTGATTAGACTGTAGGATGATTGTGCACTGATTAAGACAGAATTTAAGTGTCTATAAATAAATTCATCGCTCTTTGCATCTTAATAGTATTTGGTTAAGAGTCCAGTGCCTGTGGGAATTGGAAAAAAGGAAGATATTCAGGACCTTGAACCAATGGAGAGGAAAACAGAGTGTTTTCCAAGCAGCAGCATTATTGTTAATTTTTTAAATCTGAATAAAAAGTTTTAATTTTACTAAAGAAAGCAGCATATGTCCTAACACGTCTAGCCTATGCAAGATGCCAACAGCCAAGTTCTAGGTAGGAAATGCCAAGGGCTCCTCTCCTTACAATTAGCATCAGCATTAGAAGACCTGTGTCAGATCCTAAATAAGTATTTCCTATCCAAGGGCTTGGCTAATTGGGGAAAATTAAATGGTAAATACTCCCTCGGGGAATGCTCTTAGAAAAGCAGCATCTGTGTAGGAATCACTGTCAGTTATGATAAATCTCCAGGAGCTGCCACAGCAACAGCTCACCCACAGGAACCCACTCATGTCTGTTACTTCAGATGGGGGGATTTAGGAGTCTGCCTCATGGAGAACAATATGCTGGTATATCTTAGTTGTTTGCCTTGTTTCATTAATGTTTTATGTGCGTTAGTTACCATATGTTGGCTGATGACTTTTAATTCATTTTTCCAGTGTAGTAAATGTAGACCAGCAGAAATTTGTTGCTTCGTGCTCTATTATAAAAATAGGTAAAATAATACAGTAGTATTAGTTCAATCTATATTCAGTCCCAAAGGTAAATCTGCTTAATGCTGGAGTTGGTTTGCTATGGTGTAATGAATGATTGGAAGAAAAAAATGTCTTATACCAGTGCAATTCATCCAGTTTTGAAAACTTCTAGTGAATTAACTGTGACTGCATGCTTGGTGCTGCTTTCACCTTGGTGCTGCTGGATCAGTAATTCCTTATCTGTTTGAAAGTGGCCAGGCATTGCCAAACATCTTTCTGTGAGCACTTGGCAAAATCTTGCTGTGCCTGTGCTCACAGAGAGACCAGTGGTTTAGCAGAAGCTCTATGGGACGTGGAGTACATTTGGGACTGCTGAAGAGGCTGAAGGAAACAAAGGATAAAGCGAAGAAGTGCCACATCTGAAATCTGTTGTTAGTGCATGATGTGCATAATTTCTTTTTTTAGAAGAGTTCAAAGTAGAGGTTGAGTTTAAACAAATACTTACTTGATGGTTCATATGATACAGAATCAATAAAGCACTACTCTTGGAGAATCTTAGGACGGTCAATAATGCCAGAAAGAGCGCTAAAGGAAGGATCTGACAGGGCAGCAAACTGCAGAGAAGTTTTTGGGAAACAGGAACGACCTACTTTGTACCGAGTGATAGAATCTGTCAGGAGTAAAGAGCAGGAGTGAATCTTTCACACTTTGAGTTATCTTTAGCAGAAGCCTCTGAAAATTCCTCAGCACCAGCAACCTGGAGCAGAGGCAACAGCCTTCCACTCCCTTAAACATTGTTTATGGCCAGCACCAGAAGATACCATTTAGGAAGCAGAGTGTTATCATGTGTAATGCCACAGGGAGAGAGCTGTGGTTCTTCTGACAAGGTTGTGAAGAGACTGGTGAAGAAATACCAAAAGAGAGAGCTAACTAACGAGAGGACTTGGGTAGCTGTGATCGTGGCTTCCTGCAGAGCTGGGAGTCATGTTATGTTGACCAGTGCTCACTGGAAACAAGTCCTGTGCTCATCCCACAGCCTTGGGATAGCCTCAGCTCTCAAGTACAGAGAAAATAGTTCCAGCACATGATTTTTCTAATTTTTCTCTTACTAGCTTTCCCACTGGAAAGTTGTCTGTGAGAGATGTGCTCCTTAAATCGGGGAGACAGCAACACAATATGTATGAGCAGTGGTATGAGCAGGTAGTCAACTGCAGTCTGTAAGAGTATGAAAGCTATTGTTTCACTTGCTAACAGACTAGATTGATTTATTCTAGCCCAGAACAATGGGTAAGATCAGTGTGTAGATGATCTGAAGAACTACTCCATGAGAATGAATGATAAAGGTGTTTCAGATGAATCACGAAAATACAAAACCCCTGAGTCAAACTGTTGTTAAGGCAACCAAAACGTCAACACCATTCCACATCAGCTCTTCACCTTGTTGGGTGATAGAAGCAAGGAGGCAGACGGTCTTCTTTTATAACGTGGTATGTAAATAGGCAACATTGGCCGTATGTCTGCGGCTGGTGTGACACGCCAGCTGGGAGGTGACACCTGTGGGTGGTGTGACAGGGCGTGTGGAGGGCTGCACGGCAGGCTGGCCGTGTGCTTCTTGTGGTGTGAGGCTCGCTGCTGACTGGAAAACAAGCGAAAGTGCTAACAAATAAATAAATAAATAAAAATGTTCTTTTGTGATGAATGTTTGGCCAACATTTCAAATGGGCGTCTTCGGGTGGTGTAAGGGAAATAAAAAGAAAAAATCCCCTTGTGAAGACCGCAGGGGGATGAGACCCGACCCCACGAGGCGAGTCGCCGCCGCCCTCCCTAACGGCCCGTCAGGCTGCCGCCAGAGCAGCCGAGGAGGAGGGCGGCCACGCAAGGCCCGACGGGAGTTGTAGTCCCTTAGCCTCCGGCTCTGCGCGGTGGGGCTTCCGCAAGGACTACAACTCCCAGCATGCCTCGGGCGCGGCGGCGGCGCTTGGCAGCCGGGCTGTGGACGTGGGAGCGGGAGGCCGGGGCGGCGGCGGGCATGGGCGGCGGCGACGACGGGGGGGTGCAGTGAGGGTCCGCCGAGATGTGGCTGAAGCCCGAGGAGGTGCTGCTGAAAAACGCCCTCAAGCTGTGGGTGCTGGAGCGCTCCAACCAGTACTTCGTGCTGCAGAGGCGGCGGGGCTACGGCGAGGAGGGCGGCGGCGGGCTGGCAGGTACTGCCCTGCAACGGGGGGCGACTGCGGGGCGTCCTGTGGGGAGGGGAAGGGGAAAAAAGAGGAAGGGAAGGGTGGGCGAGGTGCCTGGGGCTCGCTGTGGGGCCTGCTGGGTGTCCCCTGTGCTGGCAGCAGCCTGTGCTGGCAGCTCTGCAGAGGGGCCGACAGATCCGCCTCGGGGGCTGCTGGAAGTGAGCTCCTGCTTGGGTGCTTCTGAGCTCGCATTTAAAACGCAAATTAAAAAAAAAATAAAAATAAATAAGCGTGCGAAGTGATGGAACGGCTCAGGAGCAGCTGATCCAGAAACTGACAGGGCGCTGACCCAAGTATAATAAACTTTATTTCATGAGAACTGAAGGTATGGACTAGAGTTTCTGTTTTTAATTATCATCCGTGTGGCTCTTAAGGTGCTGCAGGGACCGCGGCTGTCACTGAGCCCCCTGCTGTGAGGGAGCTGTTCAGGCTAGAACTGACTCCTGCCTAGTCTGGTGGCGTTGTCATCGCCCCTTCAAGGAGAAATGCCCCAGGGAGCAGAGTAAAGTCTGGGTATGGCTCTTGAATGTTTTGCGTGAGTTGCATCTCTGGGTTTTCTAGGCCCTCTCTAACTGTGTTGTCATAGTGTAAGGTGGTTTACACATAAGGCATAGCTGTCTTGTTGAAATACTTGTTTATTCTGCCCAACTGAAAAAAACAACATCAGATTGTCTGGCTGATGGAATTTCCTGTGTAGAAACAGCCCTACTGGCTGGAGGAAGGGCATTCCTCGTTGGCATCTGAACCGCTTGCAAGGAACAGGGAAAATGTAAAAAGAAATCCCTGCAAAATCCCAGGTTCCCTTCTAGGGGTATCAGGATATTCTAGATAACGTCAGGCTTCAACTTAGAACAAGGGATCATTTTTTCAGCCTTGGAAGACTTGTGGTCATCAGGTTAGGTTGGCCATTCTCTGTCCTGGTGTCTGGAAACCAAAGCCAGCTGAGTCAGTACAAAGGTTGTCTGGCTGCGTGGTAAAATTCATGTACAAACTGATGAAAATGAAATGAGACCTAGAATCAGGTGTTCATTTAAAAGCATCCTTGTAGACTTGCAGCTGGCAAACAGCTGGGGCCTCCTATTGCCCTTCCACTTTTGCTGAAAGTGAGACTTCTGCTTATTTTCTGGCCTTGATGGCATTTGACAGCATGGAAAAACACTTGAATGAGAGTTCCTGTAGGGTGCCTTCTTATGTGGTGTTGCACGTTGTATTTCTGTAACTCCTCTAATTTCTGGAGGTTCGTTCAGATTTCATCTGTACACGTTTTTTTTGGTGGACAAAAACAAAAATAAGATGTTATTGAATTAAAATTTATAAATAAGAAAGACTAACAAGCGAATTGGAAAATAACGTAGTTAGATTTGTGTTTGTAGGTATAGAAATATTCAAGCCTTGTAGGTATAAACTAGCACAACTTGCTATGTCAGGTTTTAATTTTATACTTCTGTATGTTACTCAAGAAAATTAGCGCTTGCTTTAGCAGGAAAACACCAATGAACAGCTATTATCTCATGAGATTATCTCAGATGTGCCAAGTGAAGCCTTTTTCTGGCTCTCCCGAGCAGCGTTTTCCAGCAGGTGTGATGGAAGAGTGGAGGTGCCCAGCAGCTGGAGGGGCAGGGGGTTCCCAGTGAAGGAGGTGGCAGCAGTGCATGTAGAAATCTTTCAGGAGTGGAGGGGCAGTGCCTGAACCATGGGGTGGGAAGAAAGGTGAGACCTGCTGCGAGGTTTGAGCAGCAGCAATGGGACTGGCTGAGGAGGCAGCTGAAAGGGTTCCCAGCGATACAGGAGTATGCTTGGTGGGGAGGGCTTTGAGGAGAGAAGGAGCGAGTATCGAGGAAGCAACCAAAAGCAGGTGCTGACAAAACAGAGAAAGACAGCAGCAGAGACACCTGAAGGTAGGCTGGGATTTGCTGTGCTGGCCTAGGTTTATAAAGGAAACCAGACGTGGATGTTTTTGTATGACCCTTCTGCACTGACAGCAGGGCCAATTTGTAATCCCTTGGTGACAGAGGTCTGAGGCTCGTGTCTACACACAACATAGTTACTAGCTGACTAGCGTGGATAGAAACAAATGGAAGTGCTTTGTGCTGTTTTTTCTTAGCCTTGTCTCTCTGTTGTTAAGCACCTGCCTAGTTTTCCATTTCATTCTCTTTTCTTTCATAGGCCTCACCTAAGGACACAGATACTGTAACCTGTTTGGCTGGTTCTATTTCCTGATAGCTCTGCCTGCAGACTGTCTCGAAATCTGTTGCTGTATGTCTGGCAGCGCAGCCTAGTGGCCTTGTCCTCTGCTCCTTCTGTTTTCTGCAGAGCCTCCATGGGAGATCTGCTCAGGTTTGCTGGAGTGTATTGGAAAGAATGCAGTTAGACAAAATGGTTTGTGTGCTGAAGCACAGTTAAGAGGAAAAGAAAATGGTGTTGTGAATGCACATGCAGTATGCAAAGTCTAGAGAGATAAACCATGTTGGTCATAAAGACATTATTTTGGTTATAGCTTAAACAGGACCTTAATTAGAAGACAGGTATTCCTGGAGTAATGATATAAATGGGTATTTGATGTCACATAGTACTGATCTTTCACTGAAATGTCAGGAAACAAATGATTTGTTTTCTGCTTCCGTTGTTTTAACTTTCCTCTTTCTGCTTCAGAGTAAAACACAGCTGTGAGAGGGAAGACACCTGTCAATAAAGTACGTGGCTGGAACTGATCTTCCCTGCTTGCTGTTCATGCCGTGCTTGAAGAAAGGGGGATCCCAAATGTGGGAAAAAGTCCTGACTCTTCGAATCCTAGTTTTCCTGGAACAAGTATTGCCATCCTGAATCTGTAGAATGGCCCTGCTGATATTCTTGCATTTTAAAGGATGTAGTTTGTTGTCTGCATCATTGCTAGCTAATTTGCAAGTGTAGGAGTTGGGAGAAAGGGGAGACAGAGCTATACTTGTGTATGTATGTGTTCTGGGGAAATTATTTGGTATCTGTCAAAAGGAGTTATGTGAAAGTGTTATGAGTAGTAGGTATTAGTGGCAGGGACCTCGTCTCCAGCAGAATTTCCTCGTGGACCAATGAAAAATAGTGCTTGGTGATCTTATAGAAATTCATTTCAGAAATACCAGCAGGATGGGACAGGAAACTTGCTCTGTAAGCAGACTTAGTATGTGGCAAAGGTGTTTGCTTTTCAGAACTTAAAGCTCTGTGCTGTGGAATCACTAAGTATACAGTAGTAGAATAAATGGTAGAAATCATTTATACCTGCTGGTGTTTTAGCAGACTGGAGCTTTTGGTTTGGCTTGCTTGCTGCAGGTTTTCCACTCTGATAGGAATTGAAAGGAAAACTTGCTAGCTGAATAAAGATCTGGAATGATTTATGCCGCGTTTTTCTTTCAGCAGCTGCAGCAATGATTATTTTTCAGTGCGTATATTTTGCAAGACAAATAATACCACTCTGTCATGAAGCGTTTTTACATCTGGGGATGACAGGTGGCAAAATGATTAGCACCTACTCTGGTCACTTCCCGAATACTTTCACTTTCAAATTAGAGGAGCAGGTGCACGCGGGGGCCACAGGAGTAAACACCCTTGAAAGTGTCAAGTCAGACTAGCAGCAATTACAGGAGGTGCTGTGGCTTGCTGCAGGAGGGGTTAGCTCTGAGCCTGGAGAGGCAAAACTGGTGCTCCCCACTGGGCCCAAGAGCGAAGGGCTGTTGCTGAAGTTCATCTCCTCTGCTTGGCCCCTGCAGAAGGCTTGAACATTGCAGGAGATTTTCTCAGCTCTGTATTTAGCTCTGATTGTGTATTGAATTCATATCCACGTTATCCAGCTTTTTAGCTGTACAGAAGCAAAGAAGAGGAGCTGTGGTATCTGTCAGGCTTTTCTCTGTACCCTGCAAAGAGACCGATGCTTACAGAGTTGTGCTTCTAATTTCCCTGCTCTCAGGGACATCCATTGCCACAAGTACTTTTACATATGATCTTGAATACACACCTTAGCTTAATGAGTTACCATTGTCTTATCTGAGCCATCCACTGACCATAATGTATGTGAGTTATTGTAAACAGAGATGAAATCTTTCACTGCAGGCTTAAACTAACCTGTTTTACATCTCAGTTACCTAAGAACATTGCATCTCAGCCCATGCTCAGCACTGCATTAAGCTGAGGTTTCTTGGTCATGAGACCAAGTTCCTTTGGGAAATAAAATAAAAAAGAGAATTCTGTGCTTAATTTGAAGAAATGGGAAAGAGGACCTCTACTGTGAAGTTGGCATTCATGTGTTTTAAATCAAATATATCAAGCCAATGGCTTTTCATGGCTTACATTTGTGTTGTAGTTTGTTTAGTGAAAGCTGGGCCTTTACTTATTTGTTTTCTGAGCCAAAGTGCTCTATTTGCCACCCTGGAATGAAGTGTCATCCTTCTTTTGTAAACAAATATTTCTGGTAGTAGGGCTTTGCAGTTTGGGTCTCCTGTGCTGTAATTTGGCAGTAGCTCACTCCTGATGTGTATTTCTCCCCCATACTCTCCCTGGCGGTGTTCCAGAAGTTGTGCTGTGCTGCTCTGAAAGCTTTGGTTTCTACAGACCTGTGCTTTCTGTTTTTTAAGAGGGATTTCTTGAAGAATATAGTCCACTAAAATTGTAGTTGGCATACTTGAATTCATCGCCACCTATTTGGGCAATGGATGTTTTGTAGTAAATCTGTATATTTCACACGCTTTGTATATTTCCTGTTGATATTACTTCTTGCGGCTGTGTCTAGGTACTGCATTGCCTTCAAGTTTTATTTTCCTATTTAATTCACATATTATTAACAGGTTGACTTTGTGATACCAAAACAACATAAAAAATCCTGTTAAGTTCATTGATTTTTATTTGTGTTTGTATTTTTTCTAAACACACATTTTAGTTTTCAGGGGATGGCTGTTTAAAACCCTGCTAAGGTTGCTTCAGGCTTCCTTGCCATGAGGTGCCCTTACAGGGATTTACCAAGTCTGTTCGGGTACCTCAGAATCATACAGACATCTTCCTCAGCTTCTAGCATTTCTCCTTTTTATGTTGATGTAAATAAACTAAGAGTGAGTACTTGGCAGTACGTGGAAGTGTCTGCTGTTCCAAGTCCTTAAGGATATGGGGCTGGCCATGTGCTAACAGAGTATCTCTGTAAGGAGCTCCTACTCATATAAATATTTTATGTCCAGTAACACTAGTAATGTAGTAAATCAGGAGACATGCTGATCCACTTTTAATATCATTAATTATTGACCTCAGAGGTACTGTTAGGCAGCAGAGGAGAAAACAGGCTTGTGCTAACTTTGCTTCAGAACGATAGCACTCTTTTTAGGAAAAGCAAACAGTAGTACTCTCTTGATGTACTTGGTGAAATAAATACAGAAGAGCAAAGCAGTGTTGTTCCCAAACTGCAAAATGCCAGCCAGTTATTCTCATGTATGTCGGCTTTATTGCCATAAATTGGTACAACTGAGAGCAGAATTCATTGCTAATATGTTTTGGTGCATGTCTCCGCAGGAAAATAATAGGAAGCAGGCTGCGTGAGCTGCTGCTCTGGTACGATGCTTCACTGTACCACTGAACCATCTGCACTGAGCTCTGAAGGTTTGCTTTGGAGTACCGAGACTCCTTCTATTTGCTGATATTCTATCAGCTAATGTTCATATGCTGTCAACTGAGCGTTAGAGAAACTTTTGAAAGGAATGCTTCCATATTTCAAAGCTATTCTATTTTCTTTGCCCTTTTTTATTATTTTGTAGGGTGTTTTACCCCATTTATTTAAGTATCCAGGGTATTTCGTAATGGCTTTATACAAGTAACTCCGAAATTGAAAATGTTTTCTGAAAGCAGAACCTTTTCTCCTTGTGAATGTGCATCACCTTTTATATCTATAGCTGACATCATTCCCTGTGTGAGGCTACAGGATGATTTGAGTGAAATCACCACTGGACACTGTGGGTCTAGCTTAGAGCAGAGGTAGGAGTAGATGACCTTCTGAAGGTTGTCCCTTAAACTGTTTGAGAACAATGTGCATTCTATTTCATTAGCAAGGAATTGGCTAATAGGGCCTGATTTTTTCCCCTTGCATCCCTCCTGGAGATGATGCTAGTATCAGGTCTGAGCAGTTGCTGATTCTGTTGTTCTCTGTTCCTTTATGTTATAATTAATATTCTTGTCATTGTACAAGTGACTTTTAAATCTTTCCTTGCCTGCAACCCTGGAAATGAATCATTCTTCAGCAAGCTGGTGAGGATGGGGTCAGCGGAGTGCCAGCAAGCCTCTCAGCATTGGTCATGCTTGCCTGTGTGGACACGGTTCCTGGTTTCCCATGGGAAATAGCAAATAAAGAGAGTGCTTCCTATGATGCTTACTACCCAACAACTTGCAGTTATGGAAACCCTGACTGACAGAACAGTATTCAGAGAAGTTCACAGCTCTTAGAGCACGTTCAGGGCTAGGGTAAGAAGATGGAACTGCCAATGCCTTGCATTTACGCCAGTGACCATAGCTGTGAAATTAGCTCATAATGTACCAAGTAGTTATCAACTACTGTGGTCTGTATTGTGGACAAAGCAGCATTGACTAGCATACCTGTTGAAAGGACCCGTCCCAGCCTGGTGCAGCTGTTTGTGTCCAGATCTAATGACCTTCCTTCCAACAGACGGGAACTGGTCGGGTGCTGTGAGGAGTGCCGCTCTCTGGTGTGCTGTCAAGCATTCGCTCAAGCTCAGCACTTGCATTGACCTTACAAACGGTGACTAATGTCCTGGTACAAAAATCAAATCAGGGAAATTGTAAAAGATGATAAAATAGCTGCTAAAGCACAGCCATCTTTGAGATGAGCTCAGTGTTCTGACTCATTCAGAAAGCCAGACCTCTTTATACAGATCTGAATGTTATCTATTCAATGTCTGACTTCAGTTTGAAACTACAAAAAATGCTCTTTTGAACAGTAAGTTACAGGCTATGAACTGCAGAAAGTCCAAGGGGGTATTTTTGATGAAATTTACACACTTTTAGGTTTTCTTTGTGCTTTTTATTATTGCTCCCTTTTTTTTTTTTTTTTTTGAAGAGAAGGAAAGTCATTCTGAAACTTGAACAGCCACAGTGAGATAGCTCACACAGGCTCTGTGCTGAAAGTGAATCCTTAGGAAACACGTTCTGAGGATGACCGCCTAGATTTCTCAATTTCATCTTACTTTGCTTCCTTGTATTCCCACAGTTAATACCTTATACACCCTCCCTCCCTTATATACCTTAATACCCTCCTCATAACTTGAGACGGGATTAATGGCAGGAAAGTAGAATGAAAGGTACGAGAAGCCAGCCTAAAAATTCTGAAATGACTTTAGAGAGATACAGTTGAAATAATCTAAATCTAATGCTTCCATAGCCTGAATCAAAGGATAACTTTCAGTTCCCATGGAAGGATACCTAGAGGAGCCATAAAGGGATGTACTAACTTTGTATACAAGCTCTCTACCCTGATAGCAACTCTTGATGAAAGGTTCTGCATCCATGATGTACCTTACAGCATCTCTTTGGGTAGCTGCCTCACTTGCAGGCCTTACGTTTCAGTTCTTCTGTAGGAGATTAAAGGCTGTGTGTGATTGCTTTGGCATCACTGCTTTATTTGAACCTTCCATTTAGGTGGTGATGCTAGAAGGATGCCAAGCATAGAAAATACAGGAAGGAAGCACAAAATTATGTTGCCTGTCGTTTTGTCACTTGTATTTTCATAAAAAGAGGTTTACTTGAGCATAAGGATCTAAAAGCTTGTATTTTTTCTGTATGGATTTTTTTCCCCTCTTAGAATTCTCTGATCCTTAGATTTAAAATCAACTTTTAAAGTCTCTGAGCTGCCTAATTATATTACTGTGCAGAAAGAATGATATTGGCTGCCAAGCTAAAATGCATACTCATTTTCTCAGGAAATTTTTTGAAAGAGAGTATCTCATTTGTCGTGAGAGTTGAAGTGTGTCTCATTAATGGAATTACTATATTTTGATCTGAACTGGGCTTAATGAGAGCTAATCCAGTCTCTAGTGGAAAGGAGGTGACATGGCCATTATATCTGTCATTATAATGTATAATGGAATAATGTACCTTATGAAATATACTCATGCATGGGATGGTAGGATGAAATCTTAGTGTTCTGTACTGAGTGTAGGAGTCCTCTGGTAGACTGTTGATAGAGATCGGCAGGCATTTTGTAGCGCAGTACTTGGAGTATGGAATGAGCAGCAAAACTTCTGTAGGTACAGAAAGTATGGTAGGTTTTTCTCGTGTAAAAACAATGGGTGGGATTTTAATAAATCAGACAAAATGGAATTGCGATTTCCTTTCTCTGTAAACCAGAACAGCAATAAATGACTAATTATGAGGTAGTTCAATTACTGCCTATGCTTATTAAAGGCTAGAAACTACCACATTCCTTTTCAGGTTACTCTCTGGTTTACCATACTGCATGGCTATTACTTCCATGGGTGTCATCTCAAGACCTTCTTCATCGTGTTTATAATGGCTTTTGCTGGATGAAAGCCTCTCAGCGAGGTTCTTCTAGGAGCACTTTGGCTTAACTCATTTGTGTTTCTTAATTTCTCAGTGTTTATTAGGGAATAACTCTTCATTTGGGTAGCACTCCTATTCACTAAGAAAGGAGACGGAAGGTGAGTGTGCATTTCAAGACCTAGTTTCACCAGGCTGTGTATGTTTTGTTAAATGTTACAGGCCTTCTTGTGGGAACACTAGATGCAGTGCTGGATTCTACATCGAAAGTGGCCCCATTTCGCATCCTGCATCAGACACCAGACTCGCAAGTGTACTGGTCCATCGCATGTGGTATGTATTATTATTCAGAAGTGAGTTCATAAAGTGAAAAATCAAGGTACAATGAATGGTCTCAATTTTTGTGTTGGGTTAATTCCTTCACATCATTATTCATTCCAATGGCATCTAAATGGTTTGAAAGTATTTGTTAGTGATAGAGTGTTGCTCAGGAGATTGGAAATGAGAGATTGGCAGCAGTTTATGGTTCCAGTTTTTCAGAATGTATCTTCGTATTATAATGTCAGATTGCCTATTTTCTGCAGCAGTCCATGAAGTACCAAGAAACTGCTTTGGTGCTCTCTTAGAATAACAGAGGCACAATCTTTTAGCTTATAAGCTGCGATGGAGCTCTGTAACTTGGCACAGTTCAGGATCATATGGATAAGTTGACGGTTGGGAGTACAAAGTGTGCTGTAGGTATGAATAACAGGAATAGCTTATCTGGACTTTTCTTCTACTTTATCTTTGTTTGTAAAAATGAGCCGGGTTCCCAGTTGTGGTAGCAGCTGAATTCTTCCTTGTATCTGCTGCTCTCAGTGCAAGAGGTTCTTCCTCTTTATGTTATATTATTAAGCAGTAGGAAATGGAAAAGGAAATTGACCTTGAGTGCGGAGCATGTGATTTCTCATAAAGCATCCTTATTGCTAGTATGTGTATTTTTTATTTTAATATTGCAGCTTCCCTTGATAATAAAGTCTTAATTCTTTATACATGCTGCTTAAATAGCAGGTGTCCAGACAGACTTTCATTTCAGAAGCTGAGAGGACTCAAATTCTTTGCATGCATCATTGTTTGTTCTTCCTCAGCACGGCCTTGTCTTTACATTGAAAGTAAGATAGTCATATCATCTAATGTTAAATGTCACTGTAGTGGAATTAATCTATTTCTTATGCTTATAAAAACTCTGAAAAAATATATAATTAGAGTTAATATATGTATATATTTTATTTCATTTTTAGTTTTCATTTTTTTAATTAGTTGTGTTCTTTAAAAAAGCAAGTCTCCATCTAGACTTCGCTAGTCTCCAGGCCTTCCTTTTAGTTGTCTGTGGTGAAAGATGAGCTTTGTAGGAAAATTTAGAGGTGCCATTCTGCAAACACGTACATGCATATATAATTCTACTTGTAAGTGCAAGGCTATTTTCACATTGGATTTTGCTGCTATCATTTTATTATAAATCTTCATTGCTTCATCTTAAATGAGAAACTGTGCCTTTTTCCTATCTTTTTTATAAAGTTATCTACTTTCAAAATACATGTTTCTCCTTTTAGATGTTTAGCTGAATAGTTTGCATACTTCATACTGTAATGCTCATCTGTTCTTGTTCATGTTCTGCAAGGACTTCTCTGAAGGGCAGTAGTTGGCGAAAGAACTGCTTAATAACAATTTCATATCATTCATTACATGTCACTTAAAAGGGTCAGCATTTTAAAGTTGATAGAAGTTGAACAGTTTGTGAATTGCAAATAAAATTTTAGGACTACTTCCTCTGAAGTCAGAACTAATGGTGACAGGCTGTTAAGAAAACTACTTTGATAAGCACATTGGAAATACACTGTGGGGAATTCTAACAGCATCATGTAAGCCCCTGGGAAAATATTAAGTGTAGTCTTCACGTTAGGACTGAATTTATATAAATTCTATGCTACATAAGTATACTTCAGCACAAAAGGCTACATAATGTAATTGTACGTTGTTAGAAGACAGGTTGTTCCTTCTGTGAAGTAAGTTACATTTCTTTCCTGCTTTTACATGTAAAGGGTCTGAAATGGTGCTCCTAAAGCATTTAAATGTTCATAAAAAAAATCTTTATTGTGGCACATCTGTTCCTCTGATTCTTGTTCATATTCAAATAATTGCTCCACATGTGTAGTCTGAGAAAAAGAATTAGCTTTTGAATTCATTGCTGTGTTAATTACTCTTTATATCATTTCTTTGTGATTGCAAATCCAGCATATGTAGCACAGTCTATTTAACTGTATTTAGAGCATTTTCTGTTCATTCCCGTAGCAGCCTTAATTCTGTGGAGTCCACTGAAAATTGTTCAATTAGTCTTTACAAAGTAAATTGCGAAAATAGCAATACTTAATTCTGTCTTCTTACTTAGGGGCATTGATAGTGTGAGATTTTACTGGCTTTATTTGTGAGCATTCCTGTGAAGGATAAAACAGCCAACTAACTTATACAGTAGAATCCGTTTATTCAATCCTATATAAATTCTTTCTGTCCCTTTTCTTCTCCCTGTCTTCCACCATCTGATGGGGGTGGAAAGAGTCTCCTGTCTCTACAGAATTGACACAGTATTGAATTTGCAGGACCTCAAATATTGTTTCACTAGTATAAGCTCTGCTTTATTGCCTGTTACCACTTCCATACCTTGTATCTGAGTAAATGAAAAGAGTAAGATGAATTATCATAAATATTTCACTGATCATAAAAGTATCTGGTAGGTAAGAGTTTCTTTTTGTATTTGAAGCAAACCACTAATCTATTTCTGGGAAGTTTGGGTGAGATAGGTTTTCTTTGCTATGAAATTGCAGTGACATATGGTAAGCGATTGCTATCTGAAACCTAGATTAAAAGCACTGTAAAGTGAATAAAGTAACATAATAAAGTTGGCTTCTCTCTAAGATGTTTGATAACGCGGTATTTATATTCTTGGAACATTGAATTTTATCTTGGCTGTGGTTTGTACATTCCTTATGGTTAGTGATGACGGATTTTTTATGATACTGCTCCCCTTCCACATATGTAATGACAGGGAAGAAAACATTCCTTATTCCTGTGTGTTGGAGTCCCAGAGGGTTCAGAAGAAAAACACTTGCTAATTTTGGAGGTGCAAAAAAACATTTCAAGGATTATTCAGCTTGTATGAGGCAATGAGTCTTTTTTTTTTTCTTTTCCTGCTTCCTGATACAGGATCTTCCATCTGGGATGTAGCTGTGCTTCTGTCCTCTGGTAGAACCCTTTAACTGCATGAAAGCATCACATTATTTGGAATTACAACACAAGTAGAACTTTGCTGTAGATAGACTGACAAGTGTTTCCTGAATGATGGTTGCTTATATTTTAGTGTGATAGAAATATAATTAAAATGTGACTTGATAGAGAATGAGATAAAACCGTGAGAACAACTGAGAACAACTAACTAGTAATTGTTTGTGGTAGGCAGCGTAAATGGTTGTTTCATGTATGCAAAGAGAAATCTCTGCTACTGTCCTGGTCACAGTGATACAGGCTTTACATCCTCATACGTGTCAGAAGGGTTTTTGCACCACAGTAAGACCAAGTCTTGAAGTTCTCTGGGAACCGGTGTGGCTTCATGATTGAAGCTGAGGCTCGCATTTTTGTTTTCTCATGAATTTGGTCTCATGTTTCCCGCCTTCTAGGGGAGTGTCCTACTTACTGAACTGGGAATGTGCTAATGATGCTCAGAGGTACTGCTGAGCTGAGGGAACTCTCAATTCAAGTCAGGCCTCAGCACTGAGCCACAAAATGTTGACAGAGCTGAGATGCCTCGGGATGTCAAGGCTAGAAATATATCTGTATAAAGAGCTTGAAAAATAAAAACATGTCTGTGCATTTTTAACATACACCATATACATTTTTGTTATACAAAAGAGTTCAACAATAGGTTTGTAACTTAGGATTTGAACTCAGGTATCTACGTTACTCTGTGAATCTGGAATACACTGAGTATTCTGTTGATTATTATTGTGAATAAACTTATTAAAGTCTCTTCTAATTTTTGTTAATACTAATTTTCAGGAGCCAGCAGAGAAGAGATAACAGAACACTGGGACTGGTTAGAAAACAATGTTATGAACACTTTATCAGTATTTGATTCAAATGAAGATATTACAAGCTTTGTCCAGGGAAAGATAAGAGTAAGTAACAGGCACCCACCACAATTGGGACAGGCTAAGTATTTCTTTTCTCTAAATGTACACAAATAATATGTTCCCTATAAAATGTCAAAGGACAGCACCATAATGTTGCATACTTCTGAGTGGGAAGTATGTGGCTGTTAACTTCAACATGCTCCTTTGTTACTGTTTGTCTGCCCCACAGTTAAGAAGAGTTATTGGACTTCGATTATTTCTTTTTTGGGAAATGATACATGCCTTTAGATAGTGGTCTGAAACTGATGATACATTATTTCACAATAATTTTCACAATGCCTAGGAAGAATATGGGAGGTTTGTTTTGAGAAAGTGCAGTGCTTCACTTTGCATATACTAAATGTTTAGCTCAGGAATTCTTGTGATTAAGTAAAGAAAACACGTTTTTTTTAGATTGTATGTTGTACCTAAGTTGTGTGGGAAAACCCATTGTATATGTCTGAAATAGCACATTTGATTTATAACCCGTGTTTTGATTCTCAGACTGTTTTTGCAGTTCTTAAATTTAGTATAATGAGAGAATGCTCGATTGTATGTATGCAGGTGCTCATATGACACTCACCCATGTGGACACACATAAAGTAACTGGTTCTTTTGTTTTAGGGTTTGATTGCTGAAGAGGGAAAAGGTTCTTTTGTAAAAGAAGAAGATCCTGAGAAGTTTCGTGAGGGTCTTATGAAGTTTGAAAGGTGTTTTGGATTACCAGAACAGGAGAAGTTGGTTACCTATTACTCATGCAGCTACTGGAAGGGCAGAGTGCCTTGTCAAGGATGGCTTTATCTTAGTACCAACTTCCTTAGTTTTTACTCCTTTTTGCTGGGAGCAGAAAGTAAGTAAGCCTGGATGCTACGCTTAGTCCCTTTATGTTTTGCTGTATATCTTTCAGATTTGGAGTAATCTTTCTCATATTCTGAGTGAACTATTTTGCAATGTGAGTAGATGTCATCACAAAATAAAAACCCACAAACCTAAATACTGTAGGGAAATAAATACATTTATGAAACATACTTTAAGATGCCCTTTTTTCCCCCCCTCTGTTAGATTCACAAAGAAGGCACCAAAGAATGATTCACACCGAAGAGTGGTGTGTCTTTAATGTTTTTATTTCTGTGAAAGTCTTCCCAGTTGTATTATTTTATAGGAATTGTGAAGGGAATCTTTATTTTTAGGCCTTGTGAATTTGTAGCTCTTTCTAAATGGGTTATGATTTAACTGTGTTGCTTAATTATACTTTATTAGTGCTGTTGACTACCACTTTTCTCTGTTTAATAGATAGCAGCTAAAGAGTAGTTACTCAGATCTGCCAATATTTGTATTTTCAGTAAAACTTATTATCTCCTGGGATGAAATATCAAAGCTTGAGAAGACTTCCAATGTTATCCTGACAGAGAGCATTCATGTCTGCTCTCGTGGGGAAGATCACTATTTTTCCATGTTTTTGCACATTAATGAAACATTCCTTCTCATGGAGCAGCTGGCAAACTATGCTGTTAGGAGACTTTTTGACAAAGAGACATTTGAAAATGACCTTGTCCTTCATGACCCCCTGCAGATCACCAAGAGGTAACGTAATTGCTTGTAGCCTGTGTCTGCTCTGGGCCCAGTGCTTTTTAATACAAACAGGAGGAGAATCCTTGCCTCAGGGAAAGAAGTAAATGTCGGCGAAGCTCTTAAACAAGTGTCTTGTTAAAAATTGGCATCAAAGTAATGTGAGGCATTGTAACTTATTACTTTGCAGTAACAAAAGTCTATGTGAAGGCAGGAACTGATCAAACCTTCAGAATTGGGCTCCTTCTATATGGTTTACAGTAGTTGATGTTTTTAAAAGGTACTTTAGCAGCATCTAGGAACAGACACTGCAGTTCCATTCTTGATTTTCCACCAAGAATCCCAATGAGGAAGGAGAAGGTGGAGAATAAATGATTAAATACGCTTCTGTAGATAATAACTGCATGGCTTTTCTGCTACAGGATATAGGTGATAAAATCAATGAGTTACAGATGGATATATGGCTTTACTTGTTTATGGCAGTGTTTTAGGCAACGGAAAAGATGTGTATGTCAATAACCAGATGGTTAGAGTCCCTCCTTCTCAAAGATGTGTGGTTATTTCATGTTGTATGATTTGAGTTCTAGTTTCTGTAGATGCAAATGTTCTTCTCCTTAATTCATATTCTCACTCAGATGTTGAAGTGTTGATCTGCTAGTTAACTGTGAAAAGCAACCAGGAAAAGCAAGTCTATTGTTATGTAATTTAAATTCACATAAGGGAACTTTGTTGAAAATGTTATCTATACAAATAGAAAATATGATAAAGCATTTTTCTAATAAATTTCAGTCTTAACCTGATTTCCAGTAACTCTATTTTACATGTTCCTCGTTAAAGCCCCTCACAACTGTGATGTAAAAGGGAAAGGAAGAAAAAAAGCCAAGTCTTTAATTGTATAGTAAATAAAACCTGTTCTTGATTGTATTTCCTGGGTAATTGATACCTCAATTTGGTAGCAGTGCTGGAGAGAGATAGTGCTCTGTCACCAAAATGTTGATTGTGGTTGCAGTTATCTGTGAAGATTTTTTCCATGGCAGATGTCTACAACATGTGCTACATTTCTAGCTAATTGGCCCTCTGTCAATCAAAAACTTGTTTTAGGTTTAAATGGATTATTTTGATGGGTTGGGAAACAGAGCAGGATTAGGCTAATATTTTTTTTTTTTCATTTTCTCTACCATCCTTAGGCCCTGATTCAGCAAAGCACTTCACTGTGTAAGAGCATGCTTGAATCTATTCCTATTTAGTGAAGTATTTAAGTATTTTGTTAAGTGGGTGTACACAGGTTTGGTCCTACACTCTGTTGCCTCTTCAGACAAAACGCTGAACACCCAAGATGGACACCACAGATTATGGGAGAGCATGATGCTTACATAGCCTTTTCCCAAAGTATTTTAACTTACTTGTAAGGCCATTTAAATATATTTATTTTTTCCTCTTTTTTTTTTTTGTTTTCTTTTTAATCTAGAGGCCTAGAGAGCCGAGCCCACAGTGAGCAGTTTAGTGCATTCTTCAGGCTACCCAAAGAAGAAACTTTGAAGGAAGTTCATGAGTGCTTTTTATGGGTTCCTTTCACTCATTACAACACCCATGGGAAGATGTGCATTTCAGAAAACTACATCTGCTTTGCTAGCCAGGATGGCAGCCTGTGCAGTGTAATCATTCCATTAAGAGAGGTAATGGAAACTACAGTCAGAGCCTGCTTTACCAAACAATTTACATTTGCATAGTTTAATGCCAATTTAGCAGAGTTTCGTTAGAATCTGTTTAGTTTATGTGATGTCATAATTTCTCCTTACTCTGGATAGTGCGTGTAATAATACTGGTTATAGAACTGCTTTCATGTTCCAGCTTTGTCCCATGTTAGTGTCTTTTTTTTTGCCTTTTCCATGATTACTATGATTTCTGTAGCAGGATACAGAATCCGATTTTTTTTTTTTGTAAAATAAAAGCTCTTGCTTAATTCTTGAGGTTAAGTTAAGGGGAGATTGTGAAGATAAAAAGTAAAGAACTGAAGAGGGTAGACAATTGTTCTGCCATGTTACTTTCTTAGCTCCGTCGTGCCATTCATCTCTTTGCAGTAGTTGAGCAGTGCCATCTATTCAAACGTCTACAGGAAAATCCATTGACAGTCTTCAGTGAGCAAGTATCAATGCCATTACAGCTGGTAGTCTCAAAAGACTGAGTAAGGACCATATTGTCAAGGGCACAGCATTCAGAGTTATGTAGAGTACTGTAGCTAGACTGGAATAAAATCTGGGAGAAAAAAAAACGTTCTTCATTCCTGTGCTAACTTCATGTGATCTGGAACATTTCATGTGATTGCCACAGTTCAGTCTTTCGTTGTTGGAAGCTTTTCAGCAGCACCTGGACTTGTAATACAATAGCTTAAAAATTAACCAGGCTCTGTAATTGCTCTGTATACTCTGTACATACTGCCAATGTAAGACACCTGACAGCGCAGTGAACTGAGCTGATTTCAGAAGTGCGTTTGGTGTTCCCCACCCAGACAAGGGACTTCATTTGATCTTCTGTAAATAGTCTTGCAAACAATAGTGACTTCTATAAGCTGTGAAAAAACAGAAGAGACTGTGTTAAAGGAGCTGACTCTAAATGCTCTCATGCATACTGTCAGGTACTGCGGAGTTGTTTTGTTTCAGCAGTCTTTGATTCTTTGCTTTCAACAATGTAAAAGCATCAGCAATGACAGTCACTCCAGCTATTCACTATTGTCTTGTAAGAACATGCATTATTAAAGTATATTAACTGCTCTAATCTGTAACTGTTCCATCGTGGCAATTAAAAGCAGCTCTAACTGTCACGTTATGACAGCTGTCATTGAAAGGGTATTCTCAGTGGAAATTCATTCTTGAGAAACTTGATTCGTTTGATTACTCAAGAGCCAGGTTTTGTCTGTTTTTGGATGGTAAGAAAAAAAAATAACAGCTCCAGCAGATAGAAGGAGGAAAGATACTCAGATTTGCATACTTGCAGCTGAGAAAACCTTTTCAAAGATTTTTTTGGTACTCTGTAGAAAAACTATCACAAATCCTATTGCCTTGTATTAAAATAGCTCTAAACCACTGAGCTGTAAAGTAGTAAGTTACTTGCATGACTAATTCTGTTTGTGTGGTGCTACTGTTTTCGTACTACTGTTTCATGTATGTCTATGTTTTTAATTTTTTTCTTTTAGAAGCAATTTGTTGAGATGAGTTGCATAATTAATATATCTTTGCCTCCGTAGGTCATAGGGGTGGATAAGGCTGATCCAGCCAACAGAGGAGTCAGCATTAGTACCAAAGGAAAAAGAGCTTTTCGTTTCACTGAGGTTAAAGATTTCGAACAGCTTGTCGCAAAGCTCCAAATGAAATGCAATGCATCTTCAAATCCACAACATATCATAAATACAGAGGTAACTGTTCAGCTAATTCTAATTTCTTATTACCTGTTCCTAGGAATTAGGTGTTCTAGTCTTACAAATAGTTTACATATTGTTGTCAGTGTTTTGCAGTGTAATGCCATACACTTTTAGTCTGAATCTAGACACAAAAGGAGCAACTATGTCTGCTTCACCTCTAGATTACAGGTTATGTCTTTTTGTATTTTTTTTAAATCGTATTCCCGTTTCTTGCCTTCAGACCCTTCACATTAAAGTCTGATATAAAAAAAAGTCTGATATAAAGAGTGATATGAATACATGTTTAGCTGTGTTTTTGTCAACTGACTCTTTGAGTCAGAAAGATAATGGAATAATTGTAAGCATGCTTCTGGATGTGAAGAAAGCTGTGCGTAGTTTCATGCATAAGAAACAAGAAAACAATGACAAAACAGCCCTAGCAAGCATTACTCATTCCAGTTTCTGTATCTCTTCCATGAAGGTTTTCCATTGAGAAAATTGTAATCAGCTGGAGTAGTCTCTAAAATGACGGCTGTAAGAAAATAATCAGCGTCTCAGCAAAGTCTCTACATTGAGATCTTGCTTCTTAAGAGTTACTAGCTGCAAGTTGAGTAATAAAAGCAAAATAGTTTGATAGAAACAGGAATATTCAGCTAGTAAGGGTACAACAGCACAACCTTGAGAGACATGAGTGGTAAGGTCTGCTTCTCGAGGGCATTTCCCTTCAGATCACCTTCTTTTGGGTAATATCTGCATTGTTTTGGCATAGTGTGATAAATTGTATAGCTTTGGTTTTAAGGTGTGGAAAAATAAATAACTCAGTGCCCGTGTGAGTGTGTTGAACAATAACATTACTGTTGAATGCATTATGTTTTGGATTCTTTGGCTTTATTTTCTATTAGGTTTTGAAAAGCAATCCAGGTTCTATTGCTGTTTTTGAAATGCTCTTAGTATTTCTGTATAGTTCTATATGGCTCCATTTAAATTAATGTTGTGTTTTTCTTTTTTTTTTTTTTTAACTTGAGTGATTGATGGTCCGGCCTCCCTGTCTATTATAATTTTCATAATGAGTTTTTGTCCTTTTATAATTAAGTTCTTGGCTGTAGAGATGGATTTTTCAAGTGCAGCCTCCTGATAGCCTGGCTGTACAGAACAGGGACTGCTGGTTTTCATTTATTTTAGAAGTTTGTTCATGCATATATGAATTGTATGCAAGTCTAAATTTTCATGCTGTATTTGGTACTGGTAGATTAATATCATAAACAAGGGTAGTCTAGAAACAAAAACAGTTTCTGCTATCAGTGCTGCTTCTTGAAGGATTGTTGGGCATTTATAACTACCATTTGTTAATTTTTGTTTATTTATTTATTTATTTATTTATTTATGAAGGTTGCAACTAGTTCTGCCTCTGACAGTCCAAAGGATTTTGATGAGTTACCAGCAAAGATGAGTCAGAGAGATAACAGCAAAACTGTCAGTACAGAAGCGCTAATGACTGTCTACCATCCTCAGGATGCCGAGAATCTAGACTCTAAAATGGTAAGGGATAAAAATGGCCAACAGACTTGGAATCTAATTGGAAAGGAGTTAAGTATATTCCAAATGTATTCCAGCAAGGCTTCTGATTTCCTCTGGGGCTTTGCCAATCTTCTTTCATCTGCATGTTCTGTATTTTGAGTCCACAGGGTGCTTCTTCATGGCTCCATTCAATTTTCTGCTCGTCTTGTTTAATAATGATATGCCTTATCTTCATGGAGCTAATTCCTCTTGCTCTTCCAGACCCTCAGGGAAGAATTGGCTGTTTGTTTTGTGATAGCTAACATATTTCATATCTATCTGAATTGTCAAGGTAGAAAGTCACTACAAATGCTTTGGGAACAAGGAGAATGGTATCAGGAAATTGACTTCATTTCTTCATTGCTTCATTCTTTTTGTACTTCATTGTAACAAAGTTATGCTCTGGAGATTTTTTTTTAAATTATTATTTTTTTAGTAAGTTGTACTCATTTTGATTCTCCAAAATGTGTGCAATAAGACACAATTTTTATTTTAAAATTAGTCTTTCAGCAAAATAGGGTAAATTCAGGTATGGAATTTATGATACCAGAAAATAAACACCCCTTTGGCAGGAATGAAAGCAGAACAGGTTTTTAAGTTCTGATTTTTATAGCACAATGAACAAAAGTAGGCAAAATCTACTTTCCCTTTCTGCAGATCACCTTGAATTGCTTTAACAATATTAAATCTTACTGCTGCATGCGTAGAAAATGTAGTGGCAGTGTTCACCCTGTCTCAGCACTGGAGCCTCTCATGAAATGCAACACCCGATTGTCAGTTGCTTTACTTCAGAGAAATTGAATTGCTTTTTAGGTGCATAATCAATAGTTTATTAGAAGTCTTATACCTCACAAAGGACCTATTTCACTGCTGCCAGCCACTCTTTCCACCTCCCTCTACTCTGCAGGTAAAAGCCTCTTTCTTCAGTTATGTTTGAATAGTTTTCCCTCTGAAGCAGGTTTTGCATATGTGGCTGGTCCTACTGAAGTTCAGATGCATACACAGTTGTTTTGTATTTTGACAGTAATTGCTGTTTTGTAAAATGTTCTCTCTAGTTGATAAGTATCTGATTAAATGTTAAAGTGATAGGGGCTTAAGTGTTTTCAGCTATTAGTTCCCTCCATAATCCACTGACTTCATTCTCCTGCATTTTTCCCTTATTATTGATTCTCTTCCATTGCTATGTGGAATTCATGTAAATAAACTGAGGAGAGATTTAGAAACTGTGGTAAAACAATGACACTGATGTCATGTAATCCCTCTCTGCTCTCCACAATTTGTATGCACTCTGTTCCAAATCTGTTAACTGATACAGTGCAACAAAGCGTGATGAATCAGACAAAAGGAGAGTAATCTGTTTTGCCTGTTGAGTTTCTATGGGATGTTACCTCATCTGTGTCAGTGTTACTACATTTTTATTGCTGTTAGCAAGAACAATTCATAGACACATTGAAGTCATGGTATGTTACTTTATCTGAATAACTAAGCAGGTATCTGTGGCAGTATGATTTCATCTTGCAAATAATCATATGCTTAACTACCTTGTGCCATCATGGCCAGATGCTTTTCTCATAGATTGTTAGAGCTCACAAATTAGCACAGAGAAAACTGGAACCACACAAATGATCTAAACCTTCTCCCTATTTTTCGTGGTTGTTTTTTCTACTGCTTTCTCTGTTCTTTTTGTCCTTATTCTATCAATTTGCTCTTTACCAAGAAAATTTTATGCTGTTTATGACAAAGCAGGAATAAAAAATGGAGTAAAAGGGTACTTAAAAATTGGCCCAAGTTATAATCAGATTTGTGTGTGTGTTAGTATATCATATAAACATATGTATATTTACATGGAAAGAGCTGACAAAGGATCTTACAAGTACTTCTGTTTTTCTGCTATTAAATATGAATTTGCTTATTTGTTATGCTGCCAATCTGTTTTTGGAATGCATCAGGAGAACTATGATGGCAGAATTTGTCTGCACATTTGCACCATACACTGTTTAGCTGTCTTACTGCTTTATCACTGTTCACTGACTCCCATAAAATACTTCATGGTCCTTTGATAATTCTGTATTTTTTGTTGATGTGGTGTCAAAGCTGCAAATGGTTCAACCCAAGGTAACAAATAGCACTGCCTACCAGTTGATTAAAAAAAGTCAATTTAGCAGGGAGTCCTCAACTGAACTGAAGTTAGAAGACGACAGATGTCTGAGTTCAGAAAGCAATTTGCAGGAATAAAAACTACTGTGTGTTTTTGTGTTGTTAATTTCAGAGATATTGTCTGTGCTGAGGAGGTGCCTCTATTTCAGTTTGTTGCAGAATGGAGGAGGATTTTGCAGATGCTTTGCTTGACTTCACTGTCCTTTGGCACTTGTCAGATGGGATACTGGATTAGATTTACCTTTTGTCCAGTCTGGTATAGAAATTCTTGTAAGAATTAAGAATGTAAAGTACTTTTGTAAGAATACTTTTAAAAATGGTTATGTAGGAAATCCCATTGTATCCCAGACTTAAACTATACACAGGTTACATTTTTGCTCTGATCTGCATCAGCATTCATTTCAGATATCAACACCGATACCAGTGCTGCCACTTTTAGTTTACATGAATATAACTAGGAGCAAAATGTAGTTCTTTTGTCTGAAACATGAGAGAATCTTCCAGTTTATTTAATAGTCTTCTTTTTTTTTTTGCTTTTCACAGTTGAAAGAAAAAATGAAAGAACAGTCCTGGAATATCCTCTTTGTTGAACGGGGACATGGTGTCAGTATGTTTCGAACAAAGAAGACTCGAGACTTGGTGGTAAGAGGCATTCCAGAGGCCTTAAGAGGAGAGCTCTGGCTACTATTCTCAGGTATTGCCTAGCAAGTGTAATTGAGTCATTTTGTAGACTCTGCTGTATAGATGTTCTAGTTACTTACTGACCATAGTCTGCCAAAAGCAAAACAAAACAAACAAACAAAAATGCAAAACAAAAGATTTATCTAAATCTCTCTGAAGAAAGGTTTCAAAAGACTTCAAAAGAATAGACAAAGTTACTCTGTTCTGCATTGATTCAATCTACAATAAACTCAACTAAAAATAGTAAGAATGTGCTGTATTCTTAAAGTTCAAGGGGACAATCAGTTTCAGCAGTGTATCTTTACTTGCTAAAAAGAAAAGCAAGTTTGCGGGACCATTTTTCAATTGTTTTGGTTTCAGCTTTCTGAGATGATAGTGTTCCTAGGCAAAAAAAAAAAAAAAAAAGTTTTCTGGCAGGGAATTTGTCTCTAATATTGGTATGTCTTTGTTACACACTGTTGCTTGGTTCAGAGTGAGTAGTGTACACTAATTGTGGACTTTGATACACATATGGGATCTCTTGCCAAAACTCTGAGTATACTTTTGTGGCTTTCTGCTGGAGAACACACCTGTGTCGGAGCACTTAACGTGAGGAAGTGGAGACCTGGGGAATTAAGGCATTGCTTTAAAAGGTGCGTAAAAGGCACCTCCATGCACAACTTATTCCCATTCACTTAAACACTTACAAAGGTGGTAGCCACTGACTTGATCAGACTCTTACAGGTAGGCTGTGTTGATTCAGAAAATAAGCTGCAGATTCTGAGGAGACACCCAGGACCTTACCCACTACCTGTACTCATGGTGTTTTCCTGGGCAGAGCATTCTGCTGTTCTAGAGAGTCTATTTATCGTAACAGATACGTTTTAACCTATTCATTAAGCCTACTGCTGTATGGTAGTTGTTTTTTGAGGACATGTGAATGTGGATTTCTTTGCTAGTGTTCTTTGAGTGTTTATGTAGACATTTACGCTTCTGTTACCAGATATCTCTATCTTGGATTGTGTTGACATTAAAAGTTATGGAATGAATTAGGTAAATATCAGTCCGTTGCCGAGTTTTTTCTAATATGTTGCCAATTCTACAAAAGGATAAGTGTTTGCCTGAAAACTTAAGCAAAATTGTAGGTGAAAGGAAGCTTCTTTTTCCCCACAATGAAACAGGAAAAAAACAAATCAAAAACAACTTTCAATAGATAGTGACTGGAATATGGAAAGAGATTTCCTCCAAGTCTTATTTTATTTTTCTTTTCCGTATTTATTTCAGAGTGATTGCATTAATATCAGTAGAATTACTCTGTTACATCACTGTCATAGGAGGTGGAGATACCTTAGTAGTCATCAAAAATGTTCGTACAAATTGCAGAGAATTATGTACATACTTTATTGTTGCCCTCTAATGCTGTGCAATAACATTTATTGGCAGGTGCTGTAAATGATATGGCATCCAACCCTGGTTATTACACTGAGTTGGTGGAAAAGTCCTTAGGAACATGCACGTTAGCTACTGATGAAATCGAACGAGATTTACGTCGTTCCTTGCCTGAACATCCTGCTTTTCAAAGCGACACAGGAATTTCTGCACTCAGGAGAGTTCTGACAGCTTATGCCTACAGGAATCCCCAAATTGGATATTGTCAGGTACAGCAGTTTTGAGAATCTTAATATTGGTTGTCTGAACATTAGTTAACCGTATCAGGATCGTGGCACCTCATAAAATAAATCATGGAAACATGTAAAGGTTTCCTTCTCAGTAGTTCACCTGCATTGCTTGTTTCATCCCACTGTGTGACATGAGCTTTTATGCTGCGCTTTAATTTGTTGTTAAATGTTGTTGTGTCCATTGCATTTATGCCTGAATTTCTAATAGACTTTTAACCCTTAACAATATTTTTATGTAGTTTAAATACTATGCTCTGTATTTGATAATGTAGAGGTAAAAATCTTACACTTGATAAGGCTGTAGATTATCCCAGCACTCTAAATGCATGCTGTAAAATGTCATCAGAAATATGAACTTTAACAAATGATAGAAGAATTATGTTTTTAGGATCTTCCCATGTGAATGTTTCCTTCCCTGTTAAAATGTTACAGGCAATGAACATTTTGACATCAGTACTTCTGCTGTATGCTAAAGAGGAAGAAGCATTCTGGCTGTTGGTTGCTGTGTGTGAAAGGATGCTACCCGATTATTTCAATCGTCGAATCATTGGTAACATCAGTCTATCTTTTGGTCTGTCTAGAACTGAATATAAACAATCATTCTGTGAGAACAAGTCTAAGGAATGAGCTGAAGCCTGAACAGTGCAGAGAAACTGGGGTATTTGGTTCAGTACTGTAAAGTAGAAAATAGAAGTAACGCAGAACATCCCAAGATCCTCCTTAAGAGAGTGTGGATGTGATTTTCAAATGTTGTCGTAATTCTAGGGATAACTACTCAGGAAGTAGTCACTTAGACTACTACACAGTTCTTTTGGAATTGTAGCTGCAGTTCATACTACTTATTGGAATTTACCCAGCTTAAATAAAAGGAATAGAGTTACTTCAGGAGCAGACTTAGTCTTTGATCTGACACTCAATGTGTGCAGCTCTAAATGCTAGAAGAAAGTTGCATGTGAAGTTTCTCTGTCATTGCAGAGAGGGTGTTTTGGCCGACAGGAGAATCACTTGCAGTAAACATGCACCCACAAAGGTTTGCTTTTACACCAAAGTTGCATTAGGATAGGGGCTAGGTTTCTGGCCAGTGCTCTGAGAAAACAATGCTTCTGTGTACTAAGATTTGGGTGGTGGTTTTGTTATCCTCTCCCTGCAGGTGCCTTGGTAGATCAGGCAGTGTTTGAGGAGCTCATCAGGGTTCATCTGCCTCAGTTGACAGACCACATGACGGACATGACTTTTTTCTCCTCGGTCTCTCTCTCCTGGTTCCTTACCCTTTTTATCAGTGTGCTGCCTATTGAAAGTGCAGTCAATGTGGTGGACTGTTTCTTCTATGATGGAATAAAGGCAATCTTGCAGCTGGGTCTCGCAGTGCTGGAATACAACATGGAGAAGTTGCTGACTTGTAAGGATGATGCAGAAGCAGTGACTGTGCTCAACAGGTATCGGTGTAACTGCTGTTCTTACAGGCAGTGTAGCAGCTGCTGTAATTTCAAACAGATATGTCATTTCCTCTGAAAATCCCGTCTTACCCTTTATATTTTTCCTATGTTACATGTTTGAATGGGGTAGGAACTAATGAGGAAAATGAGGAATTAATGGGAATTAATGAGGAAAATGTAATTTTTACTTTAAGATGCCATGCAGCTTGGTATTTATTGTTAAACCCAACTGTGCTCATTAAAATTTTTAGCACTTAATAGCAATACGAGCACATTCAGCCAGTTTCTAATTTATTAAAATTTAAAACAGGAGTGAAATTTTAATTTTCACTTGAACCAAACAAGCTGCTACTTCCACTTGACACTCAAGCTTTTGATGATTATTGTGAACTCCTTGTGAACTCTGGCTTTCGACACTTTATCTGGCTGCAACACTTCCATTGCACAGTAAATCCAGCCTGCAGCATTCTGATAGTTGTAAAAAATGATGACGGTAGTTTGCCTAGCCTCAAGAAAAAGGAAGCTATCACTCCATAGATGTTTTTCTCTGTTTTCTCAGTGTTGGCAAAGGAACCGGCTAACCTCTGTGGTGGGACTGTTCAGTCTGGTTTTGTAGGTATGATGAATAGTGCAGATCAGGCACGTCCTGGTTTATGTATCTGAGGGAATTAAAATTGCCTCAGTTGTAGTTCAGCATAAGCCTCCATTCCCCTCTCCTGGTTATGTAGTACATTGCCGCTAGTTGGATTAGAGAACCAGGGGAAAGCAAAGTGAAAGGGAGCTCGGGAAGTCTCTAGTTTAACTTCTCACCCCAGAAAAGACTACTGTTAGCACTGGGTCATGTCAGCCATATTACTGCCTAGCTGGGTCTTAAAAGCTCCAAAGCTAGAGGCTCTGCAACCTTCTTTGGGTAGCCAGTTCCCGTGTTTGTGTATCTGTGCTACTGTTACAGCATATTTGTGCTATTCATGCTGATACTCTTTGCTATTTCCCACTCTCTGCTTGCTTTTTCTTCAGTAGATGCTGATGTTATCCTTGTGTTGTGATTATCTGCTTCCTGCTGATATTTCGTGTGTTTGCTTCACGCAGGTTTTTTGACAGTGTCACCAACAAAGACAGTCCTTTGCCTCCAGCTGTGCAGCAGGGCGCCAACGTCAATGATACGAAGAGTGACCACCCAAAAGTGGACATAACTGATTTGATCCGAGAGTCAAATGAAGTATGTGTTTTTGTGGGTAAGGTTTTGCATCCCTTGCAGTGTTTACATAATTAATTGGGTGGGCTATGTTGTACAAACCAGAGTACAAAACCTCTCCAGAGGCTCTGTGTTTTCCTGAGTCTCACTGAAAACCTTGTAGCTTATGGGATAGGTTTTTATTTATTTATTTATTTAACTGTCTGGAGTGCGTTTGCTAGGCTGTCCTGAGTGGAGTTCCTGGTTTCATCCTAGGTCACGTATTGCTCTCCACTCTGTCAGCTAAATGACAAAGAGAGCATGGGAGAAACAGCCCTTGCATTTGCTGATTTGAGACTGGTTACTTTACATTGCAGATGGTGGTAACATTTGACATAATGGCCAGCGCAGGAAACTGTGTGCTGTAGATAGGTTTCTCCTTAGCCAATGCAAAATTAAAAGCAAGCTGAGAGAAGAGATATGTTCATGGTTTGTGTTTTTTTTCTTTTTTTTTTTTTTTTCTATTAGCTGGCTTCTTTTATCTGTACATTCCTTTTTTATTTTTCTGACTCTCATTCATATGTTTCCAGTGAAAGAGCCACAGTGCATCTCTTTCGGAAAAATGTTGTAGCATTCACTCAAAAAAGATTAGCTAGCTATTACTTCTATAATTAAGGAACGGTCTCTCTCTCTTTTTTTTTTTTTTAAACTGGGAAGAGGGCTTTGCTTTTAGTGGGGTGAACAAAGCCAAGAATCAGAAATTCAAGATCTCTTGGAGTGTCTTTATAGCATTAGAGTAATTATACAAAATGTCAGTATTTCTGCTGACAGTGTTGTTTCACAAGAATGTTATATGAAGAATCACTTCAAGACTCTTACAAGAAGTAGTGCAAACTATTACAGGTCTTTCTTGCGTGCTGAGGTCTCATAGTATGAGCATGAATACTTGCAGAATGAAGAATAGACGTGGTAAATAATGAAGTGCTGGATGTTAGGTTCTGAAGTGTAAGCTGAATTTTTCTTGGAGAGAGAGTTATTACTGACAGAGAAAGCAAAAGGAACTTGCTTTCTTTTTCTTGTGCTGCTTTAGTCAGGTGGCTGGACCAAAATGGTAGTAGTGTCTTGATTTGGTATGGCTTTTGAAAACTGATTTGGGCAGATGCTTGTATGTGAATCTCCCGGTTCCAAGCTGACAGTCCTGCTCCTAGGCCTTTATCCACGTTTTTATCTCATGGCCCCTTTTTGGCTGTAAATTTGGATCTTCAGATGAAACTGAATTTTGTCAGTGCTGGTAAGTGTTGTAACCCTTCATCTGAGAATTGCTGATACAAAGTGAGAGTCAATTTCTCACTTCCCTTTTAGACCAGACAGTTCATTTCAACACAGTTCATTCAGTTCTGGTGTAGGGTTTTATTTTCACATATGTTGAATTAACATTGAACAAATTTTGAAATGGGAAGATTGCTGCAACAGAGAGTTGTCCCTCTGCAGACAGGTCTAGTTACTAATCATGAATAAGAGACCAGAGATGTTCTTTGTGGTACTGTTGCTTCACATAGGTATTCAGAAACAGATGAGACTAAATGAAAAGATACGGAGTCAAATCTTAAAATTATGTTCAGCTTTATGCCATTATGACTCAGGTACAAACACAAGATTTATTCTTTTCCAGTCTAATCAGGTATGAAGTCATGCTTAACTGGTGAATGGAAGTGTGAATTTATCACACTAATCCAGAATTAAATTATACGTCTTGTTTATATTCTTAGTGAGGCCATTGCACAATGTCAGTGTCTGGATGTCAGACTAGTGAATGCATTATGACTCAGAGATACAATTCCTCTGTTGCCCTTTTGTTTTCACGACAAAAATATGCTGCTAGTGGTCTTCACATACAGAACTACAGTTCTGGAAAAGAACTGCAGAGTTCATCCAGTTCAGCTTCCTCTCCAGGGTACACCCAGCTCATCCTTGAAAAATGTCTAACGTTAAAACTCATTGACAAAAGAGAACCTGCAACAACTTTAGCCCATTGTAGGTTTTCTGTACCTTTAACCACAAAATTTCCTAAAATCTGTTATAATTCATCTTGGGTGCTCATACAGAGCTATTGAGGAAAATCATTTGCATCTTTCTCTGCAAATGCTCATTGCTATTAGGTTGTTGTTATTCATCTCTTACCACTTCAACTCTGGTTTCTTATTTTTCTGGATTCAACTAAACAGTTCCTTCAACCTCTCCTCAAAGTGCATACACTCAGATTCTTTTTATGACTGCTGAAGTCTTTCGTACCTTGTTTAAAGTGCACTGCCAAAAATGGGAGTAAAACAAGGGCCAAACTTCTGAAAGTCCTGCCTAGTCTGGTAGTTTATCAATGATATGTTCTCCAAGTCTGGTCTTCGAACCAGTTGTGCACATGGTTCCTGGTGATCGTGGTTAGGCTATGTCTTCCTGGCTCCATATTGCTGAAGAGTGTCAAAAACCTTATAGAAGTAAAGATGCATCATACCCATTGTTTCAGTTCTACATACTAAGCTGAATTTTCTCATAGGAGAAAAAATTAATTTGACATGATTTTTGTTAAGAGTATTGGCCAATTTTGATTATCTTATCTGTTTCTCTTTAGCTTTTAATAGTTTGATAATTTGTTCTAGGATTTCGCTGGGAATTTGCTTCTAGTTTTTGCTTACTTTCCTACCCTTTTTAAAGGTAAATGTATTTATTCTACTCCAATCCTCAGATACCTTCCCTGTCCTTTGGACGTTGCAGAGTTAGCTAGGAATGGTTCAGAAATTACTTCACTCTAGTGAACTTCAAGCCTGATAACATATACGTGTTTTTCTTTTATACCCTGCACTGCTAGTCACCATGTGATAACAAAGTTGGATATAGGGCCAACACACAGTAAAATCCTTTCCTTTGTCTTCCCTTACAGTGAACTAATCCACAGTTTCTTCTTTCCTCGTCACTCTTTTAAACAGCTGCCTTTTTGAAAGTTACACTGTTCAGGGAGAATCTTGGTGTGATAAATGATTCTTTGCTCAGGGCTCCTGCAGTCTTCGTGTCCCTACCTGTGCTGTATTTAGATGCAGAAAGGACAAAAATAACAGCTTAGATTTATCTAGCAACGGTTGATTTCATAGAACTATGCTTTTCTTCATAGAGATATGGTGATATTCAATATGAGGACGTTGAGAGTATGCGCTGCAGAAACAGGCTTTATGTGATCCAGACGTTAGAAGCTACAACTAAGCAGAATGTGGTGAGTGACTTAAAGAACTAAACCCTTCCCTCTGCTAACATTCCTTCTCTCATAGAAAAAAATGAAAAAAGCTACACTTTTTAAGGCCAAATAAATCATTTTGTAGGCTGAAATCCCTCTGGTCTGCAGGGTATCTGTTAAGTGAAGTTTGGGCTGTGATGTTTTCAGTCTGCCAGTCACGGCATGACCTTCTGCTCTCATTACAAGTACTGTCATCACAGGCAGTTTCTAAACGCTGCCATATCTCTGACACTTGCGTTGATTGGAGCAGGCTGACCTGTATTTCTTTCTGCTGTTCTTGAATTGTTAATGCATTTTTCTGTGATACATAATGCTATAGTAAAACAGTCAATCACTTGCATTTTTGCTCTCCAAAGCAATCCCAAATGTCACAGAAGAGATTATCGCACTGCCTTCTGAAAGGGTTGCTTCTTGTGCCTGTGGTATGTGTGGAGGTGTGGTAACGAGTGCGTGGTGTGGCAGCTCTTCAGCTGCCAACATCATCCTTTCAGTTCAGAGCCCTGAATGAAGGTAGAGGTTGCAGGGTGCTTCCCTTCTTTGCCTGTTTTCTGTTTTCTTCAGTGGTGTATTTGCAATAGCTGGTGATAAGGCTAGTCTACTTAAACAAGCAGTGCTTTTTTCTCTAGTAGAGGTGGCTTGCACCAACTGATACTAAATGCTGTTTATTGAGCTAAGATGATAGCTGTTGTATTTCATTTTACAAAACATACATCTCGTGAAGATGGATATAGGTTTTGTTTGAAAATGCTGTTTTTTTTTCTTCCTTTAAAAAAATGGGGATTCAGCTTCACTGGTAAGGGTTTAATGTGCATTTGTCCGTTGTAACAGAAGGTAAATGTTACTTCATCTTTGTTATATTCAGGTTTTATCCTATGAGTTTCATAGTGCAGGCTCAATATATGCAAATGATGTGAGTAGCTTCAAGGTCCCTTTTCAGAGAGAAATCGTTTCTTCCAGTCGCTTCCTTCAAATCATCTTCTGATTGTTTTTAAGAAATAATGCTATCCTTACTCCTAATTGGTTACATGCCAAAACCTGGAATGTTCAAACTGGATTTTTTAATGTAAGGTTAAGTCTCATGGATGTTACACGGGTTTATTCGAAAAAGAAGAGACTCATTAATTAATTTTCTTTTTGTTTCAGCTACGTGTTGTGTCCCAGGATGTAAAATTCAGTCCTAGTGATCTTGATGAGCTTTACGACTTATTCAAGGTAGTGTGCCACCTTCCTTGCTTCTCAAACATGTATGTTAACTGTGAACTGTATGATGGCTGTGAAACAGTTTTAACAAATTGAGGAGAAAGATGGATTCAGCATATTTTTTACACATCTGTTTTAAAGCAAATTAAGTAGCTAACTCCCCACATCTTTTACCCAGAGAAATAGTTGTTGTTTCATCCAGTTTAATGTTTTTACCTTTCCTTTGCAGAAGGAGCACTTTCTTTCCTGTTACTGGAATGTAAATAGTCCTGTTTTGCGACACCATGATGCCAGCCTACCTTATCTTGAACAGTATCGAATTGATTGCCAGCAGTTCAGGGTTCTCTGTCATCTCTTAAGCCCCTGGTCACACTGTGCAAACAGAGACTCACTTGCATTGTGGACTTTCAGACTGATGGATGAGAGCTCTGATGGCCTTATAAACTTCAAGCAATTTGCCTGTGTTCTTGGTAAAAGAATAATACATATGTAGCATGTTCACAAGGGAACTCCATCTTGGAAATAGTCCTCGGTGTTATCACCTTCCATACACAAGATAAGGAGCCTAAGGAGACTAGCCTCTTAATGTAGGGTCAAATTGTCTTGCCTTTATCGTGTGGCAAAGACATGAAATGGCAAGTCAAATGCTCAAAGTATATTTATAAACTTGAGAGTAGGAGCTACATTCTTTAGGCAAATGAAAAAGGCTTTAAATTGCAGAACTGTGTGCTCATTTTCTTGTCTGTATTTCACTGTGAAATAGCTAACGCAAAGCTTTACGAGTTAGTAACTTCTCTGAAATGTTAATCCCATGGAGAGTAATCTCCTGTTTGAGATGAAATTTAAATATAGCTTTACCAGCAAAATATCAGAAAATTAGGAAAGGGCATGACCTCATTGCCCAACCTATTTGGTTGATGATAAATGCTTCCTCACACTGTAAGCCTTCTCATACACAGATCGTGTAAGATAACCAGTGCCTTATATCCCTGGGGAACTGAAAGTTTTCTGGAGTTAGTGCTTTATTCCCTTCATCTTGTTTTCAAAGTGCTGTTGGTTACGTGGTGGTTTTACCATGCTGGGCAGCTAAAGTCCACCGCAACAGCTCTCTCACTCCCCCTCCTCAAAAAAAGAGGGGGGAGAAGAAAATATGATGGAAATAAAAAGGCTCAGAGGTCGAGGTGAGGATAATTTAATTAAGGGGGAAAGAAAGGAGGTAAAATCAAGCAAAATCTGTGAGGAAGCAAAGAGGGGAAAAATACAATTATTCTTTACTTCCTATCAATGAGTGATGCTCAGACATGTCCTGTGAAGCAGGGCCTCAGTATGTTGGATAGTGTGCAAAAATGTCTTGGACTTCTTGCCTCAGTGTAGGCAAACCTCAGGCTTAGCTGTAGCTTATACTTCCTTAAGCATCATCTCTAATCGTACTCCTTGTAAGACAGAATACATGTCCTGTTCCAACATCCTTGGGTTGTAATTCTTTAGGGTAAGAGGGTATTCTAAAGCTGGGTCCAGTTGAATAATCTAGCTTGCCTCTTTCCTCCAATAGATACCATGTACAATGGAAGTTTCACAGACAAACTCAAGTTTCTTTTTAAGTTGCACATTCCTCCAGGTGAGTGAGAGATGGTAGCATTTGGGGAGGGCTGTTCCTGGCTTTTATCATCTTTGCATGATTTTAATTTAAGCTTCACTTTCCTTCCTGTTCTCACTAGCTCTGGTTACAGTACAGTCCCATAGCTGTAATGCAGATGTGTCTTTTTTCCAGAGTGATATATTCTTTGGGAAGGACTTAATATGCTCAAACACACTTTCTGTTTTGTCCATAGGTACAATACGTACAAAGCTTTTGCTTTTTCTCCCTGCTTTTTAATGCTTGGGAGCCCCAAAAACACTTCATTCATTTATTTATTTCAGCTTTTACTGAAGTAGAATCTCTAAGCCCTTCCAAAGGTGGTGATCTTTCAAAAGAAGAACTGATCCACTTCAGTCAACTCAGTGGTAAGCATCAGAGTGCGTGGCTTTGCATGCAGAATTTGGGAAGGACTCTATTAATGTTCCTGTAGTGGATAATGGGGATCTTTCTTCTGAAAGCTTTCTCCAAAAGCTGCTTTGAATTCTGGCAAATCATGTCCTTGTTAACAAGAATCCTCTTTGAAGATCTTCTGGAGACAGTTACATTGCCATACGAAGCAGTGCAGAATTTGAGGATAGCCATCTTTCCTCACAGTTTTTTTCTGTAGCAGCACGTTGGTTAATTATCACAACCAGCTGTGTGTGGTAGTGCATCCAGGCATCAGTAACAGGCCATTTCATTGGCAGCCATACAAAGAACAGAGATGTTCCCTGCCCTAAATTGTTTACGTCTGATGATTGAACTCAAAGGTCCCAAATGTTTACATGGAAATAGAGGAGTATATTTGGTCAGTATTTCTCAGCATAGTACGCAGCCTTTCTGTTGCAATAGTTATTAAAATGATGACCATTGCAGTTTTGTATTCAAGGCAAAAAGGCATATTTCATGCCTCAAGAAATTTATTAATATAATATCCATGTCATCAATTATTTTGAGGCACTTAAGGGTTTCAAAATCTTTTGCTGTCATTTTAAATCCACCAAGGTTTTTTTTTTTGTTTTGTTTTTTTTTTTTAATTGTGGTGTTTGTTTTTTAATTGTGGGGTTTAAATTTATGGAGTTAACAAAATACTACGTTTGGAAAGCTGTTTGTTTTTACATCTTTAGAGGAGAGATCCTTTCTGGTTTTTAGAAACTATGTAAAAGTACTTTATCTGTCGTATGGTGGCACTGTTCTCACTGTTGTTCAAGAGATGGACCACAAAATATTATCCACTTGATACAGCTGGTTATAGCATTCCTGTGATCTCCAATCTCATGGTGTCTTTTATTTTTACTTTTTAGAAAGTGTGCATATCTTACCATGTGCTTTTTTGGCCTAATCTGTGTTGAAAACATGGGTGGCCTTCTGGGGGTCTTGCTCCTTAAGGAAAGATTTTTTTTTTTTTTAATAAAAGGAAGTGAAGCACTGGTCCTCCTTTCTCAAAGCAGTAACTTTTCTTTTCTTATCTGAAACTCTAGTTTCATCTGCTGGGGATAATCTTGAAAGTAATGCTTTGAAGAGCAGCCCGGAAAAAGGTAGAGAATCCTGGAGAAACTTACTAATAACTTGATAAAGTGGGAGCATAGCTGGGAAAGTGTTTACTGACAAAATATAATGATCTTAGCATAGTGCTAATGTTAAATCCACTTTTTAAAGTGTAGTCCTGGGGGTGAGGGAGGCATAACATAAACCCTGATCCTGTTTAGTACTTGGCCCTGCTGCTCTGTTGAGAAAAAATGACATGAAGGATACGGTTGTTTTGCTCTTCATCCCTCCCTTAAGGTCTTAATTCGTGTTTGCTCACTCTGTTCTTCTTTTTCTTTTTGTCAAATAGGGAAGGGGAAGGTTGATATTCAGGCATATCTGAAGCAATGGCAAGATGAACTTCTTAAAAAAGAAGAAAACATCAAGGATCTACCAAGAATGAACCAGGTAAAACAATCTGTGTCAGAGAACTACAGATGTCTGGTTTTGATTGCTGTATCGCTTTTTATGTTCTATTAGTATTTTTCTTAGGATCCTTTAAATTTCAGGCCTTCACATTAATCATTAGACTGTGTTTTTCTGAACTACTGTAACGTAAGCTTACTGTAAGCTGTAAGAGAGGGGCTTCCAGACACACACACTTTTATCAGGGCTGGTCCAGGCCCGTACTGTTAGTAGAGCAGTTACTGTCGGGTGCCTAGCAGCAGCAAGTGCTGGATTGAGATCATAATGTGGAGTGAGAAATGAGTGTGCTGTTCTCTAAATAGTCTCTTTTATCTGTGTAGTCTCAGTTCATCCAGTTCTCAAAAACCCTTTACAATCTATTCCACGGGGATCCTGAGGAGGAACTGTTGTACCGGGCTATAGCAGTGGTTACCAGCCTCCTGCTGAAAATGGAAGAAGTTGGGAGAAGACTGCAAGGTCCCATGTCACCAGTCAAAAGTCCAGTTGCCATTACAGAGGTTTCTGCTGAAGGCCTCCAAAAAGGGACGGAGGAAGGCAGCTCTGAGCAGACTGAAGGCGGTAGGACACAGAATTTGAAAGGGAACCATGAATGGTCTTTTGCCTTTGAACAGATTCTGGCATCCTTATTAAATGAGCCAGCCTTTGTGAGATTTTTTGAGAAACCTCACGAGATAAAAGCTAAAATAGAGAGTGCTAAAAATTTGCAACTTAAAGCAAGAACCAGAGTTTAATTTGCTTTATCTTTGACTCTGAACTAGCCACATAAAGTACTTGCAAATGAAGGTTGTTTCTATGGAAATTGAGTACGGTGTTTACATAGGGAACATGGTCTGAAGATTTAGCTTTAAATATCAGATTACTGGTATGCTTTGATGTAAATAAAAATAGTTTGAAGCACAATCACTTTCTTGCATTGTTCATAAGTTTCAGCCCAAGCAGGGGCTGAAAGATAACCTGTCTTTACTATGTTATTAAAATATGCAACATTGCTAGAAAACACTAGGCGTGACCTGTGACAAACCTTTCTGAATGACAGCTGTTACAGTGCGTGCTCTGCAGGTTCATTTCTATTACTGGGATAAATGTAATGACTTCCAGACATTTTCCACTTAAAATGAGTTATCAGCAGCTAAGAGGTTGACTTCCAGGTTAGTTGAGTAATTTCCAAATCTGCATGTGGACTGGGATCAAAAGCAGGGTGAAGACTAAGAACAGAGGTTTGAACTGGTAGCTGTGGTTGGCACAAGAGCCTGAGGTTAGGAAATAAAGTTGTCCTGCTTACCGTTCCCCTGCTTTGGTGTCAGTGATGGTCCTGACTGTTGCAGATTCCAGTCCCTCATTGCCAGTTTTCAGACAGCATTCTCACAGCCCTTGTCTCAGTTTTTGCAGTGTGGCCCTTAAAACTAATTTCCTTGCTCAGCCTGTATTTGGGATTTCTTCCCCATTCTCATATCAATCCTCCTTCAATACAGATGAAAGGACATAAGATGCTTGGTCATCCAGGATGCAATCCAAAGGCTAGTATAGGTCCTTGAAATCGAGGGAGAACAGTGGCTAAGTCTGTCTGACCATGTGGTGGTTGTCATTCATCTTCCAAGAGGAGCCATTGTTGACATTTTAGGAGCATGTTGATGAAAGGTATAGTTTTGTTTGTGTTTGGAATACCCAAGGACAGACCATCCATCCTTAGCTGCTTCCTAGTTAGCTGAATGTGACTGTGGAACTGCTACAGACAGATGGCAGTTGCTCCTTTGTCTACCCTGAGTCCACACCTTAAACTAGTGATTATTATTTCTTTTTTTATAGCTCTTCGGATTATTGCTGTTGTAATTATTTTCCATCTGCCAGGACTGATGGCAACAGCAAACCCTCTAGAATCCAATTGGAGTTTTTAATAAATAAATAAAGATCCTGGGGAGGTAAGCTCTGCCAGCGTTTATGCTCATGGATGTTGACCTTGAACCTTAGGTAGCTTGAGTTAGAATGGGTTTAGAGAAGGAGGGGAAGAGCCTGTATTTTAACAACAAAGTAAACTGGGGATCTGTTAAACTGGTTAAAAATGACTGCTTTTAAAGCCTGTATGACAAACATCTTCTTCAGGGCAGCATTATTTCATACTGTGCATGTTTTTCTGTAAAGAAGTAGAATGGGGATGGAACCATTCACTGTTGGTTGTTTTTCTTGCAATACTAAAATGAATGAGGAATAACATGAAATTCTGACTTGTGTTGCGAGCGTTTGCTGAAATGCCGTAATTACAATCGGGGTTAAAGTTTCCATGCTGCTTTTAAAGAATACAGTTTTGATCAGGAGCAATGAATGTACGTTCCTCTCCTCTTCTCTGCACTCTCAGGTATTAATGTAAAGTTGTACTGAATGAAAAGTAACTCCAAAAAAATATATTTGCGAAAAATGAGGAAGCTTGTTTTAGAAGCCTTCATAAAGTAGTCATAGTTGATACAATATAAATCTGATTTGTATATTTATGCATAAAACATGCAGACTAATTTATTCATATGCATGTTTCTGAGGCAAAGTAGGGCAACACTGTGTTAGTAAATGTCTTTGCTCACTGTTTTCCTAATGTTGTTTTAGAAATATAAAGCAGATGATACTGATGTTCTTTCTAGTCCAGGTCGTACTCAGATAAGCTTTGCTCAGTGAGTAATTCTTATGCAAGCAGCTGTGCTGAAGTTAACGTAGCCCCATGAAAAGAGAGGCAGCTACCCAGACAAAAAGCTTTTGTAGGTCCGTGATGGATATTGTCAATTTCAGTAGGTAGTCAAAGCTATAAACTGTTTGCTAAGCAACATAGCATAGTGACATGAAATTCTTAAAACTCAAAGACGTTTTCAGTTGGAAAGACAATATATATATATATTTTTTTTTAAAAAAAAAAAAAAAAAGAAAAGGAAAAAAAAGCAAGTTAAAATCGAAGTACAAAAGACTGTACTGAAGAAACCTGCAAAATAAGAATGGCCTCGTGTTATTACACGGTTTGGTTATGCAAAACTGAGCACCTTTTTTGAAATACCAGTTTCTATTGGTGTCAGTCCAAGAAACCATAGAGCCATTACCAATGATGTAGTAATCCTTGTTAGCTATATCATATCTATGTATAAAGAGAGATTACCAGCATACAATTTCTTAAAAATATATTTAAAATACATTTGGTGTTGCAAAGATGAATGCTGTTTCACATTGTATTGCGTCAGGACTCAGGGGGTGAGCACATTTCTGTTGCAAGAGGTCAGCTGCGACATGTAGCTGGGAGTTAAGCAGAAGCACTAGCAGGGAGCCTGCTGGTTGCAGAGTGTCTGACCCAGCACTACTCAGCTACTTCCCAGTGGGGGGACTTTCCATTCAAATTACAACTTGGAAGTTTTTAGAAGTTTTTTTAAGCAGCTTACTCATCAATAGGAAGCAGTGTGGTTAAATGAGTACGGATACGTCACTTCACGTCTGTTTTGTTTTTTTCTGTAACAGTTTTCATTAAGTTAATCTATTTTTTATTTTTGGTTCTGTCATAGGAAATGAATGTACAACATTCAGTACAAAGTAGATGATTGTAGCTCGCATATAGATTGCTAACACTAGTGATGCTGTTTATACAGTTTCTAAATTGCACTACCTTCTGCAGTGTCACCAGCGGGACCTGGCAGCTATGCCATGGTTATTTGTCCTGAAACATTCTCAGAGGCTGTTGGCATGCACTGCACAGCCCTTTCTTGTGGCTGGGCCATTATTATTGTTGATAATGCACTTAAAATGCCTTTTGTCAAACGCAATCACCTGCCCATGGGGATGGGATGGCCAGCAGAGCTGTAGTGTTCCCTGAGCCTTTCATTGCAGTGAGTGCTGCTCCATGACTGCTCAACCCCTTTGTGTACAAGTGCGGCACTGTCTCTGCACAGTCACCCCAAAGGGCTTGAACACATGAGGTGAGGGAATAGCTCCACTGATGGTAATAAAAATATGAGCCCTTTCCCTTTATAACTAGAACAGGGGCATTTCCAGGGACTTAGAAATGGTCACTGCTATGTGATTCAGAATAAGCACTCTGTTTCAGTCCATTCCTAAGACAAGCCACTTGTTCCTCACTCTAATGGCTACATAGTAATATATATTTTTAGAAGAGTTTGCTAATATAACAACTAAGAAATAGCTGTGTGTTGATTCTATTAGAGATTTCTCATCCAGTTGTACTATACAGGGTTCTTGATTGTGATTGCAGTTATTACCTGAACTAAAAAGTGAAATACTCTAATTTGTCTCCAGAAACATAGGCTATTTTGTCTTTTTTGCTATAGCTTTGTCACTTTACCAAGAAGGCAACACGGTGTTGGCAGGTTGGCTTTTTATATAATGTATTGTATGCAGAATACTGTAAGACAAATGGGGTGTTAAATAAAAAATGTTTCACTTAGAAAAAAAAAGTTTGAGGCACTATTCTTTCTAACGATGGACTGCGCCAGAAGTTTGTTCAAAAACATCAGTCACGTTAACCATTTTTAGTCAGTCCTTTCTGAAGCAAGGATTGAGCCACACAAGGCCCACACTAGAACTCCAGACCCTCCAAGAGTGAATGAAGAGGAGATCCAGGTTTTGAAGGCAGTTTTGAAGGTTGGGTCTAGTTTAGCAGCGCATGAAACCTGTGCTTGCTTCGGTGCTGAGATGGCTGGTGAGCAAAGCCAGGAAGAGCAGCATTACTTGTTTTTGCATCCACATTAAAACATTTATTGTGTGAAGATATATGACACTGATACCTTGTTCTTTCAAATTCATGCGTTGCCCTTATTGCTTCTGGCACTGGTCATGAAAATCCCATTCTCTTGAGCTCCCTCCGTTCAGCTGCTTCTACACGTGTAAGTGTGTGCCATGGCTGCAGCTCTTGCACCGCCTAGAGAGCAAGGAGCAGTCTGATCATCTGCCTGACCCACACCACTAGGGGAATAACAACAGCACAAGTTGTGTAAGAGGTCTTGCAAGTATGCTTTTATTTCTTCTTTTTCTTTTTCATTTTTCATTTTTTTTTGAAAATACTATGTACAATCTCTTTAAAGCTTGTCAAAACGCACAGGCTGCCATCCAATGGAGCTGTGCGGGGACATAGTTTCAAGATGAGAATAAAATCTTTACTGTTCATCTTCATAAGACACTTCCTTTTCCCATTACAAAATACTTTAAAGAATAGTAACATTTATAAACGTATCTGTATTTGACATCATATAAAATAAACCAAGATTTATAGTCAGTTCTAAGATTTTTCATATTTTTTTCTTCCTCTTTTTTTTTTTTTTACATGGACTATGTTACAATATGTACAGTAACTTCTCACTGTGTTTGTCAAACCAGCCTGATGGTACCCACCAGGCTTTAGCTTATATGTACAAATATGCTAAAAGTGCAAGACTTTATTAATTAAAGCTGCCTGTGTTTCAGAGGTCTGGAATTGTGTGGCCTATATATATAGATATACATATATATATGCACGTTAAAAACATACCTGTGTATCTATATATGTAGAGAGAGATAGTAAATAGGTGCTTGTGTGCTAGAAAGCCTCAGGACATTAGTGAGCACTGACCCTGGAGCCCAGCCCCTGGCACAGGCAGCACTGGTTGTGTTCCCACCCGCCGATGTGACCACCTCACATTTGGGGTCTCATAAGTTACCCGGGGGTGAACCAAACCCACCAGCAACCCTCAATTCCAAACAGATCCCAAAAACACAGCTTGTAGCTAGTACCGAGGTAAACAAATACAACTCAACCTGAATAAAAAGAGATTTATTTAGTCATTTGTCTTTTGAGCGTGAGTGGTGACAGAAGGCAAAAAGTCTGGGGCGCTGAGCCAGCCTTGTCCCTGCCTGGAGGCAGGCGGAGCAGGGACAGAGCCAGCCCCACCACGGGGCTGGGGGACTTTGCCCTCAGGAGCCCAGTTCTGCCCATGCCCATGCCTCTGCTGTGCTGGGTGCCTGTGCTTGGCACCACGAGCAGCTGCGCTAGTGGCTGGGGTGGGCACTGGAACTAAAGCGTGTGCAGGGGAGAGGTTCTGATAAAGTGCTTTTTAGGTCTCTTGTTCTTAGCAAGGCCAATTGAACATGTAAACATCCTTGCAATTCTACACTCCCTGCCGAGAGGCTGCCATCAGAAGGGCCGTGCAGTGGCACAGCCCCGTCCGGCACACCCACTGCCCTGCAACCCCCTCCAACCGTCCCTTGGACTTGCTTTGAAAGCCAGCAAACTCCTACCTCCTCCCTAGCAAGCCCTGCCAACAATCCCCTGTCCCCCCAGACCCCAACCCTGATCCCCCAAGCACCATCACCACCACCACCAAGGGTTCACTGACAGCTGCCACGCCTGGGCTGACGCGCAGGGCTGGCACACTGCAGCCCAGCCGCTGTGATGCAGGTGTAGTGGGCAAGGCAGGGAAATGCACAGCTTTTGCCAGCGGCGCTGGGACATCAGATGTGTACAGCAGCGTGTCCTTAGCACATGTGAGACTCTGTGCGTGTGTTTTTGTCACACCCTTTTGCTGGAGGCCATGGCTGCGCTTCCCCTCCGCCTGCTCTGTCACACCCGGCATTCTTCACTGCCGGCATCCCCAGGGTGCGCGCTTACCACCCCCAGCACCAAGAAACCAAGGCTGCCTGGAAGGCCGGGCTCTCACAGCTCTTGTTCGCATGCGAGCTGTAGATGCAGGTGGCCCTGCTGTCTCCAGGTACAGCTGTACCCCCGCCTGTACAGCACCTTGCCTGCTCCCCATTTTCCTGAAGCCAGGGCTGCTTGTGCCAGAGGCTGTGGGGTCAGCACTGCTGTGCAGCTGCTGGGGTGGTGCAGAGAGCCAGGGAAACAAGAAATACAAAATAATAAAAAGCCCAACCAACCCCCCCCCCTCAGAGCTTTGATTGGACGTGACAGCGGTTACGAACGAACCCGTCCCCAAACAGTGCTCTGGCTGCACGCTGGTGCACCCCTGCTGGATGAGGGGATCATCCCGCTCCTAACTAACCCCCGTCCCACACAGCTTAAATAATGGCCTAAACCATCTTCTGTGCTTGGGCTGGAACAGTGCCCACGGTTAGTACTCAGCTACTAATGCCTCAAAAATGTACATTTTCATTTTTCCTTTGGAAAGACACAAACAGTAGGGACACTTAACTATACACCCACTGAGGAATAAGCTAGTTTTCAATTCATAAATATAAACATATAGTTAAAAAGTGACAATTTACAAAAATACAATTTATTGCTGACCCTACAGGCTTGTAACAGTGCCTGTGTCATTGTGAGTATAGGTTTCAGGGTTGTCAAGTTGAAATATGACCTAGCAAAACCACAAAGTTTGCTGTCACATGATGGTCTACGTGTTGTTTGTTTGTTTTCATGTAAAGAAACATACACAACAACATCCACTTGGAACAAAACAAAACAACAGAAAAGAAAGAGTAAGGATTCTTTGTCCGTAACCTGAAAAATATTTGGCTACAGGGAGTAAAAACCATATAAATTTATCTGCACTTGTTAACCAAAGTAAAACATGACGAGTATCTTACTAGTTGTGACGTGAGCTGGTATAACAACAGTAAGAAATTCAGGCAAAAGTGGTGTTACGTAAATTAGCAGCATTATCCAATCTCCCGGAAAACAAAAACGGCGGGTTGAGGTATAGAAAAAAGGAAAAAACTCCACAACAGACCTACTAGAGCGAGACAAGAGCTATGTACACGGCAATCCCTCCTGTTGCTGCGGCCTGCGTGTGCTGCGAGCGCTGGGCTCACCTTCACAGTGCCTTCCAGCACCAAAGCCATGAAGGGACAAGGCTTTGCTGCGGTGCCAAGTGCCGTGGTGACCTGATCAAGCAGCTCCTGCAGCTGGACAGCCGTCACCCTCCTGGTCACAGGAGCCATACCTGGTGCAGGCACGCACGGCTTGGTGACCTGCAGCAGCACCCTCAACGCCTGCCAGTGGCTCCCAAATGAACCATATCTGTCTCACCAAGTTTAGAGCTGCTTTTGGAGCTGAGCACTGGTGAGCAGAAGCCCCACCGTGTGTATTCTCCTACTCCTTGCTCTTGAGGGTGCCCTCCCTCCAGGACAGGCACGTCTGGGGCTTGCAGCCACTCACAGCCCCAGGGTTCTCTTCAGTGGTGGCTGTACCACCAGGAGATCCCAGCTCAGCCCCATGGAAACCCCAATCCATGACGTGTCCTCCAGAGGCATCCTCCCCTGGTGGGACTATCCTGGGCCCCACGGGGCCCCGACCTCACCCGTCTGTGCTCCGACGGCTCCGTCTCCGCTCCGCCTGCGCTCGGGTCGCCGAGCTAAGGTTGTCCTTGCCTCTGGGAGCCAGCGGTCAGGGCAGCTGCATTTCGGGCAGGTCCTGCAGGTTGCAGGCCTGGCCCTGTGCGTGGCGGCTCTGTGGCTGCGGGTGCAGGAAGTAGCCCAGGGGGTTCTGCTGCGGGACGTGGGCCGGCTGGAAAACACGCGGGCTCGGGCCCCCCGGCACCGCCTCAGGACTTTGCATCTGTGGGGAGACATGAAGGCAAATCAGCCCTGCCCCGCGCCTGGCCATGCTGTGCCTTGCTGCTGAGGCTCCTGGACAGAAGTACCAGAAGGTGACCCTAAATGCAGCCCTGCAGCACGACTTCCAGCTGTATCTCTTCCTCCTGCTCTGCGTGCTACCATCTTTGCCAGGAGGACAGTAGCTTACTTCTGCCAACTCAACAAGTCTTGGAGAGTGTATTGCTCATTAATAATTAGTTTCAACAGCCCCCTCTCCTTGGCAGCATCGTTAACTTGGCATGCACTGATGGAAAATGTGCATTGAAAAACCCAAATCTACAGAGGTTTGTGTTGGGAAACAATCATTTACTGAAGGATGGAACTGCAGCTGATTAAGAAAAAAACAAACTTCCTATGGTGAGACATAACAGCAGGAGGCACGTTGTCATGCCAAGCCAGGTCTGATTAGTTGTAAGCCCCATTTCTTCTCAAAAAAAAACCAAAAAACTCAGCCCCCAACCACAGCCCCATGTACACCTACAGAGCTGCTCCAGCACCCTCACCTGAAGGTAGAGACGGTGCTGCTGAACCTGCTGCTGTGGCCACTGGTGGAGGTGAACTGGGGTGCTGGTCTGGTGGGAGGTGAAGCTGGCGTGGGGGATCACCACGGACGGGGAGAACACGGGCGAGGGGGCCGGGGGCCGGACTGTGCTGCAGGTGATGGGCTGCATCTGCACAGGAGGAGGCAAGGTCTGCTGCTCCGCCACGAATCTGCCATGAGGAGGAAAACACGGCGAGAGAAACCAACCCCAGATCCACCACCCTGGGCAGCCCAGGTGCTGCAGGAATCAGACTGCAGAGGGCTGCCATAAGCGTCCCCTCCCCACCAAGCATGGTTATACGAGCACCCTGCTATGATACTAAGCAAGGACTCACTTTCCCTGCTGCCTGCTGGTGCTGCTCAGCGTGGCCTGAGAGCTGCCGTTGGCGGCGGGCATCATGGCTTGGATGGACTGGTCCAGCAGCATTCTGCAGGGGAGGAAAAGAGAGGACAGTTAGGGGAGGGACGGATCAAACTGCTGACCACCCAGCTCTAGAAAAAAGCCCCTTAAGACCTCTCAAAAAGCATGCAAAGCGCCACTGATTCTCCCTGAAAAAAAGGCAATTGAAATAGGATGCTTATTGTCGCTTTGTGACCTATGGAGGTGAGCCAAAACTTGCCAAATCGTCACGTGGAAATACATGAAGATGTATTATATATGTTTATAGATGGTGAGACTCTAGGCAGCCTGGTTTCTCTTGTTCCTTTACACAATGTTTTGCAGTGGCTGGATCCCCTAGACAATGTCTGCAGATCCCTCCCCTGAAAGGCAGTTGTATAGTCTGGGGCAGTTTCCAACTTTGTATAAGAGAGCAATGTTTTTGCCATAGTACTCATCTTGGATGGAAAAAAGAGACCCTGGAGCTTCAGAGTGACCAAGACTCAGGTCTGGGAGGACAGGCCCAGCTCGTACCTGAGGCTCCTGTCCTGGCTGTAGTCGGACTGCACCTGCCTTTCACTCATGTCTGTCGGTATCTGTGCAGCCACCGTAATGGGATGTGCTTGCGAAAACACCATGGGGTTGTTGTAGAGGGGCACTGAAATGCTTGTCTGCCCTGGCAGACACGTTTGCTGGGCTTGGTTTCCTCTCATGAGGTGATGCTGCTGCTGTGGAACCTGAAATGCAGACATAAACACAGAGGTAAGATTTTAAAGCTCCCTGTTAGGCAGCTAAAGCAACTGCTTCAAGGGTGCAGCTGGGAAAAAGACAATGAATTGTGGATGTTCTCCCTGAACAGAGAGAGAAACTGCATGTCTGTGAGGACAAACACCCTGTGTGCATTTATTGCTCTAGCAGAGCAGGGGCTGGCAGCCTCTCCTGCTGTATCAGAGCACGTGGGCAGAGCGGGACACAGCTTGAGGGAGAACAGAGCAGCTTACAAAGGGAGGGGGAGTGCAAAGTCCCCAAGGAATGCTCCTCCTGCTTCCTCCATACCTGCATGGGTCTTTTTGGGGCACCACAATACTTTCCCAAGAAGATGGGGGCTAATCTCTTCTCTAGAGCTAAGGAGACTATAGCAGCCCTCCAGTACCTAAAGAGGGCCTACAGGAAAGCTGGGGAGGGATCCTTTCATCATGGATTGTAATGATAGGACAATGGTCTTTAAGGTCCCTTCTGACTCAAACCGTTCGATGATTCTGATCTATGCAGTGAGTTTAGATGCCAAACTTGTTTTTCAAAGCTGCCTTCCAAGAGATCTGGGCCAGAAAAAAAAAAAAAAAAAAAAAAAAGCAAGAGCAGGACAGCGGTGGGTACCTCCCCACATAATGCTTAGAGCCAGCAGGCACATGTATAAAAAGCCAGGCAGGGGACGGGGAAGGCAGCCAGGCACCTGGGAGGACGTGCCACAGGGCTCCCTGAGGAACTGGCGTGGTGAGGGCACGTGGGGGCCCCCGTAGTGCTTGGTCCCCATCGGGCCTGGCTGGGGGGACTTCTTGGCGCTGGGCTGCCGGGGCGTCCCAGGTGGCGGCGGGGGTCTCCTGGGGCTCTGGTGCTGCACGTTGTTGAAGACCAAGGGAATCGGCTGCTGCATCAGCATCTTTAACAAGAAGAGGTGCATGAGTTTGTCATGGGAACAATGATGAGGCAGCTCTTATATGGCACTAGATGCTGCTTCTAACTGCCACTAGATGGTGCTTCAGTTTTGCTACTAAAATTGGGGTTTCACAGCACTGTGGCAGCCGGCTGTATAACACCACAGCTCTTAAGTTCAGTGGCAAAGTGAACAGTGGATAACGGAGAGTCACGTTAGCTTGTGCACAAATACTCAGAGCCACGACTGCTCCAGTCCGATTACGCCTGTCACATGCCACAGGGGTGGCACTAAGGGATGCAGCAGCATTAACCAGCCACTGAACCACCGAGCTCACCACACCGAGGGGACTTCTGATCGGCTTGACCACTTCCTTGCGACTGTTTTTCTAAACCATGTGAATACTTAAGCAGACAGCGATGCAAGCTACCACTCAAGAGACACCTCTCCAACCACCTGAGACTATACCGATTTATCCAGAGCTCATTTCTAAGTGCTTTTTCCATAGCCAACGTTGTGACTGATCTGCATGAACAGCACCCTGTTTGTGGGCTGGGAACGGCATGGGCAGCAGGTACCTGCAGGTTGGAGTCCTGCACCAGCTGGAGCTGCTCCTTGATGACATGGAGCTCCTCTTGCTGTGTCTTGATGTCCGCCTGCAGTATGCGAGTCCTCTCCTCCAGCTGCTCTTTCAGCTGGTGCATCATCCCCAGCTGGGCCGGGAAGTGGTACACTGGCTGTGGGGAGTGGAGAACAAGTCACAGGTAGGACCGGTCCCACTATGAACACTCGTAATGATGCTGGTTCCAGAAAAGCAAATCCCTTGGTACAAGGCGGGCAAATTACTGAAATAACTGACTGGTTATTATTTATAAATGTTATTTATATCCACTTTTATATGTGATTATGTATAATCACTTTTATATATAACTCCATTTATTTATTTATTTATTTATTTATTTTTCTCCTGGCTTATCTCAGACGTCCTGTGCCACCCTCTTCCTCTACCAGGGCAATAACACTCTGTAGTGTTTCATCAGCCTGTGCCAGCTGCTAACAATACAGAGATGGGTCTTTAGCAGCCCCCAGTAGTCTAAGCCTTCCCTTGAACTGTCACCACGGTGTCCTAGCTTGTGTTGGGAGCAGGGGCAGCAAAGTGGGGGCCCAGCCTGACAAGCCACAGCACAAACCCTTTGCCCCCTGCCCAGCATGGGGGCAGGACACCAGAGCATATCCAGAAGCAAACACGTACCATCACGGCGTGCTGAGAGGGGACTGCCGGCTGAGCCACGGGATGCTGAGGGAGGTGTTCACTGGGGGCTGGAGGAGTTGCTATAGCCTAGAAATGAAAACTCGGCCTTATTGCAGGCCCACAGCACCTCTAGCGCAGAGCTGGCATGGTACCGCCTCATGCTGGCCACACAACTCTGGTGAGGAACAAGTGCGGGAAGTTTAAAAGCAGGAAGCTTCATGTGGATGGCTGAGGGGAGAATGTGAGCTCCTGCATGCCCCCTGCAAAGTGTAAACCCTCAGCGTTTGGACAAAAGCCATTTCACATGTACAAACCCCAAGAGAATTGGCTTTGTGCAGGGAGAAAGTGTTTGGCCTTGAGGAGCAATGAACCCCGAGACAGGAGGCGGCCGTGTTGCCTCCAGCAGCTCTGCTGGGCCCCAGGACACCCCATCCCTGGCCCCACACATTCAGAGGTGGGGATCAGACCCCTCTCAGGTTGAGATCAAGGTCACTGACCTGGGCACCTCCAGCCAACGCCAGCCGCAGGGCTGCCTTCTCCGGCGCCGCCGGCCGGGTGGGAGTGCTGGTGTCAGTGTGCCGCATGGATGAGGTGGCTGGAAAAGAGACATTTTGTTGTGACATTGCAGTGGGGTGGCAGACCCGTGCGTGGCTGTCCCCACTGAACCTGAGCTCCCGTGCAGACCAGCAGCTACCCAAGTGCTGTGGGACTGCATCCCCAAACTGCCCACCCCTGGTCTCGTGGGTGACAGAGGACACGGCATGTGGCACCTCAGTCCCTGATGCTGAGCATCCCTTGAACCAACTCGGTCCCTTGTGGTGGAAGTCTCCCACCCGACCCATTTATTTCAGAGGGTGCTCTGCCCCTCACCCCCCCGCTGTGCTGGGCACCTACAGGCAGAGTCGGAGAGCGCGGTGTGCGAGGAGCGGCGGGAGCTGTGGGACGACAGCGACACTCCTTCCTGGCTGCTGCCGCACTGCCCCATGTCCAGGTAGCTGCCGTGGCTCTGCAGGAAGCCAAGCATGGGTCATCAGAGGGAAAATAACGGGCCTGGTGCTGGAGGGACAGCAGGGCCACACGCCTTCACCCTGGGGAGGTGGCCAGGCTGCCCCTCAGCGTGCACCCCGCTGCCTTCACCCTCCCTGCCCAGAGGGAAAAAGCCTAACCCAGTGAATATGAATGACATTGGAGGCATCACACCACATCATGTGGATGTTTCACCTGCAGGCTGCAGGCGACCACACCACCATGCCATCATCCTCCCCACGCCTCCCTGGGAGCTCCCCACTCCCCTCCAGAAGAGCAAGGAATGGGAGCATTCACTCTTTCTTTCTTGCCTTGCACCAGCAAACACAGCTTAAGGTCTGCAGAAAAACATCTCAGCTGTTGTGTGAAGGGGATGGACAAGGGGATGCTGTGGTGAGAAAGAAGGCAAGGCGGCCCTCGCTCCAGTGTGAAAGGTCCTGGGACAGCTTCTGCTATGCATCCCATAAATGATTTCTTAAAACAACGGCATGATTTTCTATAAAATAATGGAATGCTAATTCCACTTTGATTATTGGTCTTGTAAACTATTGAGAGGAAGAACTTAAAAAGAAATTGAAATGACCTTGTTAATTGGGCTGGTGTGTTGGGATGCCAGACTGATTTGAGCCATGGAAATTATTGCTGTGGTCAAAATCCTACATTTGATGCCATCCTGCCCAACGGTGCAAACAGCTGAAATCTGGAATATGATACCAGTGTGTTGTTTTCCCTTCACTTCCAATCTTTGTCTGAGTATTGATGACAAGCCAGTATTAACAAAAGAGGTACATGCAAGGCAACTGCTGAATTTGTTGTTTTATGCCTGCACCAAGATGGGACAGCTTAGAGCCATGTAGTGTAAAAATTCTGTGTATCTGCTCGAGCCATAACCCAGCTGACGGCTTGGAAGGAGAGGGGAGGAAAGGAAAAGGAAGAGGTATTTTCCCAATATCAGTAAGCGGTAACTTTGTGGTTTAAAAGCCTATTTATTCAAACGTGAAGAGACATGGTACCTTTATAGAAGAGGATGCTAGTTCAATTGATGACTCTTCAAGGCCAAGATCTCGCCTCCTTTCAGCTCGAACTTCTGCATAACTAACAAAAGCAATGAAAAATTTAAAGTTTTTCAGTGTCAGGCCTCATCTGTCCATGGAAAGAGATGCACTGGGTATTACTGCAGGGTACCTGCCACACAGGTCATGATAGAGCTTTCCCATCAACTCAGAAGCTGTGCACAGCTCACACACACGTGCACACTCATACACAAGGTGCTCATGGGACCATCAGGGCAAAGCCTTACAATCTGTGAATAACCACATGCATTGAAGGTCCAGAGATCAGAAACAACAGGGCAGTGTCATGTCCCACTCCACCCAAGCAGGACTGTGGGATTAACTGATCTCATCCTTCCAAGCACAGATGTAGATACCCCTTTGAAGATTTTGGCCCTGGATGCCTTCAGGCAACATTCGTCTAAAAGTAAAAGTTCTGGGGGTGTACGCAGCACCATGCCTGCCACTTCAGGGTTAAAATCCCTCACTCTGATGGGAGCTCTGCACACAAAATGCCGGCTGCCCAGCTGCAATGCGAGGTGGATGCCAGAATCCCCATGAATGTGCCTCTAAAGTCTGTATTTGCTTCCCTTACTATTTTTGTTCCTCTTAAATAATAAAATATTTACAGTAAACAACGCCACATGATTCACCACTGGTATAAATTGCAGAGGATGTTCTAAAGACTCTGAGCGGCTGTGTTTTGTGGGTGCTGAAAGGTGTCAGAACTAAGGCTGCTGAAATACAAACAGACCACAACCTTTGTGGGGACAAAAGAAGATGCTGAGAAGAACTTAATTATACCAGTGTAAGCACTAAATTTTCCTGAAATCATGTTTTCAACCTAAGGTTTAATTAACGTGTGTGTTTCAATGATATATGCTAAGCCTTAACCGTACAAGACAGAACTGTATTTCACCATCTATTTGGGATTATTACTAGGCTTACGAGGCACTGAGAGCAGAAGAAGAAACAAGTCCATGCACAGTAAATTCAGAGCTTGAAGTGCAGCCCAATTGCCTGAAGGATGGCAGAAGCAACACAACTCAGAAACAGTTTTTCCATCTAACATTTGCTTAAAATAGCTCTTGACATGTAGTTTGTATCAGCACTCTAACCACTGACACCTGTTTATCAGTGTAAGGTGTCCTCAGTCTGTTTCTGAACACAGCAAATACTGCCAGTTTACTTGTGCTTTTTCTTCGAGATGTTTGACAAAAAACATGCGCTGAGCCACACGTTTAATCAAGTTAATAGATCAAACCAGTATGTCGGTATTTTTTCAAGCCCTCCACTAGATATATCCCCACGTGATGACTGTTTTTGTAATGGTGGTGGTAACACAGCAGCTCAGGGCCTTCCACCTGTTGCTGGCTCCAGCCCAGCTCCACAGCCGAGCCCAGAGCAGCACCCCACTGGAGGGGATCTTGGGCCACGCTGTGGGCAACAAACGTGGCCAGCAGGACAGCAGCCACCCTCTGGTCATGAATATTTAAAGCTCTAAGCAAGGGGTTTTGTAGGAGATGCATGACCCCATTTACACCGATAAAGCTGTTTGATTCCTTGTGATGCCTTGAGCTTCAATTCCTTGTGATGCCATGTCATGTCATCGCTGGGGACAGAAGAGGAACACAACACTGATAGATGTGGCCAGTGGTGGCTTCCAGAGCAGTTGCCAAAGAGTGGTGAGAACAGGTTATGTTTCCCCCACATTTCCTGTCATATTGTATACAATTGCATACCATCTTAGTGTGCTAAGGCACAAAGCAAATATTTGGCTAACACAAAACAGGACCAGGAAACACGATGGGTGTGTACACGGGACAGGTAGTGTAAAGTGCTTGGTGCTTGTTCCTACCTAACTACCAGGTGAGTGCAAACGATGAACTCGGGCTTGGAATTCCACTGGTGGTAGGTGATGTAGTAGTGTGTCTGCAGCCAGATCCACTGCTGGCCTTTGGTCAGGAACCTGTAGTAACACGACTTGCCTTTTCCAAACTGCATCACTGGTAAACAAAAAGAAAGCACTTTATGGCAAACAAACTACAGAAAGTTCATGGTATAAAGGAGATTAGAAAAAAAAACACTCAGTCCCATTCTCTCTTGCAGTTTGCTACCCCACTAAGAAGGCTCTTGTGGCTTTACAAGCATGATGGGCACAAAACCTTGTGCTGAGCTTTCTTTTTTTTTTTTTTTTTTTTTCTGCTACTTATTTTCACAAGAATGCACTTTACTATTCTAAGATTGTTCTTGTAACTAGTAATTGGCATAACTATCTAACTGGTTTTATTCCTAGAACTAATTAGTGGGCTTCTCTGAAAGTAATAAGCACAGATAACATCATGTAAGCAAGGCACTGGCTTTTCAGAAGCACATGAAAATGCATTTCAGAGACAATGGGCTTGAAGTCAGGATCCTAATAATAATGGCACCAAACAACAAGATAGCGGAGTTTAGCAGTTTAACTGAGAGTTTGCTTCTAAGAGCTGGCCTAAATACAATAGACCTAGTACGCATCATCAGGTTATGTTCAGAAAAATCACAGATGCTGTAATAAAATGGGAACATAATGAGGGGAACTACATTAAATAACCACATTAATTGCTCCCAGACTGCTGTCAGTACAAAATGAAACATGCTCATTTAAACTACCCATAATTAGTGCAAAGTGAAATACGAGCGTGGTTTAAGCAAACCCATTTCACTTCAGAGCGGGCAAGATGCCTGCCCACAGAGGCCAACCTGACAGATGGGAGCGTGTCCAGCCACAGGAACCCAGGCACTTCTACAAACCTGCACATCTCTACTTTTTTAACTGTTAGGGCTACCTTCTTCAGTGGTCCCATTAGCAGGGATGGGCTTCAGAAGAAGCCCTTAGAGGTCTTCTGGCTAGCAGGCTGTGCTGGGGATCGCTCAGCGCCTGGTCCTGTCACAGATGTCCTGAAGCAGCTTCTGGAAGTCACCTCACCAGCACCTTACCTTGCTTATCTGCACAGAAAGATTTAAAGATCCTTGCCTGTGGGTGTGCTATGCTGATGTGCTTTTATAATGTAAGAAGAGGGGATCAGTGGTGAGCAGAGATGTAAGCCACTAAATAAATTCACTCTCAATATTAGCATCTATGTTGAACTGCAAGCGTATATTAGCAAAAAGACATCAGCTGGTTAAGTAGCTCACTTCTGCCTGAATGGCCCTTTTAACACACTAAAAAGTACCATTGTTATAAGCAAATGAAGTATGTATTTAGTATTCCCATCTATGCGTTTGCTGCACCTGACCCAAGCCATGTCAGCCAGCGTCCCTGCTGCCCGCTGGGTCACTGCGCTTAGCCTCGACTGTGCAGGAAAGCCAGCAGGAGGCAGAGTGGGGAAATTTGATATTCATAGAAATAATGTTTTTCTCAGTTCTCTGCTAGGTCCTTTAGCATCTCACATGTGTATGTGGTAGAGGGGCAGTGGTAGAGGTGGTGGTGGGGGTTTGCAACTCAGCATTTGAGTAGTGCTGGGGGTCACGGAGCTCCTTGGTGTCCCAGCATCATGCTGCCAGCACTGCAGAGCAGTTTCAGCACCTCCTCTTCCCCACTTTCTGGGGTAGATTAATTTCCTTGTGGCAAAACACTCTCCTGCCAGAGATGTCAGACTGTCAAACAGAGCACCTTTGCCCAACAGAAAACCTGTAAGCAGTATTTTCTGGAAAAATACCTGATTACCAAGATGCATTTTACAGCGTGTGTAGTTGGATTTTATTTCTTGGCATTGCAAACCAGCTAAGGGACAGACTTTATTCCAGTTCAGTATCTTAGTACGAAGTGTATGTAACGAAATGGAAAAAATACAGTCTTTGGGAAAAAGCACCTCCACAGGACCTGGCTCCTCGTGGGCTCCCACAGGCCACTTCACTGTGATCACACATCAGCCAGAGCTGGACAAATCTTCACAACGATGCAACACTGACAAAAATCTGGGCTGAAAGCCCCCAGACTTCTTTCTGTGCCTGCAGATATTCCTGGTGCAAAGACAAGGCTCCTTGCCCTGCTACCAGCCCAGCATGGCCCTGTAGCCCAAATGGGCTGTGAGGCTCTGCTGCCCCGGGTGGGTGGGAGTGACGTGCTCAGGTCCTGTTGGCCTACAGAAAGTCCCCAGGAACGGTGACAATCAGCAACATCCCGGCGGCAAGGCTGCCCTCACAAATGGGGAGCAGGGGGCAGGAAGATCTGTTAATCTAATTTCACTCTCACACAACATGAGCTCAACCTGCGTATCTGCCGGTTTGGGAAAGCTGCAGAAATAGTTGCTGTCCCGACTGAATTCTGCAGGGACAGAGCCTCCCAGATGGCTAAGGCCATCTTTCCTTCACGGGAAGAGGGCATCCCCTCCCTCCCAGACAGAGAGGCCTTTTGCAGTGACAGTGGAAGTCTGACAGTGACAAAAGAGATCACAGTCAGGCATGCAGTGGAGGGAGAGGAACTTACAGTGTTCATGGCACCTAGCGAGAAGCTCCAGGTCATCTGCGTGGTAGTAGTCGTACCCTGACGTTCCCAGAACCTCAAAGGGTAAGTATCCTATGATAGGTGGAGCCCTAGGAGGGAAGCAGAAGGCAGGTGGTAAGCACCAACCTGACACCGTGACACCACGGCCGACATGCTGTGATGGATGCCAGCGACCAAAACCATCTCGTACATCCTTCCGGGAGTGGATTTTCACTGTGATGCATTGCCATACATAAGAGAAAAAAGAAAAACAGAGAGAGGGAGAGGCAAAAACTGAGAAAATGAAAAGGTGTGTGTTTACTGGTTCATAGCCTATTCATTATGTGGGTGTAGAGAAGGCATGTGTGTACGCAAGTGACTCAATTCATTAAGCATGCTTGTGAGACATGGCTTGAGATACGCTACGGGTGTTCATGTGCATAATAACTCGGAGCTTGAGTAAAATTACCCAGTAGGTTGGCTATGTCATCTGGGTAGTGAACATAGAGGGAAAAGTAAGTGGGAAGCTGCAATGTGTGTCAGGGCCAGCTTGAGGAAAAGAGAAAGTAATTGTTCTCCTGGAAAAGCTTGGGGAATTGCAACCTGCAAAAATGTTTCTATGTGGGTAGTAACAAGAATAGGTATGGGGCTGATTCTGAGGACTGTTATTTCTATGGCAGGTAGAGCAGAAATCAAGGAAGTATTTAGACAGGCACATTGAATAGACACCAGACTATTCTGCTGTCAATTCTAGATGTTTCATTTTCTAGGCAAAACCTGGTATGTTTTTTTTTTGTTTGTTTGTTTTTAAGCAGGTGTCCTAGCAAGTTTGAGCTTGTACACAGCCTCCACTGGAATATGCTAGTTTATGACTATGAACCAGCACTAAGATGCAAGGTGAAAAACACTGCTTTTACTTCTAGCCCCTATAGCAGCATGCTGAGGCACAAGTACACTCCCCCTTGCACTGCCTCAAGCACAACAGGTACTTGGCGAGGCAGAATTTGACCATGCTGAGCTCATTTAGCTTTTTGCTCCACCCGTGTTGGCTGCTGGATGTGCTGACAGCAGGAGGCTCGCCTGGCAAGTTCAGCACTTCCTCGGGAAATGTCAGAAGGACAGCTAATGCTTCAGGCCTGGGGTGGGTTGAAGGTGGCACTGCCCACTGAACAAGTGACCCTCTGCAGGAAGGTGAATGCCACAAAGTGGCCAAGAAGGTGAGCAAAAAATTAAGTGTAAGTACATTTTGGTTTGGACAGAGATCTTCAGTATTCTGGTATTAACATGAGAAGTTCTCCTGTTTTGGTTGAATGACCCAGTGCCATCTTCGTACCCTGGAGAGATGATGTGGGCATAGATTATTCAACTACAGAGAGCCAGAAGAGGTCGGTAACCTCTCCCTTATCAGCTTTGTTCTTTTCTCATCGTGCAGGGAGGCTCTAAGTCCTGCCTGTGCCCCCTCGAGGGCTCAGCAGGAGCTCCTGAGTCTGAGCAAGCTGCTAGACCTTGCCCAGCACAAAGGAGGAACCAGGCCTCCACACTCTGCGGGCAGATCTCTGGAAACAGAGCCCAGTTAGCACACTCTGGTCTCTGCCACAATGCAGCCCTATTTATCCAAATGACTCCTCAGAGAGCACTGTGTTCCCTTTCCCCACGTGACACAGATTTCTGTTAATGATGATAATACGTGTATTTATTAAAGTGTCCTTCCTTGCCATCTCCTTGGCAGCTTGGCCAGTGTCTCTTGGCTCTTTAATGACATGCTTATCTTCAAGACAATTATGTCTTTCAGATGCACATCAGATAAACTTTTAAGCTGATCAGGGAAGTACTATGCTTCCATGACTTTCGCCAGATTTCCTTAAATGAGAAAGTAACAACAAAATGCTCCTAATCTGTCATTTGACAAGGAGCTGGCTTGCTTGTGGGGCAATTTAGAAGTATTTTGTTAGCTTAACTTCCAGCCTTGAGGTCTGCAGCTGGCTCTTCAAATGGAAATGCAACATCTTCAGAGAGCCTCTGAGTACAGGATTGGTGACTGGGCAAAAAGCTTGATGGTGGTGGGCCTTTCAGCTACAAAACATGCTGGACTAGACCCTCCACTCTTTTAATAAAGGAAGGGAAAAGAAGGAGACTGCAGAACAGAGAGATTGTTATCAAAGTTCACAGGATTTCTTCCTTTACACATATGCATATGTAGACCAAGAATACAGATTTTCTTTATTTTTTTAAGGTTTATGTGGAGTGTTTGTTGTACTATTTATCTCCATATATATCAATGCTATGATATGAAAGGTTCCAAACAATGGTGGGTACCTGCTGCCCCCACTGATGGCACATGTCTCAGCATCAAGCTATGTGAGCTGATGTAACCAAGCAGGAAACAGGAAAATATCCCAAAACATATCACAGTGTCCTAGAGATCCTGGGAACTGCACTGGATAGATTAAATGAGACAACGCACACGATTCCCTTCTGGCTCTTGGGTCTATGCTCACCACTTAGAGCTGGTGCTGCCAAGAACTGCCTCAGCGTCTGCATTAGCTTGATCCACTCCCAGTAACAATGGCTTCCTCACTGGGGATATCAGTGGGACTGGAGTGGCTGCGAGCACCCAGCACAGAGCTTCCTCTCTGAGTCATAACCCCGATTCATCAAAAGACTCTTTGATTTGTTTTAAAGGAGCTCCTGCGTGCCTTATTCGCAGCAGCTGCTGGGACGCAGCCCTTTGGAAAGCCAGCTCACTGCTGCAGACGGTGACATAAGGGGCCTAGGGCTCTTTTAGGAATCCTCATTAAATCACCTGATTCTGAAAACGTGCCTCATTGGGCAGGCCAATTAAAGTCTAATGAAGTCACTGCAGCAAGATCTCGATGATGGGAATAATATCAAGCCCACTGTCCTGAACCACACAGCCTTAACCCTGCGGCTGCTGCGTGGCCAGTTCCCCCGTGCTTCAAGGTATGACGACGCATGGAGCATCTTCCTTACTACAGAAATGCAAATTATTCATAAGTTACATTCTCTTTCTCATCCTTGATTTAAATGTGCAGAGGATATTGAGCCCCCCCTGCAAAACAAATCTTCTTTCAGACAGCATTTCTTACCAGCAGTGTATTTCTGCCTTTGCAGAACTTGCAAAGAAAGGGATAACGGGAAGAGCTGGATTTCACAGCATGTTTACGTATATATGCCAAATGCAGAGAAGCAAAAGAGAGAACAAAACCCTCCAGCTTCTTCTGAAGAAAATAAATCCTCTGTTAATCAGCTTAATAAAGTGATTCCCTTTTCATTCCCCGAGCTCACCACACTGCACTCAGTCATAAACAAATCTGCAATTAAACCATCCAATCCATTGCGTTTTCTTTCAGTTTTATAAATTCCTTCATTTATCAAGGTGAAAATCAAAATTTGATCAATACAGCAAAATATTTAGAAGGGTTCCTGGAAGCTGTAGTTGGTGAACAGAGAAGCTAAATCAATACAGGTAACAGGACCCACAGTGCTCAGCTTCAATGACTTCATGTCTTGGTGAAGTTCGACATTTTTCTAGACATTTAACCTTCACTTTATATGTCACTTACCTGCCTTGAATAAGAAAGAGGGCAAAGCTTTTAAGGAAGCATGGTAAATTCAGAATATTATAATCTGTGTAGTTTAACTTAATTAGAGCTATTTTGCTTGGGATGTCAGGCAATAGCGACATAAACATTTCTGTTTTTAAACTACAAAATGTTTATACTTCAGTGACCAAAACTCTTACCTGTGGTCCAAGAATAAGAACTTCCATTCCAAACTATGCCTTGATGTAAATTCTTCACATGGCTCTTCAACATTGCAAAGCTCCTGCAAAACAGTTGGCACATTCAGATATTTAATTCTGCGAAATAACAAAAGGAGCTCTCCCTCAAGACCAAGAATGCATCATCTTGGTATAATAAACCCTAGCAAAACACGGGGCTTTTAAAGCACTCGACTTTTTTTTCCTCTAAGGAATGCATAAACCCTGTTTTATAGATGCATAAACTGATGAAAAGTGGCTGAATAATTTACCCCGGGCTGAGTTTCAGAGCTAGAATAAATAGTCCAAGGGCCTCATCTTGCAGTCTGCAGGCAACATTCCCCAACTTTCTGTAAATACTGCTAACTGAAGATGGATGACGGTGCAGGTTCCAGCCTCAAGCTGGGCAGGCTGATGCTCTCCAGCAAGAAGCAACTGCTGTCCTTATCCCTGCCATCGCAGCACCGTGCCACACTTAAAGACTGGCAGAAAGAGTCCACGAACTGCGGTGCTCGGGGTCTCAAAGTGTGGCTGGCCTTCCTACACCAAGGAGCAGTGCGGTGTGTTTCTTCAGTGCCTCCAACTTCCCAAGCAGTCAGCTGGGCACCTTTTATTGGCACCTCCTGATCTCGCTGCTCTGAAACATCCCATCACACAACCCCCTCTTCTCAAGCGCAACTCCCATTTTTCATTTTCTCCTTCCAAAATAAATGTCATCTCCCCCTCCCAAGCACAGCAGTGCCCTCCCTCACTTACAAGCCCCGAGCACAAGGCAGTTAGCACTGCTGCAGGTACTGTGAGGGGCTGCTGTGACATGGCTGCTCATGCGAGGACACCAAGCACAGCTCGTGGTGCGGCAGCAGCTACAGCTGAGCACGGGCTGGCTCTGGTACAAAAGGGAAAAGGCAGTGGGAGAGCTCTCACCTTTAAGAACTGCGGTGTGACGAGACGAACAGTTGCTACGAGGCAAATCTGCTCCTCTGTGGCTGACCTGAAAGCTCGTGCAATAGCTGACTCAAAGCCATTACAGGAGGGTGTAGGCACTAGACACAACCAGACAATTTATTTAAGAAAAAGAGGAAGGAGACCTTTCTTTTCATGTTAGGACAGGCACGACGACTGATGAAACCCAAGCAACAAATTCCTCCAGCCCACACCGTGATGCCACACTGATACATACTGATGTTATTTAAAGCACGATCCTTTAGGCTCCGAGTTACAGAGCTGCAGCCACCCACCCCTGGCTTGCAGGGAAGCCTTGTAAGACAGCTCTGATCGCTCCCAGCACGCAGCTAGAGCCTCCTTGCTAGCATGTCCTTAGGGAGGATGGAAAACTGACGCACAGTCACTGAACTTCAGCTGACTTTGAAAGGTAGAGGGATTTGCATGATTTTTTTTCCCAGTGTATGTTTTACAAGCGTTCCTTTAAAATCACAAATCGAAGATCAAGAGGATTACAGAAAGAACTCTTGGTGCCATTATTCTGCCCTGAATCTTTTTTCTCAACACAAAGGAAGTCACAACTGGATGTCAGAAGATGAGGTGAACAAAAGGCTGGAGTATTTTCCCAAGGAAATTGTTCACATAAAATCTAGAAGTTTCTCTCTTTTTATGTTATTTCCAGGAAATAGCACCTTTCTGCAGCCCAACACTTTTAAGATCCAGGATTTTACAAGTTTCTCAAACTATGTCATCCTTAAAAAGTGTCAGTTGACACGTGAAACAGAATAGCATATTTTGCTGGTTAATTGAATACGTAGGCTGCCTCATAATCAAGTCATGGAGGGAGTCAAACGGAGGGATGGTCAGTCTGGTGTCACTCCTCTGACCAACAGACTCCCCAAAGCTTTTATGTGAAAAAAAATCTTGCTAACATATCCACAGCACACTCCACCCCTGCTGATTACAGCATTTTCAGCTGAAACAAGGCTACAGAAAAACAGACAATTTAAAGGAGAGAGGCTGAGAGGTAACAGCAGGCTGTAGAGGTAACTCACCATGAGTAAAATATTTAAAATCCACTACAAATTTCACATATTCATACATCAGGGGTTCATTTGGATCTAAGCTGCCTCTTGCTAAATGGCAGCAAAACTCTATTTGCTTTTCCACTGAAAAGAGAGAAAGACAGGGAGACATACACATTATTAGCAGCCTGCATGGTAGCATATATATTCAATATTTTCAGTCTGTCCAGGTTTTATATCCACTCTGCTGCTTTGGCATCTCAGTGCCCTTTGCTGAGATGCTCCTGATCCCCATAAATAAACCTGTAACTAGCAGGAGCAATGATCAGCTGGTTCTGCTTTAGGATGCCTATGATCACCCCTTCCACAGCTTTATAGTTGCCCTGCTACACCGGGGCTGAAGCCCTGGTGAGCTCAAAGTCAGTGGTGTTTGCCCCTGCCTTCATGGCGAGCAGGTTTTCACGTGAAACACTCTGCCCTGGCACCGCTCCGCAGGATGCAGAGCAAAGGGCGCTGGAGTCACCCTAAGTCTTCCTGCTAGCTGTGGAGGGCACCATGCCAAGCTCTTGCTCAGTTTTCTGCCCCAGGTCTGAACTCCATGGGTCACACCACGGGCTCTTTGGCTTCAGGGAAACCAGAACAAGGGGTGCTCAGCTCCTGCACACACCTATGGGGCAGTGGGGAGGGAGGTGAGCTCTGGTGGCCTTGGTGAACCCTCCAGGGAATGGGAGGGCTGCCAGGAGGGGGTCTCAGCACTTGGATGTAAGGAAGACGTGGCCACCAGTTCTAGTGTGGGGACACGGTCTGGGGAGAATGGCAGAGGAAGGGACATTTGGGGATTTCCCCAAACCCTTTGGGACTTCTCTGACCCAAGCTCTTCCCCCAAGCCCCTCACCCCTTTCACAGGCTCAGTCCCACCCTGAGAAAAGTATCTAAGGAGAGCAACTCCACCCTGTCCTGCAACCCAAAGCAAACAGTAAAATACTGACTGTCTAAATCAAGTATTGGGAGCAAGTAGGAACATTGGATGGGCTGCATCCAAACCTAGAAATACGAACAGAGGCCAAAGGCAGCAGCAGGCAGGAGAATTAAATAGCTGGAGGGCCTGGTGCAGGCTGCCCCTGGGAGCTGATTGCCTTTGGCAAATTTCCTTGATCGACAGACAAGCAAAGAGCTTACCGTTGAGAAAATCAGCTGCAACAGGATCTGTCATGAGCACGTGTGGAGAAAGGAGCTTGTACACCTCGCTCTGCTCCCGCTCAGGCAGAAAGTTTAATATATTTTGGTCCACCAAATCTGACTGATGCAAAAGAATGCTTTGTCATGTTCCACAGCACAGCCCGACACAACCACATGCATTTTGATCCTACAGATGCTGCCAGGCTAGCACAGACGCCTAACACAAGGAAACCCAGTCCATCTGCAGGTGGATCTTTGCTTCTTTGCACACTAGGACACTCAGACAGGTTAGGACATTCAGGTTCCAATTTGCCTTAACATAGCATGGCTCTCACTTTGCTCATTAACTGATGTCTAGAAATTCTCATGGAAAACTATAACATTTTGTTACTAAAGACCATGGGCTGAAAGTAGAAAAACCTGATGTCATTAGGAGACCGTGTATTTAGTCCTGAAATCACCTTTAAATCATCTGAGAAGAGCTCCATCACATACAGGTTTCATAAACGTTTGGCAGGACAAACCCAAGCCCTGTCTCTGCAGTGATGGGGCTGTGCTACGGCAGGGGAGCGATTCTGCAAGGTGTTGTGGTGTCAGAACTTACCGGTAAGTGTCCGAGCAGAGAGGAGACACTGTCGGATACATAAATAATAATCCCATCAGTGGTAAGAGCGATGAGAAAGCCATCCAATGCCTAATGAAATGACAAAAGGCAGACGGAAGGAAAAAGAAAAGAATTATGCATGGGAACAACTTAAACTATAATACAATAGGCTAGTTTACTCAGCGGTGATGACTGTAACAGTCTAAAACCAACATGAATCAATTATGGCAATGACGGTTCAATGTAGAAAAATAAAAATGACACATGGTGCCTAATTCAGCATTCTTCTTACACTCTTATTTGCTCATTAATATTAAATTGACTTGTATTTTGCACCCAGTGAGTACTTATTTAATATGAAGCAAGACAGTGGTGTTTAAATTTTCTACACCCACACAATCCTAGTGACTTCAGTCACTTCATTATGTGTTCCGAATTGCACAACAGTTAACCAGTTCAGTGTGCAAGGAAATGTTAGATATCATCATGGCAAACCCGGCATTATGGATGAATGGATGGATAAGCAGAGGCAGGCGAATAAAATAAATACATTTTTTTTTAATCATGAAGACATGAGGACAAGATCTGATGCCTTTTTTGTCTTGCTTAAAGCACTCATTTGCTAGGCAACTCACACAATTTGAAAGTTTGTTTTCCCTTTCTTTTCAGAGTTTGTTTTCCCTTTCCTTTTCACAATGGTTCCTGGCCCGGAGTCTATGTTCTCTGTGCCTTCTAAATCACTGCATGTGCTTTCTTCTTTGAGAGCTCTCTCCCTGTTCTTCACAACATCTTCTTGTACCATTAATCCAGCCTCCGTTCCTATTCTTCTCTAACACTCAGAAGGTCTAGGAGCTCTGATTCCTGGCCAGCACCGTGTACAAAGCCAGCTCTTCTAACGACATCATTAGGCTGCTCCGCAGCTCAGCTTGCAGGCAGCCAAAGATGCTGCACAGAGGGAACATCCAGCATCTTTCCCCACAGTGAGTACTCCCTACCTCACTGTTTGAGTCTCTGCCTTTGCTAAAAATATGCCCTCTCTGGGTAAAACCACCGATTTTAAGTAAGCTGCTCAATGGTCAAACATAGTCCAGCAAACCAACGGTTATTGAAGGGCTCTCCCCAGCCACTTCTAAGGGAGAAATTTGTTTTGATTCAGCTGGAACAAACTAGCTTGTTTGGTAAGAAAAATTCCCAGAAAGAATGAACAGACTTTTCCAGGGAGGTGAGTCATGACATCCTGATGAAAAGAAGTAACTAAGATACTGCAGCACCTCCCAGCTCAGCCCGGCATACACCCTAGTTTTGGTGGGGCAAAGAGCAGAAGCTGCCTACGCAGGGTAGGAGATGTCCTCGCCGGAGGAGCAGGCAGTACAGAACCCAAGTGACATCCTTAAGAAAGGAAAAATGTAGGCTTGTGGGGCGTTTCTAGATCAGCTCATCGTTTTATAGGTGACAGGATCAGGGCTGACCTGAGCACACGTAAAAGCAACCAAAGTAAAGTACAAGACAGTTGCAGCACAGGTACAGCCCTGCACAGCTGGTGGCAGCAAAGCAAAGCTGCCTTCCTAATGGGATGTGGGAGGATGGGAGCTGCTCTGCTTTCCTCAGGTCCTTTTCAGTTTTTGCTCTAGCAGATGGTCTGAGAAGGGCAGTTCTGCTTCTCCTCTCTCACCTGGCCAAATCTGGGCCAAATCGGGCTTCATGCCTAAACGAAATGCTGTTTACCTTTAAGGGGAAGCAATCATATTCCTAATTCTGTGTCTGCAAAGCATTTAGCACAACACTGGTCTCTGTCAGGTTTGGATTCTATGTGACAGCAAAGCAGAAATCATTAACACTGGGACCCACAGGTGAAAGGAACTGTGTGTCTGAACTACTCCACTGAACCGATTACTTTTCAATAATCTATGCAGCTTTAATTTCTTCTTACCTCTAACATCAACTGGGTGAACTCCTCGTTGCTAAGAAATGAAGGCTTCCAGTCTTGTCTAATCTCACAGGCTTCTGTCTGTGCTGTGATTTCTTACAGAGAAAACATCAAAAAAGCAACATGACTCACATTCATTGGGACTTTTTTTCATTTTCAAGTAACACGATTTCTTTTAAGAGGCTTTCAGAGGAATCATCCTCAGATCATTCTCCATACAAAGCCTTATTATATACAACACTCAATTTCCAAGCCATTACGATAGAAATGCATTAGAAATCAGGAGGTAAAAAAAAAAAAAAAAAGGAGGAGACATTTTGGGTAGTTTGAAGGAAACCTTCAAAACCGAAGAAAACAATTTCTTCCAAAATGTTCTTAGCATTGCTCTGAGCTAGCCTTGGAGCATCACTGACAGCAGACTGAGGCAGGCTCTGCAGCCACTGCAGGAAGGCAGGAGACCACAGGCAGCAGGAGGGGCTGCACCCATCCGGATCCCAGCCCAGCAGACCTGGGAAGAGGGGGCAGAAATCCTCTTTTGTGGCATGTGCTGTTCCTCCTTCCTGCTCTGCTTGAGAGCACACAAAGCATGTCAGGGGATGTGGAGGCCACTGAGGGATGTACAGCAATGTCACTGCATTCGAGCCTAGCCCATCTGTTGAGGCCAACTGCCGTGCCTTAATCTGACCCTCACTTAAATTCATGTACTAGACAGGGTTTTTAGATGCTTGGGAAAAATAGTTTTCATCTTATGAGCAGCAATGGGCTGCTGGTCAGCTGCAGAGACAGTGCCTCCACGGGGACAGGGCCCAAGGGAAAGGGGGCAGCGCCCTCAGTACCTTTCTGTTTCTGTAAGAAGTCGATGGTCCTCTGCAGTATGGTGGACTTGTCCATCTTGAGAGGGTGGCCGTGGCCCTGTAGCATTGTGCAAAGCTCTTTAATGAGGACATTGAACTGGTCTCTCCTCTTCTTTTCAGATTTGTTGCGTGATGCCCTGGATGACAGAAACGTGAATGGCACTAAGTAAAATGAAGGGTCTGCAGCTCGACCCAAGGAGGGACAAGTGGCCCTGTCCCAGCAGAACACTTTAAATACAAGAATCTGAACCCTGCTGGGACTGCTCATTTCTTTAAAATTAGGCATGGAAGTAAGTGTTGGTGCTTTGAGTCTTGCAGCAGGACTGAACTCACTGTCAGCAAGGAATGTTTGCAGGTAACAAATAGGATTTATATGCATTTGAGCGAGACTGCATCCTTACACACATTTCAGCAGCAGTTCTCTTTGTTTCAAAACCAGTGATGGCTTCACAAAGGTGCTATGGGTGAATTTTCTCCAGTACAATAGTCCTGGCATCACACACTGACTTTTTGCCCACTTCTGTTTTGCAGCTGCTGTGCACGCATATAAGGGTCAAAATGAGAAGGATGCCTCCTCGTTCTTGGATTTGTACCTGTAGAAGTAGCTCATTCCCAGAGAACGCTGCTCAGAGATAATCTGATTGCAGAACAAAGTCAAGCACATGCTCTCGTACCTGGGTTTGAAAATCTGGAGTGGCAGCAGCGTGATATATGAAACTGGGCACGTTAAGAGTCTGGCTGCAGAAACCACAGACTCGTTTCCAGCTTGCATTAATACAATTTAAGAATGTTTTATTAGGGTTTTCCCCTCCATTAAAAACAATAAAGGAGAAAGCAAATCCATTCAATTTCTTCCAAAATGTTCTTTCCAATGCTCCTATCTGAGATAACCCTATTTTCATACAACCTCTTCCAGTAGTAATTAATTTTCTTTATAAGTATATTCATGATGATACATTGGCCCTGTGATCCAGCCCGAGTGTGGTACGCAGAAAGAATTTCCATTCACTTTCAGGTTGGCATTTGGAGGTTCTCACATCCAGCATTTGCATTTCCAGCTCTCTCTGTTTTGGCACTAATGTACAATGAGTAATTACAGCTGAACCAAGCTCCTCTGAAGGAAGACCAGCTCCTTCCTACCTGTGCTAAAGCAGGACTGCCGTCTCATGGGGAACCCAGGTGAGCAGCACTGCATGAGGTTAGTAACGTTACAGAATAGGGTACTGCATCAGCATGATAAATAGCCATGGGATAACATGAGAGGGTAAAGGAATGTAATCTAAGGAGACCGAGCTGATTAACCCATTTCAGGTGTGGTCAAATACACCATGAGAAGCTTGAAATTGGTGACAAAATTACATTTTATGTGGTCTGCTGTGCACAGCCTGAAAACTGCAGGATGTTGCCTCTGACATCAGCGCCCCGACTACTTTTACAAGCATCAGACAACACAGCATTTACAGTGCTCCCCCAGAAGAGCTTGCAGGCTCAGCGCTCCGTGCATCCCTTCATACCTCTTTGCCCTGTCCTTCTCATCTTCATCCATCAGTTCGTTTACACGACACAGGGCTCTGGAAGGAAAGGACAGAAGTACTTACTGAGTCATATTGCCTGATCTCGTTGAGGATGTCAGAAGATTGAGCTTACTGCTTTGTACGGTATGACCTCCTGGATGTTTCTATCATCCCTTCCCCAGCCTCCGCTTGATTACATAGTTTCTTGCCTGTTCTGTCACCCACCGAGGCTTGAGAGGTGAAACCTTTGCCATATGCCCAAACATACATCTACAATAGCTGTAACTGTACCATGAAAGAGCCAGCAGCCCCCAGCCTGCCTCTGCAGTCCCCTCCGTGAAAACAGCCCCAGCCACAATCAAGCCCAGCCAGCACCTGATGCAGCCAGGGGAACACCAGGGATGGGGAACCCTACCAAAGCACTGATTTCTGCACAGCAACCAGCATCTCTCCTGCAAACATGAGAGCTGATCTCAGTTCGATGTCTGTGCCACATCCTGTTTTGGGGAATCAACTACGCTGCTGAAATTCATTGCCATGCTTAAAGAGCATCTGAGATTTCTGTCCCAGTGCAAGGGCACAGGAGGAAGGTATGCTGATCCCCCAGAGGATTAGTATTAGGCAACAGCAGGGTACGGTCAGGAGATTCAGGCTCATGAGACATGAGACAGGCTCACCTGAAATGCCCTGCAGCCAACGACCGATGCTTGCATCGGTGGATTCCCACCACATCATCCCAGCTGCATCCTACCACAGGGATTCATACCCAAGTATTCATACCCCATACTTCAAGTCAAAACTGTTCCTCCGCTGGCATTAACCAGGGAAAGGAAGGGAAGGTGAGCTGGCTTCCCTGGGGTCTGTCTGTCAGTCACTGTGAGCTGCTGTCTTTATTGTACACTAACTGCACCTGCAGCACAGGTGAGGAGAACAGCTGGCCACAATTCCCAGTAAGGACGTGGTACTTTCAAGCCCCATGCAATGATATAAAATCCATCATGACAAGGGTGACCTCTTCGCTGGTGACTTGCTCTCAGCAGATCAGGTCAGTAACTCCAGATGAAATAAAACCACCCAAAGCTGAGAGGATGTCAAAGACATCCTCTGGATGTCTTTGAGGATGATCTCTCTGGATGTCTGAGAGGATGTCACAGACAAAGCAACAAAAATTCCCCCTCACTTCCCTGCTCTGAAGCAAGGATTCCCCTCCCTGCAGGGGACTTGGGCTGAGCATGATTTGTATGCTTTCTGCATGATTTCTCCAGTCCCAAAATGTGGGTGTACTCCATGGGGAGGGGGTGGTTCTTGCTGCCTGAGTCCCGGAAGCCCAATTAGCCATTACCTGTTCTATTGCTCAGATTCATCAGTCCAGACTGACAGAGTGGGATCAGCACTTCTTATCACCATGTAAATAGAGACGGAGAAAAATTAATCCTGGAAGGAAAAGCAAAACCCAGTTAAAACGCAGTTGCAAAAAAGACTTAGTTTACAGAGAAGCAATTGCTTCAAGCCAAAGAGGTCTGTGGCCACCAGTTAGAAAGGTGGTCGGGTGGAACTGGGGAGCACCCAGGGACACTGGGACATGTCTGGGACTCCTGGCTCTGTGTGCACCAGCTGCTGCCACAGAAGCAGCCCGGCAAGGCCCAACTGACCTCTCATGGCCAAAAAATCATGTGGCCCCGTAGTTTGGAAGAATGGCCCAACTAGTATGGGGGCACTTAGGATAGACAGGAGTCCTTCCAACACCTGGTAGTACAGCTGGCATGTGTGCAATGAGGGCCTGTGAGTACATCTGCCATTCACCAATGCTGCTTTATCTGGCATTTGTGGCCAACACAGAGCCCATCCTGTGGTACAGGGAGAGTGCTCTGTAGGGCAGCCAAAATGGGACTACAGGCTGAATTCTTGCTTACTGCATCCACGTGAGATTATGTTAGTCCACCTGCTCGAAAAACCTGGCTCGGATAAACTGTAATGCTATGGATGTAAACTGCAACGGAGAAGTTACCTGGAAGAGGACTGAAGCTCCTGGCACAACCGAAGTACCAGAGTAACACATAAACATGCAGCTATATAAAAGGTTCACGTGTTTCAGCCCCAAGCACTTCAGTAAAAAGTGCAGCTGGGATTAAGTTGGCAATTTCAGCTCGGAACACGAACTTCCAGGGAAAACCTTACGCAAGGACTGGTGTCCCCGCTGCAAACACCACCTATGTAACAGGTTCAGTTACGGGGGACCTGCTTGGCTGCTGCTCTCACAGCAGCCGTACGCTGGTCAAATCACAAGCTTTTATCCGAGTTCAAAAGGAGCGTGTGATCTTGTTTGTTATCCTAGTGACCTACATTGGAACTAAAATCCTTATCTTAGTCACTGCTTCTCACCATCAGCACTGCTTCTTTTCAAAAATTATGTCGTTGTTTCTCCTCCAGAAGGATGGCCCACACTCAAGTTTTGCTAACTTAATGATTTCTGAGATACAGAGATATAAATAATATTCTTTCTAAAGCAGTGGGTTAGATTCCAAAAAAGTACTTGGAACCACACAAAAAAATCGATTAAAACTTTGCAAAAAACATTTTTCACACACAGGCCTAAGTATGCAAAAATTCAGCCAAATAAAAGGATTCTTCCTGAGTTTTGAGCTCAAAGCTTTGCACAGAAACCTTCCCATTGCCTTGCCCATCGCCTGTCTAGCCACTGGAGGCTTTTTACTGGATGTTAACAACGTGCAGTCAATGCTCACCCAGCCTAAATTAGGAAAGGCAGTCCCAGTTCCCCCGTCTCCAGCAGTAGCCGTGGCATCCTGCCGAGGCACGGCTGATGTGAGCCGCTGGGGCGACAAGGCTTCCCGGGCCTGTCCTGGGGACACCCCGGTGAACGCGAGCGATGCCCGCGGTCAGCACCAGACTTGGAGGCTCAGACAGAATAAAAGGCCATAAAAGAAGTCACAGGCCCGATCCCACGGAGAAGCTTTTTGCATGATGCAGCAGGATGGTGAGCTATAAAAAGTCTTAGCAGAAGACACCTAAGGACAGAATATTCTTAACCGGATTAAGCACTTCAGGACTACATTTAGCTGAGTGCTTTTTGTCTTGTTATGAGCCAGGGCTAAATATAGTAACCAGAATACTTAAGAATAGTTTCATAAGGGTTGTATACACTCCTCGGCAAGATAAGGCACTTAGCACTATTGACAGAAGTATGTCTGCATGTTAAGAGTATTTTAAACAGCTCCAGATAGAATCTCTTTGACCTTAACTGTATTAACCAGAGGGATCAAAATTTATTTATTGCCTCCTGAAAATCCTCTCCTGCAATACATGGAGAGAAGAACTCCTGAACTCTGCGGGCAGGTGAGGAGAGAGGACACCTGTGAATGCTGCCAGCATCTTTTTCCACCCCCCCATCCAGCCGGTGATGGTCAGTTCTCCCACCAAGAAACGCACATCCATCATTCCTTAATGCCCTCTGTAGCAAGAAAAGATTTGTTCTTCCCTTGCACGAGGCATCTCAAACAACACTAAAAGCACTTTAAAGGCAAGTTACATTTTAGACTTTTCAAACATCACTGTATTAAAGTTGTTTCTAGGGTTACAGAAAGGGCAATGGAGTCTGACAGCCTTAACAAGACAATGGACTTCTCAGATACACATCTAAAAGTTAAAGTGTTGTTTCATCCTTTCTGCAATATTCTGGCACAATTTTTACTGAAGAGGGAACAGGAGAGGGATTTTTTTTTTTTTTTAACTCTTTGTTTTGCCAAACTGACTTCAGGAGCTATCTAAAACTGCAATGTTTTGACTAAAGATAATGTTTATTGTATTGCTGTAAAACATCACAACATTCATGTTACTTTGAGAATAACTCTTAGTGGCATAACATATTAGAAAGAATTATCCCCTGAAACCAACAGTTCCTATGAGTGCTTCAATACAGTGTTAATTTTAATTATTTGGCTATGTCACTGATGACAAGGTAAAGCTCACTCTGTGAGTCTAGTGCTCTGATTTCTTTGTGATCAAGAGCAAATGAAGTTTTCATCAGTCACCTAAAAACAGCCCCGAACCTGGCTAATTTGATTGCTTTTTCCAACTATTTCAAATTATCTAATTAAAAATACTCTCTATGCACAAAAACTTTGTATTTAAATTTTCATAGCATTTTGCACTTGTGTAATGCATAACAGTTTGGGAGTCTTCAAATCTATGCTGTAGGAAGTATTTTAATTTTGGAAATGCGCCATGCTAATAATTTCCACGGATTTTACATGCAATGAATTCAGCAGAGAGCCCTCAATTACAAGATGCAGCACAACATAGCCGTAAATAAGCGAGTTAATGCATTCTCCAGCAGTACGATTTATATGTCAATACAGCAATGTTTCATTCTTCCAGAGGCAACAGGAGGGCATGACTGCGCTTGACAGCTAAACAGCAGATTTAATTTTTAAAAGGCAGAATTTAACCTTTTCAGTGAAGTGCTACTGATTCAATTATAAGATGCTAATGTAAATGGCATTTGGAAAAACCAAACAGTGCCTCTGAACCTTTCTGGCTGTTTTACACGCGGTGAGGATTCTCCCAATCCCCAGATCTCCACCGCTTACTGCTATTTCCCACCCCTGCCTGTATTTTTGTGCAGCATCTCTGCAGCAGCTGGAACAAGGTAATAATGGTGGTGAATTGATGAGAGAACCAAAAATTCTGAGTCCTCCTCTTGTTCATCTGTCAGAAGTGGACCTTTTCTGCCACTGCTGTAAGAGGAGCATCTCAATGCGCTCGCTTAGCTGCAGCATCCCCCTCCTGGTTTATTGAGCTCTAAATTTAGCTTGTTACCTGTGACAGATTTATGACTACATTCATTACAGCAGTAACAGCTTCAGAGAGAAGCTAAGAGGTGCCCAAAGAAAATGGATTATACAAAACAATTACGCCATAAAAGAGGCTGTATCAGAACACTGTGATTCAGCACCAAAATGAAATGAAAGATAAAGGCAGGAACAATGCTGCTGTGGGTTTTCTTTTTTATTTTTATTTTTTCTTGTGTGTCTTTATTTATTTATTTTTAACTAGGGTATGCTGTTTTCTGACAAAAGGAAAGGGGAGAAAGATTAAAAAACACTAACAGACACTTGAAAAGAAAAGATGATTACTGGAACATGTTGTTCTCTAGGATTTTTGTCAGATCCTGGAGAAAATAGCTGGCCAACTTTGTTCTGTTCCAGCAATTTACTAAGCCTTGCAGGCTAAAGATGCAACATTGGAGGAGATTATTTAAAATGTCTCCAGGGCTTCTGTAACAAGAAGGGCATGTATTTAATTAACTCTATCAATTTGTCTAATAGACTCTTAAAATACTCAAAAGATGGCAAAAGGCAGGACTGCTGATTCACAACCCTACCAGTACAAAAACACAACTCCACTGGCACACGCAGGGGAGGAGAAAAATGAGCATGCAAATAATACTCCTGCAGTCTTGAACAAATACCTGTGTTTATTTGTAGCCAGTTATTACAGGAACCACCTTTCCAGTAAATGTGTGTTGTACTATGAAATGATGAAGATGTAACTAACCTTTAAATAAATTTTTAACACACCTGGCTCATTCAGACATGGTATTTCTGGACCTGGATGCTCGGTCTAATATTTAGAGCCAAATAATCCCCCAACAACAACACACAGTTCTCCCTCGCGTGGCATAGCAGCAAAGGCAGTTGTTCACAAAAAATCCTTTAGCAGAAATTGAGACGTGTGTTCGCATGTGACTATTTCCAGGAAAGGCACATAGAGACAAAGAGAAGGCAGCAATATTGAAATCTCACAACCAGAAGCCTTTTGAACAGGATGTTCTCCAAAATTTCCAGAAAATAGGAATTTTCTCAAAGCTCTGGTTCTGCTTATGGCTGATCCCAACAGGGCAATGCACGGGGTGCATAGACATACACATAAAAACACACGTTTTAGTTCAGAATGATTTACAAAAAAAAAATGAAAGCAATCTCTACCAAGGAAAGGTGATGCTCAGGATGACTGCAGCATTGCTCGTCTCCTGAGGTTTAAGGTTAAGCAACCATTCCTCCTGGTGAATGTGGAAAGAAGGCAAGGAGGGCTCCCTGTCTCGTGCCTCAGGGCACTTTCTATCATATCCACTTCCCTGGAAAATCACAAAAGATGGTGTTTGTGTGTGGGGGAAGTTACCCCAACAAATTTCAGCAGTGAAAAAAGCAGCTCAACAAGCTGAAAAGCAAACAAGAGAACAAAACAATCAATTTGATTCTGCAGCTTAAACAAGATGGACAACAAGTTTTGGTTGTCCTACCCTGAAATCCTGCTTGCCTTTCCTTTTCTGTTCTATTTACTATGGGTGAAACTCATCCCAAACTAAGTCTACATGCCATTGAACTACCTACTTTTAGGCCCTGTGTGCAGAATAAATGTAATCACTACACAATAAAGAAAATCAGCCATCTAGTCAAGCTAAACCATCAACCACCAGTTTGTTCAAGGAGGCAATAAAAGCATCCATGTCCTTAGCTGTTCTCTTTTTCTGCTCAAACAGTATATCTGTATATTTGTTTTCCGTTTCTTCTTTCTCAGGCTTGTATATAAAATGCATTTCAGATGCTGAAGGATGGTACAGATGAGGAGATTTGTGCTTTGTGTTTGCTTGTGCTGCAGGTTGAACTCATAACACAAAACTAAGTGAGGCCTGAGGGCTGCTTGCCTTGCACAGTGAAAGGAGGAGCCTTCAAATGCATCAGCAGTGGGTCCTTGGTGGTTCCAGGGCCACACTTACCAGCTGCTCTGCTCTGGTGAGGAGATAAATGGGTTGTATGACTTGGCTAAAAGTCCTTTTTCTCACAGGCTGCAGGATGAGCAGAGATGAAAGCAAGAACTGATTGCCATCTCCCTGATGAGCACATCCCAGGGTCCCAAGGTACCTGTCTGAAGAACAAACGAGGTGGTGCCAGACCTTTATATTTGGACCTCATTTAATGAAAGAGGCCCAATACTACCAGGGCTCCTCCACTACATGACCAGGTGTTTAGTACAGCCCGTTTCTTTCTGGCATGCACAGACTGACTGTGTATGACACAAATCGGAGCGTCCTGGAGGCACGTGGCATGTTACTCCTGCATTGCCCTGTCCATGAACAACGTTACGTCCCCTGTGAGAGAGGGGAACTCAGCCAGGGCCCTGCTGCTGCTGGGCAATGCACCACGAGGCAGCTGGATGAGGTACAGACACCCTGCAGGTAGCCAGATATCCCCGGCTCTGTCATTCCTCTGCTTCCTTACATCTGCTGGGTCCTCTGTATCATGGAGCCCTTCGGCTGCTGTGGTGGGAAGTTGTGGGATTCTGGTTCTTGCTCAGTTTCCTTTGCTTTCTATGAACAATGTTAACTTTTCCGATGCTCTGCAAGCAGCTTGCTGCTATCCCTTTTCTCCTCCACTGCTTCTGAGTCAGGAATCGTGGCACACTCTTATAAACACGCTTATCCCTGTTGTACGAGTGAGGAAATGGGCACACACTTCACTTCTGTCTTTTTATGAGTGTCCCAGTTTTGGGAAGCTGGATTTGAAATGGTAAGTGCAGCTACAGCCTAGTTTTCAGTAATGCTGAAGCCCAGCACAAGCACCTACAAACAATGCACATTTTGGAAAAGTTTGACCTAAATCGTTTGGCCCAAGGTCAGGCAGCAGAGTTAAGACGTGAATCCAGATGTCCCGACGATTAGCCCCGTCTACTGGCATTCAATCAAGTCTTCCCTCCTAAAATAAGCTTCCTGAAGCATCAGACTAGAGTCTTAGAACTCACTTTAATATGTAGCACTGATAAGAACTGATTTTCAAGTGAAGGAGAGAGAAAAAAAACAACAGTTCATTATTTTTTCCTCAAGTGACCACTGAGTGACCAGTGGAACGACAGGTCAGGATTCATCTGATCCCAAATTTCTACTGATAAATCAAAAAGAGGAAGATTCTTCTCCCTTTTTAAAACAACTTGAAAAAAAGAAACGTTTTGCCTCCGTAATCCTAGACCTGAGTAATTTAATCTGCTCTCTGTTGCAATCTGTTTCTCATGTGTATCACCAGCCTGGAATTTCTGGAACTCAATACATAAGGAAGCTATTCAAAAAAAAGGAAATATTATGACAAAAGGATTAGAGATAGGTCTAAACCAGATTGAAAGCCTCCCCACAGCAGAAGAGAATTCAGCTGCAGATCCAGAGTTGAAAGTCTCGACTTCAGCCCAAATCTCAGACCTGAACACTGCCAAAACGATGGCATTTCCCAGCACTAGCCCATCTCTCAGCTCTGGTTCAAAGACAGAAGAAAGGAGAGAAAGGGCCCCGGGGCCATACAGTGAACCATTTATTCTCCTGCAGCAGAAGTGGAGCAACACTAGCTGTCTGAACGGTTCAACTGCCCCTTGTGAAAGACCTGTGAGAAAATTATAAAGAGCTTTAGTAGTTAAAATTCAAAGCCTTACATGCAGGCTTACTTAGAGTTTTATCTACTTACCCATTAAATGAATATCAAAGGATTCACTGCAGCTGAGCTAACTGACCTCATTTTATATCTCTGGCTTCATGCGTCCAAGTTCAAGCGTAAGAAAAACTTCTTTACCCTCTCGGTGTGTTTAATTCGGGAGCGTTCCAGGTATAACGTGCATGTAAGTCAAAAGGAATTTAAACAAAGCGCTTACATTTTAAAATTTGTCTTATCCTCATTTGGCTCCAGGAATTTCAGCTGCTTTCCTTAAATGATCTCCTTGCATCTGCTCTCCAGCTGAGCCGTGTCCGTGCCCCACTGACCTTACTGCTGCCATCTCTGTAATCTTGCAGCTGAGAACAACCAGCCACGCACCCCAGCCCTGCAAGTATCAAGAGCCTTTCAAGAAAGAGGAGGTACAAAAGAACCAGCTTTTATGTAAGAGGGAAAAGAAGGATTTAAGAGAAAAAAAAAACGCTGTGTGACTCAGGTGAGCGATGGGAACCGCACGCCCGAGGAGCCCTGCCCTGGCTTCCTCGGGCAAGGGGAACCGGAGGCGTCAGCATCTTGCGGGATTATGCTCTGCAACGGCAGCTGGCAGATATTTTTCTAATGCAGAGCACAGCAGCATCGTTCACACTCGTTTGATTCTATTTGCTGCTGTTCCTATTCAACCCCGACTAATCCGATCAAGTTATTTCTTGGCCTGTGCCTTAAAGCCGAACAAGTAAACACTTTTCATAAGGTCTGAGCCCACTTGTTTCAAGTGTATGATTAAGCACTGGATGTGAGCGTTACTGTGAGAAAATTCACCTAATTGCTCAGAATCTCCAAAATAACCCACACTTGTCTTGAAGTGGTAATTTTCCATCCAGTCTTTTATTTCCTGCATTACAAATATATAATATGGCCGCAAAGGGGTCCCAAAGACCAAGCATGTTTGTGCTTCAGCTACCCTAAAGAACGGCTCTTTTGAGCTGAGAATAGCTAATAATGGCCCTAGTTAGACAGCATGATGCAAAATATTTTCTGTGGCTACAAGACCTTCTCCTTCTTGTTTACTATGAAGAAGACAGACAGACGATAAATATAGTAATTAAATGCATTTTGGACAAAGTCATGCTGATTTATAGTGTTTACATTCAGTAACCCTGTAAGACTTGTGAACCAGCAAAGCTGTTGATCCAAGTGTAACTCTAGTGCAGTTACACCAAGGATGGATTTGAACTATTGAAGCTTACACTTTTTTTTTTTTTTTTTTTTTTTTCAAGAATTGCTGCCACTTGTGTTACTGGAAGTGTTAATAATATAGCTGGTTTTCCTTCCTTCGTTAGAACAACCTCCACACCTTCTCTTCCTCTTCTCTGAGACACTTTTAACTTCACATACAATATTCCCTTTTGCAATATCTTGCCCATGTCGCTTCTCAGCTAGCTCCTCAAAAGATGTTATTTGTTCTGAAAGCTTCAGGAATAAAAGAATATTTAAACAATTAACTGCAATCAGATTCATCATTCTGCACAGTACTGCAAATCTGCACTGGAAATGTAATGAGAAAGCAAAACTTTTGCTCCGAAAGTGGAAAAGAGGAGATAAACATCAACATGTCTCTCTCTCTTATTACTTCACTATCATTTTTAGACTACTAATATGACAGCCACTGGAGCAGTTTAATACTGGGTCATTATTGTTACACATATTATGCACAAAGACCCAAGTCCTCATTCTGTCATAGATAAGACATTCACACACTTTTTTTTTTTTTTTTTTTTTCCTTGCAGTTTATTTGCATGGCTGGCTGGATAATCAACCAAAATAACAAAATATGACTCAGCACGACTGAATGTCCCCTTTGCTTTGGGGATTCTCTTGGAGTGTTTTTTTTTTTTTTTAACTCTAAAACTGGAAAAGATGTGTCCCTCAACAACTGTGTGAGCATACAGAACATTTAAAAATGAGTTTTATTTCTTATCTGCAATGGTCTTACACTAAGAATCCTCCTCCTGTGAGTCACAACCAGGACTCCAATACAACCAGCAAGTTAAAAGCCTGGCACATCTCTCTCAGAGGGTAACTCTCAGTAAGAGACCTGGCTAGCTGAAAAGGCTGCGGCATGAGATGGTGCCTCTCGAGACACAGTGCAAAGAGCACTGGAGAACGAAGATCTGCTGGCACACGCCTCTTTTCTTAACCACCTGTGTAATTCCTGGGTGCAGGCAGTGGGATTTGTTTGTGCTTTCCAGAAGTAGGACAGACACAAATCTGTTACTCCAGGCTTTTGTGACCAAAGCACCTTAAACCATATATCCATATACCAACAGCATCCATGCTATATTTAACACCATAAAATTAGGCTGGCTGGCTGAAAGATACTGCAACATATGTGCCCACAAAACATACGGGTTGAAAGGGAGTTTGTTCCTGTGATAATCTGACTACGTAACACCACCAAGGCCAGCACGACCCCTGACGAACATTTACGCAGTAGCATGAAGCCAGCAGCAGAAGTTAAAAATGTCCATGACCTTTAGCTAGCAGTCCCAGTTTCCTTGGGATTTCACACTGTGTTGGAGAGGCAAACATCATCTGTACTCGCAGCCTCTTTCTTTCCTGCACTGCTTTCGTGTACATCTCCTATAAATCACAAGCAAACTTCACAGTGGTTTAGCCAAAACACAAGCAGGGAAAACATTCAATTAGGCAGAGAGAAAAACCACCTTCCCCCTTCCTTCTCCTCCTCCCACCAGGCCTGCTGTGAAAGGTCAGTAGTAAAATTCCTTATAAGATCACAGAAATTAGTGTTACATCCTTTCTAACACGATTATTTCTTCCAGTTTTGTGTCCTATGTGGGCAAATTCTGCATGTTGTAAACCAACCAGGCTGAAGCTGGTGTGGTTTTTAGGGCTAAGCGTGCTCGTCTCTCTTCAAGCGAGCCCTTGGTTGTCAGCCGCACTGTCACAAAAAGTAATCCCAAGTACCTAAGCTGCTTTCTTCTACGCTGAAGTGTAGATGAATAAGAAATCAAGTGCAGTACCACAAAATGCCTCTCCAAAGCTTGTTTACCATTGCCGTAGTAGCTGAGTCGCTGAATGAAATATTTACAACTATTCATGCAATCAAACTCATTTTCCTAAGGAAATAACTGATTAGGTATCTCACATCTGTTTCTGACAATGATTTAAGCCTGTGCTGATCCATATCTAGTCCTGACATGAATGCTAATGCTTCAGAAGCAGTCATCCTTAATGGGAGGGTGACGACAGGCGATCCGGCTCTGGTGGTGATGGCCTGCAGTGATGAAGGTCCTCGTCCACAGGTGAGGGATGACACAACCAGCCCACAGCTCCCTCTAACCTTATGACCTAGGGCTTAGGAAGCCTGGCAGGAGATAGAAGCCAGAGCAATGCCTGACGTGGAATTATCTTGGGAATTATCTTCCCATCCCTGTCAAAAGTTTTTAATATCTCACAGATGTTTGCTTCCTCTATGCAGAAGAGCAATGCTGCTCTGCCAGACTTCGGCGTTGCATGTCCTCCTTCCAACAACATTTCCCCATCAGGGCTCTTCTCTGATTGAAGATACTGCAAGTGTTGCAAAGCTGGGAGGAAAATCAGCTGCTAGTAAAGCTGATTGAGATGATTCCCCAATAAAACATGACATTCATGTCAGGAAAGACAAAAGTAAATGCCATGCTTTTGCTTAAAAAAATAGCTGTTCTGTGGGCAAACTCTCAAAGCCAAGACACTGATAGAAACATAGGGAGAAAAACAGTGTTTATTTAATCTAATTTAATAATCTAGCAATCCTCTTTCCCACAGTAAATTTATCTCAAGAACTTACAGAGAAGGAAAAAGACACAATTAGTGCAGTGGCTCCAAACTCAACACACTCTTCATTACTGCAGAGACCCTCTCAAGTCAACTGCAGAGCTCCTCAGCGCTGAGCCAAAGATGCCAAAGATAACCCCCACGATTTGTGCGACTGCTCGTGCCGGTACTGTACATCCCTTGCACTAACAGCCGGGTCTGGCAGCAGCAACCAGGTCAGAAGAAAACTTTTAGCAACACCTACACTGCTACAAATTTTACTTCGAGGTCAAGGAACCAAATAAATACAACTGAAGAAAATTTGCCTGCGTTTGCCTGCAAAGGACCCTGCAGAGCTGTAAATCAAACAGAAACAAAGTCCATGAAAGTGTCTGAGCAGTAAACTCTGGAACAGTTAGGAATGCCTCATAAAAAGTAGATTTCAAACAATCCAAAGAAGATTAAATGGACAATTTCTCTCTCTTAGGACTTCTATATATCATAAATAGACACTATGCGTTTTACGTAAAGCAGCTCATTATCTGACTTGTTCACTGATACCTCCTTTTACTCAAACAATTCTAACTGGACTATAGTAGAAAATCCCAGAATAGTTTCCAAGGTGTGACAGTTTTTGAAAGAAGATGATGATTTATATTTATACAATTTTACTTACTGTGCAATCAAATTCACATCAATATAATACACTATCTCTAAGGACAACTTTTAAGAAAGATGCTATTCCAGCTTGTTAATATTCATATGCTTTCCTTAAAAAAAAAAAAAAAATGAAAACATGGAAGTTGTTGTCCTCTTTTGAGTTAGTTTTTATCCATTCCTTGAGTGAAAGACGAGATTTTGCTCTAGTCACAACAGCCTATTTCCAACCATCAAATCAGTCCAACACTCTAGATCTCAGTTGCTCTACTAGTTGCATTTATGAATACACCCATGATAAGGAATTCAGCTCCAGATTCAAAACGTGCTCTGGATAAGGTGGAGTTCTGATCCAGCCTCATTTCTTGTTTCCAAATGGTTTAGTGACAATTTTAGTCCATTGCTCTAATTTTTCTCCCATTTTAGACAAAGAATCTTTGCCCCTTACGGACAGTATTGCAGAATCACACACACTCTCCTACCCTAAAGACTCCTCTGGGGCATTCTCCTTCCAAACTGAAGAATTTCCAGAAAGCAGAAATACAGAATTGCACACAATCTCCCCATGTAACAGAATTTTCAGCAAAAGAACCGTGTCCCAGGAGACATGAAGATACCCCAGGTAAGGAAGGCACTGGGATCCGTGGAGGCCCAAACTTCAGCAGGATGAACAAGGAGAGTCCCAGGACTGGCCCCTAAGGGTTGACGTGCACTCCCTCTGCAATTGCACAGCTCCAAATCACTACTGCCATCCAGGAGGCCAACCCCAGAGCTTGGGATGCAGAGAAAATAAAGGAACTCACTTTTTCTACATTGACTCATTGTCTCCACTAATGACAAGGCTCAGCCCGCTGCAATAAGCAAGATTAAATAGAAGATGTAGGTGTTAAGATTAGCACATGGAGTTTGTTTTGTTAACACTTCCTACTGTGCCCCTTCCATTACAAGCCTGCTCCAAAATGAAGCCTTTCCAAGTATTCTGTTTGAGTGAAAAGCAAACTGTTGATATTACTCTTTAACATGCCCAGCAGTAGCGGAGCCAACCAAAGTCCCACCTTTTTGGCACGTATGACTCACTTAATGCACACACTTAATAAAACGTGTTTAGAAACACTTTGATCAGCACGAATATTTCTAATTTACTGTAAATTGTGGCAGCGCACGCTGTGCTCAGCGACGGGATGAACAGGTTCACAGCCCAACTTCCTCAGTGCGGGTGTAACCTCCCCAGCTCTTACAGCCTCCCTAATTGCTGGGTTTGCTGTAACTGGACCAAACGCACAGCATCCTCCTCAAGACATGAACACATACTTGCAGTTTGGACAGCAGAGCCTTTGGTGGCCCAGACCCCAAGGCTGATATCCCCAAGGTATCTATTTTTCTTCTGCTGATGCTCTGGGAGAGGTCCTTCAGCAAGGCCAGGGGTTTGGCTTATCCCTTTCAAAAAAACCTCTGAATTACTTAGAAGTCTTCTTATAATGCTGCTGTGTCTATGTGAAATAATTAATGTCAATGGAAACTGTTATCAGCTCATCTTTTGTTTATTTATTTCTCAAAAAAAATGGTTTACTTATTATGCTGCTTACGGTCAAAACTTTATTGTCCTGAAGCAATGCGCCGTGCTGCACTGTGAGTTAAAATAAGATTAAAGTAGGCTGAGCCCAGAAGAGAACAAACAAACCTTATTAATTTCTTTTACGCATATGTGTATGAGTGTGTTTGTGGGCTGAACGGATGAAGCAAGAGAGGAGATTAGCATTTTTATGGATATGATTCCTGCCGTTGCTACATACTTGAAAATCTTGCTTGAGCTCGGGCAGTTTGTAAACAAGAATAAACACACCTGCAAATATCTTGGCATTCAGCTATTAGTCAATCAATTAACCCATCTGTCTACACCTATCACCCAGCAAAACGCCTGACACTGACTTGCACATCACTTATCTGGGAGAAGGAACACAAGGTGTGGGGAAACGGAGGTGTAGAAGTGAGGTGTTACACTGCTGTGGGGACCAGAGGGGCTTGCCTAAATCCCTGCCTGGAGACGGGAGGAGCACAGCACGGACGGTAACCTCTGGTACAAATACTGCAAGCCAAGTCCATGACAGCTCTGCGGTGCCCCAAAAGTGTCCCACAAGTGCCTGTCACCAGCTGATAACCCCAAGCTCAGCTTCCTGCCCTGGCCAGGGGCTGCTTCCAACCTTGGGTGTGTGCCCAAGTGCACTCGTGTGTGTGCATCCGTCCTCCCCAGCTGACCTCCAAGGTCCTGCCCTGCCTCCCTGCCGCCCTCCCAAGGAAAGATGCGTTTTTCAGAGCTCCCTAGGAAAATGGTGAGAGAGCCTCTTAGTTACCATAGTGCTGTGTGCTACAGAGATGTCGACAAATTAATCAATTATACAACTGTGTTTGCTGAGAATACAAGTCACAGTCAGATGATCTGACGCGTTTCAGCAGCTCCGCGGAGTTTGGTTAGCACACTTCCTTGTCTACAACCTCAGTATTATCCTCGTCTGCACTGTCATTTTTCCATATTTCAATTTCTCTGAACAGGCAGCTTATCAGGTATGTGATCTCTGCTTCAGGCTAAGTCAAGCTGTTTTCCTTCTTGCTTTCCTGCTTGCTCTCTGTCTTTTTTCCCCCTTTCCTCCTCTTTCTCTTGTAATAAGAAAAAGGAATAGGATGCACATTATGCATCAACTTTCCTGTGACAAAACTGTCTTGCTAAAATTACCAACTCATCACGAAAGGCCAGCAATCTCTTATTTATTCGAGAGGTTTTTCTGCACAAATTACAGGATTTTTCTCTGATCAGCACCAGAGCAGAGATGATTTTAGGTCCAGCTTTGCAACATATTTTAGGAATATCAGGTAGAAAAGGAATGGCGGGGACAGGAACACCAGCTCCAGCCTCAAGAAGCAACGCTTCTAGTGCTGACTTCACAACATCTCTTCAACCACCAGGAGCCCCAGAACACGTCCTCACATCCTTCATCAAACTCACACTTCACATCATTAGCACACATGATGAAACAGCACCATGACACGGAAAAGCAGGATGGGTGAAAATCACTGCCCATACCGCACATCGCTGCAACCACACAAAGTCCATTAAACAACATTAGCTACCAATCCCGGAAAATACACCACGAAGTACGCTACGGATACTCACGGCGCAACCTGAAGGAAAAACTCCTCTCTGCCCCTATGTCTGATGAACAGGTTAAGCCAGGAAGCACGCCAGAAAACACCGCAGGCAGTCGTGCCAGCCTAACACCACAAGGAGCCTCCGCACCGCAGAATTTCCTTACACCTCGACCTGAGGACAATGTCTACTGCTTGAGAGGAAGGCGAGCGTGGGGAAAAAAAGGACTGATTCTGCAGCAACGGGGACAATTCTCTCCTGCCATGGCTCCCAGGAAAACAGCAGAAACCTTGATGCATGGGGTTAATGTAACAGTGCAAACAAAACCTGGTCCAATCTCCTTTCAACCTTGAATTAAAAATACAGATATACTGGAGACCAAAGGGCTAATTCTGCAAACTTAATTTCCTATCTCCAGGAACTCTCTAATTTAACTGTATAATCTCTTTCATAAGATTATCAAGATCTATCTCAAAACTACCCTAATTGAAAGACTATTACACAACCTCAATCCTTAGGTAGTTGGAAGCTTTCTTCTAATTTCCCATTCAAATTTATTCATGACCAACTTACACAATTTAATCTCGTGTGGATGCTATCTTTTGACTTACACAGTTTTTCCTCCTTCTTGCCATTTAGTCCAAGCTGTGCGTAAAAAGACCTATTGTAACCTGCCCCTTAATTTGTTCAATTGGCCAGAGCTAAACAAATTAAGGTGTTTAATCGCACGCCATTCAATACAGAGTCCATTTGTGTGATCACATCTCTTGCCCTCCTGCCTCTAACAATTTCTTGACAGGGGTGTCCAGAGCCATGCAGTATCCCAACAGACTACACCACAAGCGACAGAAAGCTCTTGTACAATGATAAAACCAACGATAAAATCCCACCACTTGCCCACAGGCACCCGGGGCCACGCAGTACCTCCACATCTCTGCCCTCTGTCCCCGCCAGCGACGAGCCCATTTCACACTCGAAATTCTTGTTGTTGGTCTCAACACACAAAACTTTGCATGACTTTGCGCCCAGCACTATTAAATGTCATTTTATTTCTATCACTCCAATCAACAAAGTCATCTAAATTCCTTTCATATGATAATCGGTCCTCCTCCCTCCAAGGCCACCTCCCAGCCCCGTGTCCCGCCAGGCACACACCCAGCACTCCCCCAGCTCACCGCGGCCCCATCCTCCTGGTCCCTGGGAGCAGCAGCACCGCTCACCCCCATCCCAAAGGCCCTCTGAACACCAATCTCCCATCAAAAAACTTTATTTGGACGCAACTCTTCTACCTTCTGCTTAGCCAGCTCCTTCTCCACCTCTCAGCTCTCGTAGTGAACCACTTTTAAGCAATACTGTCCTGTGGGGCATGGTATCAAATGCTTGGCTTCACATAAATCACATTCCTGCACTACCCCACCTAAGAAATCTGTTATATAAAAAAGATGTTAGATTAGTCTAGCACAATCCATTTTTGATAAAATCTTGTTGCAATTTATCCTTCTTCCTCATTATTTCCATGTCTAATTATTCTTTCCTACAAAATACGTCATGAGACACCGTGTACTATTGCATTCAAACCAGCACGCCTATAGTTCCCTGCATCACTTTTTTAATTTTTTGACTGCGTAGGGACTCCGTGTACAGGATACAAACACTTCCCCTCCTCTGCAGCTGATGAGCCACGGGAGAGCCTTGCTGCAAGCCTTGCCATGCAAGCCTGGCGTATGGTTGCAGCAGCCTGGTGCCAGCGCTTTTGGCATCCCATAACCAGGATTGCTGGGACTCCTTCGTTTGTTTCACTAAGTTTTGCTCTTTTTTTTTTATTATTTTTAGAAACTTTGTTATGAATAGCTTCCAGTCTCCTACAGATTTGTTGGGAATTTTTTGGTGCTTAGGGTCATAGTTAATTGGGAGATATCGGTGGCAGGGGGATGGCTGGACCAGATGATCTTGGAGGGCTTTTCCAACATTAATGACTCTATGGTTCTATGAATTTCACTCTGTGCCAGGTTCAATAGAAGGTCTTCCTTTAATAAGAAAGTTGTCATAACACAGAGACGCAAGTTCTCCTTTCAGTTTAGGCACAGCTAATTTCAGTTCTGTGTAAATTGACTCAGGGCAGGTTCAACCAAAATAAGTCCACATGAACCCAAATATGAACGTCTGTGCGCGAGGTCACACCAGGTTAATCAAATCACTTTAAAAATGGACTTAAACTAAACTGGTGTAATCTCTGTGTAGACAAGGCCAAAGCCAATAATGGAAAATCAAGTAGGTCGACTTCTCTCATTAATTGCATGCACCCCATGCACATTGACTGAATCTGGAGGGTCTGTGGCTAGCAGAGACACGGCCGGCAGGCTCAGCAGGGCACGGGGAGCTTGGCAGGGCATCGCCACCGCCTCGAGCTCACCCGCGACCCGGGCTTGGGTGGGACGTGAGCGACAAACCAGGCTCCAAAGGGTGCTGCAGGCTCACCACCACGGGGCAGGAGGGCTTGGTGCCAGAGTCCTTGCACACAACCACAAGTAGCAGGGAAACGAGGGAAAAGGAGGTGTGTACGGGACACCCAAGCACAGCATTTTAAGAACACCAAGACCGGTCCACGCTGTTTAGGTTTTAGATACTTTACCACTTTGGTTAAAGACATACTTTTCCACCAGAATCCCTCACTATCCTAGTACGAGCCCGGATCACGTATCCTGGTACAGGCACACAGCTTGCTCCCCCAGTCTCGAAGCAATGAGCCATGTTGGCATTAAAACCTTTGTATCACCGCACGTGAATCTTGAGCGGTTGCGTAATTTAGGGCAAAACAATGCCACTTCTGTGTATAGATAAGCCCCAGATCCAAACTGTAAAGACACTGTACCAATTTTCTGATACTGCTAATGAGCAGAAGTTGTGTTTGACATCAGCATCTCTGAAATCCAGTGTCGCTTCCAACGCCATGAGACTTTAATTATGAACTGCTCACACGCTAATTTTAATTTTGAACCCTGAGCTATTTTTGAGTACTTGATGTGTGCCTTAAACCAATGAAATAATTCAATACAGACATAAACTGAGTGGCTCAAAAACAGGAACCATTGCAGGTCTTACTGCCAAATTTCACTGAAGTTCGCAGTTTATCAAAAACAAAAACAAACCAATTTTACTTTTTCTTCTGGATCAACTAATTTCTCTGATTGGACAGAATAAATGAGCAGCGAGTAACCACTCCTATGGCAATTTACATTTTTCCATCGTCCAGAAAAATTGTGGGTAGCCCCACAGATACCAATGCCTCCCGTCCACACCAGCTCCCATTTCTGGCCTCACCACCGCGCCTGCTCTCCTCGCATGTGTCAGAAGTTGGGCAGCCACGGAGTCCTGAGCGCTGCCGCGACGGCTGTCAGTGCACGGGGTGCTCTGCTCCTCTGCTGATTTGCCATCACTAGCACGCTGATTTGCTCTGATTTAGCGTGTTACAGGAAAAGTCTCTCTCTCTTTTTCTTTCTTTCTTTTTTTTTTTTTTGAATACATTTTCTAGCAAATAAAAAAAAAAAATGCTTTTTTTTTTTTTTTTTTTTTTTTTACTAACTACAGCAAGGCAGTGCAGCTTAGGAAGTTTACACAAATTAAACAAATTCCCTGACAAAGCAGTGCACGCCGTGGTGCTACGTTCAGAACGAGGGGGGTCACACCGCATCCTCCCGAAGCCATCCAGTGCTCCCACCAGCACTCGCAGGAGCGGAGAAGACCACCCGCACCACACACAGCTGCCGCTCCCAGTTCCCAGTCTCCCTGGGGGTGGCACTGGTGGGGACTGGGGAACAGCGAGCCAGCAGAGGAAGGTCATGGGCGAGCCCTCCTTCTGCCCCCAAAACGAGGCTACTCCAGCCACCCATCCCCGTCTCCGTCGGTCGAGCAGCACTGGCGGTGCACAACAGCACAACCTGGGGCTCGGGAGCTGGGAACCACCGGGCTCGGCTTCGAGGCGTGCTCAGCTTTTGGAGAGGGGCTTTGGGACCCCCCCCAATTCCCCGCTCGCCATGCAGTCGGTCCCTAAAGCCGCCCGCCGCCCCGTCCCCGCGGGGAGGGCTACCTTCGCACCCTGCCTTTTTCATCCTGCGCTCGGGCGCAAGGCTGCCTTCGGAGCTTTTTCCTCCGCCGTATTTTCAGAAAGCAGCCCCCTGCCCAAACACCTTCCCGGCCGGCAGCCCCCCTGGCGACCCTCCCCTCCTCAAAACTTCACCGGGACCTCCCGGGACGTGTCAGGCGGGGGTCCCCCACCCCACGACCCCCCTCCCTTCCCGCGGGCGCTCCGCACGTACCGTCCGGCAGGATGCGCGTCCCGGAGCCGCTCTCAGTGCCATGCCCGACCTCTGCGCGCTGCCCCCCCGGCACCGGGGGTCTCCTCCAGCCCCGGGCTGCCTCTTCCCGCGGGGGACATGGCCCGGGGAGGGTGGGACACGAGCGGGGCAGGGGCAGGGCGGGCGGAGCGGGGCGCAAGGCGGAGGCAGGGGGGCGCAAAAGCGGCTGCGGGCGGGCTGCCGGCGCTGCGCGGCGGGACTTGTGAAAGTGCCCGGTGGCGGCGGGCGGTTGTGTAACGCGGCGCAGGCTGGGCCCGTCCTCCCGGCGCTGCACAGGCGCGCTCCTCCTCCCGCCGCGATGCCACCGGCGGCCGCGGGCAGCCGCCACCCACGGGGGGGACCGGGGGAGGCGGCGGCGGGGGGCGCGCAGGAGGCGTGCAAGCGGTGCCCGGGGGTTTCGGCGGGATCCGGGGGGCTCCGGACCGGCTCTGGCCGCGCAGAGGGTGCGGGGGGGGGGAGGGGGGGGCGCGCACCGGGAGCAGGGGGCGCCGCCGCAGCCCCCCGAGCCCCCGCCGGCTCCCCGACCCCCTCGGTAATGTCCAGCGGACTCTCCGCCCCGCTCCCGTGCCCGAAACGCGCTGTTCCCTGCTGTCATTAGTCATTCCGCACCGTGAGTCACGGGCTCAGCGTTTGCTGCTTCCTTCCTCGCCCGGCTTCTTCTCTCCTCTCCCCTTTCTCTCTCCTTCCCTGCGCCCCCCTGCCCTGCAGCGCCCCGAGCCCGAAGCCCCGCCGAGGGGGGAGCAGAGGCGCCCCGGAGCTCCGTTTCTGTTTCTCTTATTTCTGCAAACACCTGGCACTGAAGGCTCTTGGCATCAAGGCTGGGGGCACTGCCAGGACCCCTGACCAAAGCCCCAGCAGGCACTCACACCATGCAAGCCCCCTTTCAAAGCAGCACACCCTCTTACCAACAGGTTAGGGTCTGTTTCAGCCCCTTTAGCCCCTCTCAGATGCTCCCCTCCAGCAGCACCCCCAGACCTGCCCGTGGCCCTCTCCCAGCTTTCTTTGCTCAGCCAGGATTCCCGTTCCTGCACGACCCCACACCAGACCCCAAGGGACAGAAGCAGAACCCGAAGGGGACACCGGACCAAAGGCTTTGCCACAGGGCAAAGTATAAACCCGGTGCCACCAAGGAAAGAGAAACAATACCCCAGAGGAACGTGGGCTGTTATTGATGAGGACAAGACAGCGGGCGTCTCGGCACCCAGGTAATATTTCTGCCCTCTTACTGGAGCCAAGGCAGTGTGGCTGTGCCTCAAGTGGCAAATCTCATTTTCCCCAAGAGCAGGTTTTTGAAGAATGCACCCTGGTCACATGGATCAGGGCAGCCTTCCCCTGGTCCATTTTGGAAAAATCCTTCCTGCCCTCTTTCAGGCAAGGCACAAATAGCTGGCAAACATGGAGTTTCTCTCCTTTTCACTTGAATTAGGATGAGTCTCTGCAGGACAGCCTGCTTATCTGGGTGACAACTGCTTGGAGGATTCCACTGCCTGCACGTGGGGCATTTGGGGATCTCACTCTGCAGGTGCGGTGCCTAAAGTGGAACACCCACAGAGGGGCCGGGCTCACAGTGATGTCCCTGGGTCGTGCTGGTGCTGCCGGTACCTCTGTGCCTAGGACGTTTCCATCCCTGCAGCCTGGAGTCACAGCCTGGCCACCCCTGTCCTGTGAGCCTGGCAGGCACAGCGAACAGCATCAACACTTATATGATGCAGCAAAACCCTCTGGAATATCACGCCACACATTAATCAGAGTAACAGGACTGTCTGACCAGAAATCATGTTCTACTCCAGGTGTTTCAACCAGCTCCCCTGGCAGGTAGAGGTGGCAGCAGGCTGGGCAAATGCAGGGGCCGCTCTTCCTGTGGCAATGCTGAAAGACTTTTCATGTGGATGACTTTAATTATCTCTGTTAGAAGAAAACTACACTAAGAACCTTCCAAAATTTAAACAAGAAGGGTGAAGCAGCCCTTTCGACAAGACAAATCCCCTGCATTGCTCAGCAAGCTGCGGCGTTGGGCAGTGTTAGCTGCCATATCCTCAGAGTTATGTTATTTTTTAACAATGCTGTATTGCAAAGCCATGTCAACAGCTATAAAACAAAAGGAAGACTGGTTTTGGCCAGAAAAAAAAAGCAGCAAAGAATATGCATATTTATATCTATATATTTACAGGCTGTCCCGGCTTGCTGGAGAACCCTGCAGTCCGGCAGGGACCACGAAGGAGGAACACAATTAAATCCCATAGGATAAATTATAGAAATAGAGGGCTAGCTTGGGCTGCAGTCTGCAAGCTCCCACTCCCATGCCCGGTCTTTCATCTGGAGCAAAGGGTTGTCCAAGTTAGCCTTTAAATTACACACCATAGCCAGGAAACATTTGCCAAGTCTGGAACCGGCACCCAAGCCCCATCTCACTCTGGAGCATGCCTGGAAATTCAGCACGATGCTCTCCTGCATCAGCAGTAAGTGTGAGGCTTGGGATAACCCAAAACAAAAGGAAAGAGAGGGATATAGACAACAAAGTGGAACAAACACCCTTGCCTTGATCTGCAGGGGCTGGTGCCGTGCAGCTTTCTCCGGGACGTGGCTCAGGCGTCCGAGGCGAGGCCAGCAGGACAGGGAGTGAATTGTGCTGGCACTATTGCACAATGCTGTTACCTTGATACCACGTCGTGTAAAGATTTTAAACTGCCTTTTATTAGTCATCCTCTATTCGTTTTAATTGTGCCTGATAAACAGGGCTATTTCACCTTTGCATTCTATCGTACGCACTTATCTTCCATGTTTATACCGCCGAGGAGACTTTCAATCTTTTATTACGGCGAAGGTAGGTGTAGAGGAATGAACAAGCACTTCCCTGGCAGTATTTTGTTGTCTTTGCATGTTACATTTTCAGATCTCTGCTTTCCAAGCATGGAAATCTCTGTGGGTCCTTGATCCCGGCGCTGAAAATGTTTAGGCAGAGGCTTAGGTTAATGCACAGGACCAGTGAGAAGGGACAGGCTGATTTAAGCATGCACTTAATTTTTCTCAGGATCAAGTGCTGTAGGTGTGTGCTTAACACCACTGAAATTACTTTGATCTTCTCTGAAGACAGAATTTCCTGCAGATTAAGTTCTTGGCTCTGAACGATGGCATTGGTTATTTAATGAAATCAAAGTTGGGAGATGAATAATTATTGAAATTAATGAATATAGCTGAAGTTTCTGGAATGTTTTAGTCGCATGTACTTGTAACATGAAAAATATTCTGCCCAAGGGTTTGTCAATGTGAAATTTTGTCCCTGCAGTTCCTCATCTAACAGCCCAAGAATGTTTGTGAATTCAGAAGTTTCATTAAAAAAAAAGCTTTTCACTAAAAGCTCCTGGAAAAAGCCGTGCACGTTCCCTTCTGCAGCATTACAACCTTCCCTGTGCCCAAAGACTGCGGCGTGCAACGAGAAGCAGTGGTGCCACCTGTAAGACAGCCGGGGTCAGGCTTTGGGGTGACTCCTGCCGTGCCCTGTAGAAGTCACGGGTGTTGCTGCTGCTCTTCGGGGTCTGTTTGCTCAGAGCTCACCTCGCTGTTGCAGGCAACGCCCTGCAACTGTGGGACTGCTCCTCCCGCTGGAGATGCATCTGTTCTCCGGGCTCACATAGTTTTTGCCTTCATCTTTTCACCCTTAAAAAGACTTAAAAGTAAAGCTCAGCTTTGCACCACAATCACGTGAGAAAAGGGGTAAAATCCCGTTCTCATTTAGGTTCAGAAAAGGGAACGGAAACTCCATTGAAGGCAGAGGCAAAACCACATTTACTCCAGTGTGAACAGGATTTCCCCCTTGGTGTAAAACCTTGCATCCCTGTGAGCTGGAAGGAGCTCCTTGCTGTGCCACAGAGCATCCTTGAGTGCCACTTTGAATCTTTATGCAACTGCTTAAAAGGATTAGGGATACAAATGAGTTAATCACCATTTAGGCACAAAATTCCAACTAAGCTTTTCAGGACCATTTCCATCATCCAGCTCCGTATTTTGTAGAAAATAATTGCAGATGGTTCTTGTAGAGGCAAGAGAGATATCTGGTTTGGGGTGTATTTTCTTGTGCTAGAATAGCAGCATGGCCAGAAAACGATCAGTGGGCCCATCTGCAGGCACGTGGAACACGTTCGTATTTATTTGGAAAGCTGAGAGGTGCCGAAGTCAGAGATCTGGCCAGGAAAAGGAATACTTTTAATGTGGCTGATCGTACTTCAAACAAAGAATATTATTTTTATAAAGGAAAAATTGTTCTTTCTTAACTGGAATAAAATATTCTCTGATAAGAATTCCTGTGGCCTGTTATTCTGCCTAACTCAAAAAAGTTTGGGGAAAAAACCCTTGTAAAAGCACGAACAGGGCTACCTCCTTTTTCTCTTATCCTTCTGTGAGCATCCACTGACTCTAAAGCTCTTTCAGCTGTGTTTTAGCTTGATCCCATAGGATAATGTACCTGTGCATTCATTTGCTTTGATCCTGGGTTCGTATGTTCTGGAGGCTGGGCTGACGACAAATTCAGGCTGCTGCATTTAAATACAGGTTAAGTGGGCATGGGGAATAATCACCTCTGATTAGTATAATCAGCCACTGAGGGGCCTCCTGAGCAGAGACATAGAATAAAAACTTAATAATAGTTTTGTTAAAGGGCCAAATCTCCCTGGATTCAGCAGCCATGGATATTTCCTATCATACTTCTGGCGATGCTTTGTTCATACAAGTGTGCTTGGACGGGGACAGCGGCAGCTGCCTCCATCTCTGCCTTCTGTCTGACTGCCAGCTCCTAACATTCACCTCCTCTGCTCTGCCCGGGCTGGTCTGCAGCCAGAGGGCTCCCAACTACGTCCTAATCTCCTCCAGCAGCCCGATAACTGGGAAGGAGAGGGGTACTGGGACGGCTGGCACCTGCAGGCACACAGCACCCTGCTGATGGGGAGACCTTCCCCTGCAATGCAACGTGCAGTGGAGTGCAGGGAGAAGCAGTCGCCTGATTTTGCCTGGTAAGGAAGGCAAAGTTTGCTTCTCCAAGGCAAAGTGCCCAGTGCAGTCCTTCCCCAGCACCACAACCAGTACAAGAAATTAAATCAAGGCTTCCGAAGGCAGCAGAAAGGCCCAGCAGAGAGCAGGCTGGGTGCTCGGGTTTAACCCACCACTAGATGATTGTGGGTCCTTCTACCACACCCTCTGGCAAACATGGACAAAGCGAGGTGTAGGTACGTATCTGTGCATGCATCTGGTACCACGCAGACTCGCTCACCACAAACAGTTGCATGAACTTAACCACCAAGGAAAGCTGAGGCGCAGTCTGACAGCCAGGCAGTGTATGTGTGTCAGGCGGTGGCTGCTCAGGCACAAGCTGTGCCGGCGGGTCTGTAACAGAACTTGGGTGTCCCAAGGGACCCCCAACACCAGAGCCCACCAGCTAGAAGGGACACCAGCTGGAAGGGACACCAGCTGGAAGGGACACCAGCCCGGAGCACATCTCCCAGGGCACAGCTCTCCAGACACCTCCCGTAATGGTCCTGTAAAGAAAGCAAATTGTATGTCCTTGATCCCAAGTGCACTGAAGTCAACCCACTTTTGGGGTACATTGCACTGTTTTCCTTCTGCTTTTCTTTTTTACAAACATAGACATGTTTAAATAAGTCTCTATATGCATAAACCAACTGACCCCACTTCAGCAGAGATCTTACCCTGGGAGCAAGGCAGACTGAAAGTGTCAGGCATTGCTGGTGCTGTGCTGCTGAGCTCATACCTAAACAAAAGCAAGTTAAAATGCAAGTCTGTGAGTCTTTGCCACTGTGTTTCACTGCTAAATGATACTGAAATGTGTCAATAATTATACAGAACTGCGTGGGATGTTACCACGCTCTCTACTCACAGAAATGTGCACAGTTTTAGTGGGCGCAGAGGAGGTGCTGAACACCATCAATGAACTGACTACGATGCCAGAAACTAGCACTGTGTGACAGATTTCATCCGCCAGCCATGTTGCAAAAAGCCAGTCGAAATAAGTGGCAACGACCCCTATCTTGCAACCTGGTGACATCAGTTTGTGCCGTGCAGCTGTATATGGTCTTATTTTTGTCTTTCTACAGAAAGTGAGCATGCAAGACAGCCTGAATTTCCTCATCTAGAGAGGAATATCAAGTCACTTTTGGTCAGGGCTTGTGAAGGAGGGGTTGGGACTGGAGAGAGAACTGTCTAATGCATATGTAGCAATGAAACTCGTGTCGTTTTGCAGAAGCAAGACCTGAGGGAAATAAGATTGGATTTTTTTTTTTTTTTTCCTTTGGACAGTTTGTCTCTCTTTTTGGCCCCACTGTGGTGCCCATGTGGACAGGTAGGTGCTGCCACCCTGCTCATCCAGGCCCCAAGACCCTCTACTGCATCCCTGCCTGGCTTACCAACAGGTCATGCTGGCCACTTCCATGCCAAGTCCTGCCTGCCTCCAGGGGCAGGTTTCTGAAAAATGCCGAGCTGTTCTGCATTAACCATCTTCCACCAAGGCTCAGTGTTCCACCCACCTTTGTACAGTTTTGCATTCAGCACAGTGCACAAGCGACTTGGCTTTGCAGACCAAACCAGGGCTTCTCCGAACATCGCAAACCACTCTTTAAGAAAAGGTGTTTTACAACAAATGTCTTTTGATTAAAGCAAAAAAAAACCCTCTTGCTTTGGAGCATCATTAATAAAGAAACAAAGAGTAGTTGCTGTGTTATAGAGGCATCTTTTCGTTCCCCACAGCTTTCATCCCCCCCCTGCCCATTTAATACATCTGCCTGCCTTTAACACTGACGGTAGCGCAGAACAGCAGCCATTTCACCGGGGAAAAACAAGAGAGAGAGACTCTGAAAATATATATATTTAAAAAAAAGCACATTGTTTCCTGTAGAGCTTCAATCCTTTCACTTGCAGAACTTGGGCTGACCTGCATTAGACAGCACTCGCACAAAGTGCGATGAAAACAGCCCTCCCTGCGGGTTTGCTGCCCCGTCATCATCTCCTCCCAGTAATTCAGGCACCACGCAGCAGTACGTCCGCGGCACAGATCGTGTCACTGGCGCAGCAACCGGCGGGTGAATCATAATGAAACCACCAAGAGGAAACATGTCACAAACAGAAGGGAAGGCTTGCTTTTTGGTGGAGTCCCTCGTCTACAGAAGGGTGCTCGAGTTAAGGATGCTGATGAGAGAATTAACTTGTGCCCTGGTCACTTAATGCAGCTTTTTATGCAGTCCTCTGCCGCTCCTGTTGCTATGGGGAATGTGAATATTCGCCATGACAACTGCAGCACACAACCTCCTTCACACGCAGCGTCTTCGGGAGGAAACGCTCCCATTCATGCGTCCTGCAAAATTCGGTGTCCTTGACAGCGATTCAGCGTGGGGTTTTTAGGCACAGTGACTATTCTTCTGTGTTTTACAGTGCCACGTTGCCTGGTGTCTAATACTATTTATTACCACTTTCTTGCACAGCACGTCAATATTAAAGCACTTTGCAAAGGCAATCTTTCCAAAAAAAATATTCTGCTTAATTAACAGATGAGAAAATTGGGGGAGAAAGTTTACATGAGGCCCCACAGCACAGCAGTATCAGGGTTGGCATTTGCACCTGTGCCACTTGGGCCATTAGGCTAACACCTAGGGAGAACGTCCTACTTTTATTTATTGAGTATGAGTTCTGTGTGCGTCTAAAGACACAGTACAGAGCTTGAGTATAAAAGTAAGAACAGTGCTGGCTGGCCTAGTACAGCTTTTTTGTTGCAAAAGGATGGGATGGCCCTATGGACTCCGCACCACTGGGGCAGAGCGGCTGCAGGGATAAACCGGCAAGTCGAGAGCATCCGTGCCTCTGACCAGAGGGTGCAAGGCACCGCAGGCTGCGGGCTCTGCTGGAGGCTGCGAGCAGCCCCGGGTACTGCCAGCAGTCCCCATGTTTGAAATGATTTCTGGAGGGGGAAAAAAAAGCCCCACCACATTGTCATCAAGAGTTACGAGCGACTCAGAACACAAAGAATGTGCTCAGATGAAATATATGGCTGAGAAAACCATTACCGCCCCAGACTGTAATCGTTCTGGCTATTTACCTCTTAACCTTTCCAAACATGTTCAAAAGTGCATAATAAGTGACATCTCTTCTTCATCACAAGGTTTAGCCCGTGGGGAAACTCTCTCTTTTAGTTACCGACGTTAACCATGTTGCTGTTGGCATCAGATCCATTTCCCTGCTTTAAAAAATAGCATTGACAACTTTTTTCCACTGTTTAATTTGTGCAGTCACAGTAATTAAATATGAATCTTCAAATATTGCTTGACATATTGCAGATTTATCATCAGTGAAACACTCTTCTGCACATTTCCATAATTGCTGCTGTTCAGAACAAAATGGTTATGCACTGAAAGACTGACAATTTTCTCCTCTTGGTGAAGTTCTCATTTGTTTGCCCTCTTGGCAGTGCTGTACAGCAGCTTCATTTCATAATTAAATTATTTTCCACTCACATATGGAGGCAATAGTTTACTTTCCATTTTTTTCCCCCTCGTTTTACATTGTTTCTAAAGATGTGCAATCCAATACGTACTGTAAGGAGCCAACATATCCTTTAACAGCATCTTACGAAACGCTATTCATGTGCTGCCCCAGCTGAGTAACAGACAAACATAAATCACACAGAGATTTCATCTGAATAAGCAGCCTTGATGGCCAAGAAGGTTGTGCCTGACTGGTGGCTTTAACCCTTGGTGATTCCAGGGGTGGTAAATTTTGCAAAGAAACAGCTTCAGGACTTTGTTCAAATTGATTTTTTTTCCTCCGTCTCCACACTCTGCTCTTTTCAATGCTGACCACCCACCATCTCTGTGTGGTTTCTTAGTCAGAAAGGACAAATATTCCTCGGGCAAACCAGTTTTGGAGTGAAGATGGAAGAAGTCATCCTAGAGCCTTCAAACACCACTGGTAGAGCCAGCCTGTGCCATGTCCTGTCCCAGGGAGCCCAGCCACCCGTGCTGGGGTCCCCAGCCCAGCTCCCCACCTATGGCCACTTGCCTAATGGATTGTTCCTAATAGACTGTCCTAACAGACACTGCTTGCACGTATGTATCAGCCCAGAAACCATACTAGCTGTCTTCCCTTCAGTAAATAAATATCTAATTTCTTGTGAGCAAGGTCTTATCAGATGGAACAAGCCTCCTGGGAAGGTTTGAGGTATGAGAACCAGTGTCAAAAACTGCAGACAGGGTCAAATATACAGAGCGATAAGGAGCCCCAGTGCGCTTCGTCACTGCCTATCAGCATTTTATTCTTGGGGCCAGGTTAGCCCCCTCTCAATTAAAGACGAGAAAGGAATGGGCTGTTACCTCGCTGCCCCTGCCTGTCCCATCACACATCTAAAGTCTCCTCACCACAGTCCCTAAGAGAAGGGAGAGCATCTCATAGCATCTCATTACAGAACTCACATAGGTCCTAATGGGTCCTAAGGCTTTTTTTTTTTATTTTTTTTTTTTTTTTTAATCTTTAAACTTCAATACACTATTTGGAGTTAACAGCCTGTGGTGGGGTTGGGGAAGCCTCAACTTTTCAAGAGTTTTCCTCTTATAATAAAGGCCTACTGCTTGAGGGGCTGAACTTTGTAATTTCCCGCTCACCTTGGGCAAAACCCCTTATCCATATGGACATCAGTCACTTTTGCTAGCAGTAGCCAAAGCATATTGAGGGCAGAGAGCAATGAGTTGATCTCAGAGCAAGGTGTCCTCCTCCTCCCCCTGGAGGACACTGCAGATCTCCCAGTGTGTGGCCAGCCCTCAGCTGTGTATTTCTATTTCAGGTCTCGGCTGCTGGAGCTGGCTGGAAGGGTTGATCGGCTTACCTACTGTCTTGCCAGGATCAGGGCTTGAACCAGGGCAAGCTGGCTGTGACCCAGCCCCGACAAGTCTAAGGTTGTGCTGACATGCTGGGGAAGAGAAGGAGCTGTGAGAACTTCCGTTCTCCACAAGGTGAAGTTTGCCGTTATTCAGATTTTCAGACCCAGGGACATCAGTGGGTTGGTTTCTGCCCCATTGATTGTAAGAAGAATCAAGAATGGTCTTTTTTTTAATTATTATTATTATTGGGTTTTCTTTTCAGGATCAGCAGGTGGAACCTATTCTTCTGAACATGGTTCTTTCTTATACTGAGTCATTTTGAGCTGACTTCAAATGTCAAGGCCACCCTCATCACCATGTCTGTACCAAGGCTGACGCAAGCTTTCTTTGAGCAGACCGAAGCAGTGGTCTGTGTGCTCAGCTTCCCCAGCACACAAAGGCTACAGAATTGAAAGTCTGCACAAGAAACTAAAAAGAAGAAGAAATACATTTACATTCTGGGTGCTGGAAACTTGGATATCCACATGGGCGGACCTGTCCTGAGGATGACAGGGAGAGATGAGGCAGCTGAGATATGTTCTTCTGTGATCCTTGGAAGAATCATTTCCATTGCTCACAACTATCAGGATGCTTTCTCTTTTGGAGGAATAATAAAAAAAAAGGGGGGGAAATTTTGATGGATCTGCCAGACAAGAACCCAGATGCAATGATAGAAACAAGTACTGAATTTCTGACAGCCCAAAAATGATTGAGTGGGGCTCGCTGCCTACTTGTGATGGTCAGTCTGAGCATGACCTCTAAGACTGAAAAGAATTGCCTTGGGGAGCTCTGTGGAATCATATTCATTGCTGACCTGCAAGGGAGACACATTAAACTTTGCATAAGGCTGATGGTTGGAAAAATAAAGCTGAACAAATGGTTGGTAGCTTTTCCATTATAAAACTGGCATTGCCAGTGAGAGTAGCGAGGTGTCCCTTCAAGAACTTTGGGAAGGAGAAAATTTACCTGGGTTTCCTAAAAATCCTCCCAGAATGGCAACAGGAGGGACCCTCGTTCCTTTGTCCTTATGAAATACAGACTGGGAAAAACTGTAATGAGCACTAAGCCTTGGTGAATATCAACTCACTTCTCCAGGGAGCGCAGGGAGATAGCTGTGCGCAATGAGGAGTGCACCCACTCTTAGGCTACCCTGCATCTTAGAGCACTGGATTCAAACTCTGGGGGCTGCAGGGCCTAAGCAGTATTTTTGGAATACCTTGAAAGGTAAAAACTGAGATTTCCAGCCAAGCATACCACTACATTTTGTGCGCAGTTTACAAATGGAAGAAATTAGAGCCATATCCTTTGATTGAACAAAAAGACAACAGAAATCTTCAGGCACAATTCTCCTCTCAGATCTACCCACGCTGCATACATTGATGTCAAAGAAAGGCATCTTCTGTGCAGCTTGTAGAGAGAACGCAGCATGAAAACAGATGCCCAGAGCACGTATCTTAGAAGAATATATTTAGCCTCTCAGTATTTTACACTGAGAAGTGATCATGCAAAATACAGCCAGCATTTTCATTTTCTTGCCAGTATTATTTTAGTAAATAATGAGGAAAATCTCATCCTACTCACTATTATAGATAATCTGGTTAAAGTGGGGAGGAAGGAGTAGCTTTGGGTATGCATTAGGATGAAGCAATACTATGACATTTACTACACTTAGAGTCTTAGACCTTCATTTTGGAGTGTGTGGTAGTTATGTGGAGCAGCTGGCAGAGTCCAGTCTTTTCTGGGGACATTCTGACTGCATGAAACTCATGCAGTCAGTTTATCAGAGGGAAATCTGCCAATTTACAGTGAAAGGTGATAGGTACAACTCGCAGGCCTGACTGGGTTCCCTGGTGGAACTACACCAGTGTGTGAAACACTGAACACAACACAGAGTCCTGGCAGCTTGGAGGAGAGAGGGCAGAGACCCGAGGCTCATGCTGCTGCACTTTGGGCTGGCGGGATGTTGGTGCATACCCATCAGCACCTTAAAGGGCTTCCCATGCACCACGCTGCTAGTACCTGCTGTTACCACCAGGCCAAACAGAGTTTTGGTCTCACTCTTTATCCTTACAGAATGGAATTCATGATCATTATTTTTTTAAAGCTCCACAAGTTTCAACATGGTGCAACTTACCAGGTTGGTGCTAATGAAAGAACGTATTTCAGGCCCCTGATACCCTTCAATTTGGGACACTATCAGCATAGACACAGCAGTCTAATGTAGGCAGCCTTGAGCAGCCTGTCATTATCCTTCTCCAAAAGGATGAGCTAAGACCTAAATGCACCAGTTGAACAGACACGAAAGTAGAGAGGATACTAGGAAAGAGTAAATATCATATACAAGGAGAAGATCCATGCATTCTCCAGTTAATTAATCCATTTGATTCCAGAGTAAAACCAATAAACCTAATCCTGAAACTGGTATCTAGGAAGTACCTCCGCAGTGCAACACTGAACACAACACTTCCATCTGCAAAAGCATTCAGAATTCAACCCATCATTAAAATTGCCATTATAACAACCACTGAGCTATTCTTGTATGGGGAAGTACTCATTAACACCGATAAAGCTTTGTGAAGGTGGGAGTTACTATTTCTAAGAGTTATCGTTGGCCTCAGTCAAATTATTTTGGAGTTCACTGGAAATGAGAACTTCTGCCTCCAGTCCAGAATTACTAGAAATTACATGATTTCTTCTCCTGTAGATGCAGGGCAGGAAAAAAAAAAAAAAAAAAAAGGCTTTTAAGGTGAATTGTGGCAAAATCTAGTGGGCCATTTCCTATGATCCTTTACAAGGATATTAGTATTATCAATAATATTAATAGTATCATTTATTATTAATAATACTATAATATGCCAGTTGCAGAATAATTCAAAACAGGGTAAGTTCTGTTAGAAAGAAAAAAGTCACTATATTTAGGCTTCCATTATTAATGCAATTACCAAATTGAGCTAAATGACTGCTTTTGTTCAAGCAGACCAGATTTTCCAGTTAATACTATGCTATTTTCATTTATTTCATTAGTTGCTTTTAAGGTAGAAATTTAGTAACTTAAACGTTCTTCATTTTGAAGTTCAACCCAGCACCCTCAATTCATGCCTGCAGCCCTTTTATGTAAGTGCAATTTTAAATCTCTCCTTCACACAACTGTAAAGCTAAAAAGATAATGGAAGTGCTATTGCCCTGTGTCTTTCAAGCTCTTTCCATTTTATATAACCTAGCAGCACAAGTGGGCTTTTCTTCTACGGATAACAACTCCAGATGTGGCACGGCCATACCTATGACTAACACACTCAACAATAACATTCACAAAACATATCGGTCAGGAGGGCAATCAAGCACAGCACTAACCTACATCACCTCTGGATTTCAGCACCTGCAGAACATAGTCATCTGCTTGCAATAAACGCAAAAAAAATAGAGGAAGAGGCAGCTTCCACTACCACAGCTATCACAGCCAACAAGAGGAAGCTACCTGGGTGCTCCAGCCTTGGAAGTAGTGCCTAAACAGGAAACGCTGGGCTGCCGGAATAGTTTGGATTTTGATCTGTGCTTGTTAGATCAGCCTCACAGCAATGTGTGCACTGCTGTTCTTCACCTCAGTCCCATGCTTGGCTACGTTCCACGTGATTTTGGTGATGCTTAAATGTATTTTCATCACCAATAAGATGCAGTTTTACATAAAGACACAGGAAAAAAGTGATACTGGTTCCCCATGTCAATGACTTGTGTGTGCTGCCCCGCACAGGGTGTTGGCTCCCTTCCTTGGGCTGTAACAGCCCAAACACACTGCTGAGGAGACAGCACTCTGGCAGAGCCGAGTTGTAGGTACTGGCACAGAAGGAGCATCCCTAGACATTTAGCAGCTCACTCAGGCAGACCAGGGGAACATCCTTTCCTCTGGTAACAGGAACAGAGTGAGGTTTGGCCTGATGAAATGGGCTGGATTGATGTGGCTGGCTGTTTCTATAAATACACCACTGTGCCCAAAGGAGCTGACAATTATCTTTTCATCACTCATTACACACATTGCTCAAGAGCTGATCCCTTCAGTCGCTGGGCACTGTCTCAGGGGATGCCCTCTCAGCCTGCTCAGAAACTTCTGCCGCTCAGTATCTCTGCTTCAAAACCAGAAGCCCACCTCTACCACAGACCTTGCAAAACCAGATCACTTCCACACCAAGGGGACTGAAACCACATTTACTTTCCCTTTGCCACGTCTCTGAGGCATCTCCATCTCCGCATGTGGCTGTGGGAAATCCACCAGTTGGCCTCATGTCAGAAACCCACCTATTTTTCAGGTACTGTGCGTTGTGCTCTGCAGAGCTTCTGCTCTCTTGCCTGTCTGCTGCTCAGGGCTGCAGCCAGGGGAGATTTTCCATCTGGGGGCTGGGTGGGGGCATAGGGGGATTCACAGCATTTCTTTACCTGTGCCCAAATGCAGTCAAAGAATCTGTGTTTGGACAGATCCATATCTGGACAAAAACATCCCAGTGAAGCATCAGGGTGGGGGGACTTTGGACAAATCATCACATGAGCCATGAGGCATCAGCAAGTGATTGCCAGCTTCACACACTGCAGCATGTAACTGGCTGACAGGCAGAGCTTCCCTTCCAGCACCAATTTGTCTCCTGGACAAACTCCTCCTCTGTGAGAATCCTGCAAACACTTACTTCCCTTGCTGGGAAAGAGACAGAAAGCACGCGTCAGGAAGGCAGCGCTGATGCACATGGTTAAAGCAAGCTGTGGATTGCTTCCCATACAGTGAAGGATGCAAGTTCCCATAGCGAGCTCACAAAACACCTCTGTAACAGCGAAGAACAAAAATCAGACGTGTCTTTTCCTTGCAATACCACTGCAAAGAGCTTCCTGTCTATCAGATGGCTCTGCTGAAGTCAGTTTTGCATTGAATACAGCCGCTGGCAGGATGACAGCCTACACTTCTCTCCTTAATCTTCTTGGCACACTTAGTTGGCCAGAGTTTAAATAAAATAAATACTAGATTGATTCATGTCTTCAATCATGAAGGATGAGAAAGTCATAAGAGGAACACGCGAAATAAGTACAGCGAGATCCATGAGATTTCCTCTTGTTTCTGCTGCCCAAATTGTCTTTTGAAGCTCCCAAACACCTCTGACTTACCCTGATTGGAATTCGGAGGTAGGATGGCTTCATAATTGCCTTGGGAAATAATACTTAGTAATGGACAAACCTGAATCAGTGTTCCTCCCAGCTCCTCTAAGATATGGGCTAGCCAGAAGAGCCAGGCCTTGTGCAATGCCCTGGCAGAGCAGAAGAACATGCCCCACCGCAACACCTCCCAAGCCCAGCGTCAAGGGAGGTGACCATTTCTGCCCCGGCAAGGCGGAGAAGTGTCCATTCCCAACCAAATTAAAAAGATCCCTCTCAGCACCAGGCAATGACTGTGCAGGATGGCTTCTGCACAGCTCAGAGAATATCGTGGGGTGGGGATGGGACAGGCCTGGGAACCACTCTGCAAGTGGCCTTGCACCATAGGTGGTGCCAGTCAAACCCAAATGACAACATCACCCCGCTCTTCACACGATAACACAAACGGACGGCCCAGCCCTGAAACATTACTGCTCCCTTCCCATCCTTTCCTCTAACCGTGCAGCTCAGTGTCTTAGAGCTGGTGGTTATTCGTATGAAAGCACAAACAAGCCCCCACTCAAGGTGGACAAGGCTGATGAGGGCCCACTTACACTACGGACACAGAACCCGTGACGTGGATTTCAAGCCAAAATCGAGCAACGTTTTGATTTTTTAGTGAGGTGGGAACCCGAGGTTCCTCTCACTTTCTGTAAACCACAAGGGGTTGCATTCATCGGGGGCAGGAACCTTTAAGCTTCTGAGGAAAAAACAAGGTGTTTTTGGAAATGTCACCTGTTGATCTTGCTCTTCCAAGCACGCTGCGATACAGCCAGAGAAATACTATGCGGAAAATTATGGCTGTGTTGAATAACTGTCCAGCCAATAGCATCTCCATAAACAGTTATTCAGATATGCCCTGCTCACACCTATCAGCAACTAATTGCAACATGACCATAAGATCACCAGGACCATATTGACACATAAGGAAGTGATTAGGAACACAGAGCTTCCGAAGAAGCAAGGGCTGTCCCACTTTTCACACTGATGTTGAAGAAAAGACATCTCTGTGGAGCTCTAATGGGCTACAGGGGTGAGCTAACAATAAGCACTCTTTAATTAAGCTCTTTGAGGAAGCCAGGCTCCCACTGGGCTTGTTGTGAGAGCAGCAAAGCTCTTGATTTATAGCAATTCAATGCCCAAGCTTCCTAATACTGATGTAGGACACCAAATCACCAAGACCTCTCCGATGTAATTAAAGGCAGGATGTGCTCGTGGCTGGCTTAGTGCAGCTCTGGACAGGAATGGAGCTGGGTGTATTCTAGGGGTTTGTTCCTGGAATCTATGTGGTCTGTGTTATATAGCAGATTGCACTGGTGATATAAAAGCAGAGTTAATTAGAAAGAGTGAAGGAGTAGGGATGGGAAGATTATTCAGGGTCTTCAGAGTTCAGATCACACCACAAACTTGCTGCAAAGTTTTGAGAAGCCTAAAACTTCTCTCTTCCTCTGTTAGATTAAGTGAGAAAAATAATTAAGCAGATAAGGCTATAGGGGTTTAATTAGTTTATGGCTTGACTTTTAGAAATGCTAGGCAAATTTCACCTCATCACTGGTGTTCTGTATCTTTGAAAATCAGGCCAAATGGTGTTATATTTCTTTGCAGCATTTATAAAAACTAATACTGTTCCTGTATTCTAAATCCACTGTAGTAATCTCACCTGGGCTCTGGGCCTTAAAGCAGCACACGGGATGCCAGGGTTAACTCCTGCCTGAACCTGGGCTCAAGCACAGTGTTGGACCAGTGATACACAACCAACTTAGCGTAGCACGTGAATGCTGGCCACTCTATGCTGTCTGCACGTGGAGGTGCACAAGAAGATCTGTCACAGTCCTTGATGAACCACAATGATCTGTGCAAATTGAACAGATCTGGGAAATACCGGCCAACTGATCTTGGGAATACTGGCCCTTCCAGGCTGCAGTCAAGTCACCCCTAAAAGGGTGACTAACCCAGCCAGGTGGAAGTCCTCCAGTCCTTCACCAACATGCACATTTTTCACTCCTTTAGTCTCTCTAAGTCCTCTGCAGCATTCATCACCCTTCTTGAATTAAAGGAAGGCTTGCATCAGCATTACAATGAGTGCCAAATAACAAAAAGCAATACAACTTAATATCCCTGATAGTACTCCTTCTAATTACAGCATTGTGGCTATTTAACCGTGACTCTTAAAGTCTTGTTCAGAGTCACTGCTTTCAGTCCTGTGAGCGTATCTTTCCAGCTTTGTCCTTAGTCCACACTGAAACAAGAACAATGTACTTGCCAGGGAATGTAGTAGCCATTCACTTTATATTACTTTACAAGACTAAAGAGAAACAGGAAGAAAATAAGCGAAAAATGTGAATCACCATTATTCTTACTTTTTCACCAGAAAAGCCATGTCAATATTTGGAAAGAAAAAAAAAAAAAAAAAAAGAAAAAAAAAAAAAGAAGACCCTAAAGAATTACAGTTTTCTGGTTTGGTATAAAAATACCATAGGAAAGAAAATGCCAACAACAAAAATGTCTAGACATAGTTACAGCCCTAGAGGTCAAAACCAGCATTGTGGCCAGTAGGACTTTTTGTGGGTGAAGTTAATTCCTCTGTGGAGGCCAATGTGAGGCCTTTGTCCCATTCAAACTTGCAAAATAGTTTCCTCACAGCAGGTGGGCCATTCTTTTACTCAGGGTTGAATTTCAGTCTGTGTGCATATCAGATGAACAGGAGTTGGTTCAAGAAAAGAATCTGAAGGGATTTTTTTTTTTTTTCAAGCTGTGTGATGTGCAAAAACACCCAGCCCATCAAGAAGAAAGGCATGTAAAACACAATAGAGAAACCAAAAGTATAAAGGAGGAATAGAGATATCCTTAGGGATAAGGCAATGGAACATGTGTGGGTGGAAAAGCACACGGGAGAGATATGGAAAGTATTCAAAGAGAAATTACTGTATGCCCAATGGTTATGTGTGCCATTGAGCTATAAATACTTCAGAACCGGAGACAAGGGTAAAATTTATACAAGGAAGTGGAAAAAGTCATCTGGTGTAAGGAAAAGCTCTGTGAAAGCAAAGGAATGTTGAAAAAAAATAGGTGAAGAATGGAAAAAAGGCCATTTAATGACGTGAAGAGAGCATGTCCAAAGACATGCTCCCTTCTTCTATGTATTGTTCTCTAAGTGTGTAGGTTTACTAAGACCTTACTGTTGGCAATCCTGATGCTGGTTATGAAGGAGCATATTTCAGGACAGGCCCGACTTGACCCGGCACAGCAGCTCAGTACGGCCCCTCGGAGCCACCCTCTGCAAACTTCCCATGTATCTCGCACTTCTGTTGCTCAGGCATCTATCTATTGCCTCTCATGTTGTCCTACACTTGAAACTCCTCCAAACTCTGACTGCTTTTCTGTTTTGTGTTTGTTCATCATCAAGGGGCCCAGTTCCTAAACGTGCCCTGAGCCCAAGCAAAGCTACAGATTATACCACAAGAGCCAAGACTGCCTGTTTATGTTTCTGTTGCTGATGTACGTTCATTTCTGTTGGCCCAGAAGCATACTTGTGTACTGACAGTTATAAGCTGGAATTTCACATCCCCGAGTGATGGATGTGGTATACAAATAAAACATTGCAAATCCCGTAAGTACCACAACACATCTGAGATCCACCTACAGGACCTATGCCCATAGGTGTGAACTGCTTCCAGCAAGGGTAATTAGCTATGCATTACCCTGAGGAATGCGGCTTCCTCGGGGCAGGATTCATCTCACCTGACTTCACCTATTTAAAATCTCACTGCTTATTCCAGACTGAACATCTAGGGTCATTCCTAGAAACAGCGGAAGGAGAGAAGCTCCGTCAGACTGCAGTTCCAGTGCTCAGATGAGGATTGCACGGACTGAAGTGCTCCAAGGTGGGCTGGGCAGGGCTTTGAGCAACCTGACCTGGTGAAAGATATGCCTGCGGCGGCGGGGCTGGACTAGATGGCCTTTAAGGATCCCTTCCAGGCCAAACCTGAGAGCTGAGAAGGAATAATCTAAAGGGGATGAAGTGCACCTCTAACATCCCCTTTAATCTGCCACAAGAGCTGTACGCTGAAGCCCTGTGAAAGCTCATCCTGAAGGGAGACAGTTCCACCACCACCGTCATTTCACAAGGGTACGTTGGTCCCTTTTTAACCATAAAGCCTCTGCTGAGTGACAGCAGCCCCCGGAGAGGAATCACATGTGCAGCTGTGCTTCCCCTGATCCTGGCTGCCTGGGTCTCTCCCCTGTCCTACTTGTTTTGCCACAATTACATAAGCTGCATTCGCCTGACTCCTACTTTCTCATTTCCTTTGCTTGTTTTCTGATTTTTAGGACACTCTTTTACTCAAGTTACACTGACCTCCTTTGAGAGAAAAGGTAACATATTTTTTCTGACTAAAGCTTCTTATCAGTGATAACCCAGCACATTTACTGCCCAAGTCAATAGTTAGACTTGGGAATTCTTTTAATTAGAAAAGCGACTGCTCTAATCGATAGCGAAACCTGAAAGCCCCATGTACCAGAGAAGCAGCTATGCAGAAATCTAGACCATCTGCAACAAGCAGACTGATTTTTTCAGTTCCATTCAGCAGTGGAAAATATGTGAATGTATCACAGGGCATCCAAACTACCCTAAATATAGTCACCTGCAAGAAGTTCTGCTTTAGTTATAGCGGAATATAAAAAACATGATGGCACTACTGATGTTGAGGCACGCTAAGCATCATTGTCTCCATCACAAAACGTGGGTACCTGTTGGTGTATTCCACAGTGTTCCCTTCGTTCCAGCCACTGTGGTTTAACCACACAGCTGCACGAGAGCATCAGTGGCGCCGTGGCTTATCTGCCTCCGTTAGGAGCTTGCCAAACATGAGCTGAGGGTTTCCTTCTGAGGTCTGCGGATTCATCACATGCGTGGCAGCTACCAAAGTGACACAGATAGCCAACCTCACCCTCAGCCAGCTGGCACAGCGATGGATTTTCTCTTTAAACCATGACTTGTCATGTGGAGGGCAGGGGAAAACAAGAGAGCAGAAGGCACATGGGGGAAAGGAGAGGAATGGGCTAAACCAGCAGGTAACAAAGTCCAGAAGTCCCAGCTAGGTCCAGCAGTCCAATTCATACGCTGCTGTGATGGCCAGCGTGGAGGCACAGCATGGGCCAGGCACACAGCTCACACTCTGTGCACATCTTAGCTATGCATTAGGATGCCAAAGGGCTGTTTTAAAATCTACTTGCCGTGGGCTCCTACAGAAAAAATCTGGTCCTCCAACTCCAAGCCAAGCAAGCAGCAAGGCTAAAAACCAACCCAAGGGACTGTGCCTGGCAGCCCTCACACAGGGGGCTGTGGGTACCGAGCCCTTTGTATGCAGGCCAGCACGAGGGCTTCTCTAGTCAAACTGAACAGAAGATTAACCAGATGTTAAAAATTACTATTCAAAATATATTCTGTGTCATAAATATCCAGCTTCTCAGCAGCGCATTCAGCAGCATGTCCAAAACCCCTTCCCCTTTGTGAGAGGAACAGAAACTGCTTCTCAAACAAATGAGAACAAGACTTTTGTTTTGTTTTGGTACAAAGAGAAATCAACTGATGATAGCAAACATTAAAAAAAAAAAAAAAAGGAAAGAAAACAACAAAAAACCTTGCTTAATTATAATCTTTCTGGAGCAACCAGGATGGCTTCAGATTATTTTACATAACTGTGTTAAATCCCCCCGAGAACTATTTGCCTCCTACACTCCAGGGTGCCTGAGCTTAAAAGATGGCCAGTTATTTAACAGGCTTGCGAGTGGTTTAAAAATGTACCAGCACTTGCAGCAAAAGAGCAATTGCTGACAGGTTTACTTTGTTATCTTCACAACCCCTGTGCGATGGACAGGAGGTTGTGCTTTGATGGTACATTTTATTCTGAAGTGTGTGTTGAATCCATCCTGCTGTGTATTCAAATAGTAATGAACTTTAAATATATATATACATACATATATATATATATATATGGCCAAGGCTTGAAGTCTCCTTTCAAGCAGTATTCACAGTAGTAACCTCGCAAAACTTTAGTAGTCAGCTTGCACAAAGATAGCATTTTTTGCTTCTCTAATTTGGAAAAGGAAGGAACATCTTATTCTCCTGCATTGCTTTCCTAGAAAAGGAGAAGCAATCTGCCTCATGAAAAGACCAATGATTTTGCAATGCATCCAAATACATTAGAAATCTATGATTCTGTGATTCTATTAAATGGAAAGGAAAAGATGGCATGATTTGGCCCCAGTTTTGCTTGGGTTGCATTTATTTCTTTTGATTTTTGACGTTTCAAGTACATTGCTAATAACAAATCTCTATGATTACCTAACATAGCATGGCCCAGATATTATTTTCACTGCCATAGAGACAACAAACAAGAATGCCGGTAATACCTTCATTTTCCTTTCCCTCTGATGCTCTGGCAGCAAAATATGTCATGTTAAACAAATTCTCAGTGAGCTGTACAGGGACAGGAGCAGCTACTGGCTGCTACCACAAAGATGGAAGAAGCACAGAGCCAGGCGCAACAGCTCGTTCTCAGCTGCTGATGGTAAAAGCGAACCCAAATACTGCACAGAGGGATACGAGGGAGCTGAAGTCATTCCTGAGCATCACTGTGCCACCACCAGCACCCTTGGGACTGCGCCTAATGATGCTGTGGAAACCTCTTCTACCATTATTATATCGACGTTAACCCAGCTGAGGATTGGATAAGTGGCGGGTGAGCACAAGGATGTTGTACCTTAATGCAAACCCAACCCGGGAAGCTGCAGGGTCAGCCTGCTGCGGGGAATCCCTCGGCACTGCAGCGTGGCTCTGTGCCTCCGTTCACACTTGGTTGGAGCTGTTCAAGGAAATGTGCCAAAACACGAATCTCCGAGCTCAGAAGGGAACGGGTACAAGCAAAGTCCAAGCCAACAGAGATCATGCCAGAGCAGCCAAGACTTTACCGAGAGTATTTTGTAGATGTATGGACTTGTAAAGAGACAATGAGAGAGTGGGTCAGTCAGGTCTCAATCACCTCCACGCAATGCAGTGGTGGTGGCTGAAACCCGAATGTGCCCAGAGCATTTCATCTTCCTCTGTCCCAGAGCCACCAGGACATCGCACCAGGACGACGGCCAGGCACCCTGCACCACCGGCCACATCCAGCTCCATGCCGCCTCCGGGAGCTGGGGGTAGGAAAGAGGAACTCTCATATCCCCCCTCTCTTTCTCTGCATATGTAAATATTTTCCTCTGAAATAACATCAGCAAACTCATCTAGAAACGAGAAATTCTAGTCAGCTTTCCGAGAACACTTTGGAGAGACATTGATTTCATCAAACGTTGAGGGAGTAAATTTAGGCTCTGTGACTTCAGAGGAACTATTTAGAATTTGCCCTGTGTAATGAAGCTGGCCATTTTTGAATATAAATAGAAAATACAATCTATATTAAATTCCTGTCATCCCACTCGAGCGGGCTCTGCATCACAGAGTCAGGATAAGTGCCTTCAGCATCCTCTGTTAGCACGAGAGCTGCACGACTACACCTGGTATTATTGTACGGCAGAGCTGACAGGGAGGTACGAACCTTATCTTAATTGCTGGGAAGAAAGTTAAGAGTATCTGGTTGACAAGCTTATCTTATTCACCTTCTGGGTTTGCCACTTATTCAGTTCAGGGGAATAAACATACATCATTTACACTTGTAAGTACATTGTGTCCTTTCTTCCCCTTAAATAAGCCCCAGCAGTGTGCGCTGCAATTGAACTGCCAAAAAGCAAACCATGAAAAAAGTCAAAACACAAGATTTTAAAGGCTGAGCATGTTAAAAATCTACATTGTCTGTATGACAGATCTGTATTTTATAGATCAGGCCTCTACCTAGCTCTTAAAGATATAATGGATCTGTTCCAATTACTACATGCAGTGCGGGGAGTGGGGGCAGAAGCGATAGCTTAAGAAAGAACAACGCACAGAGCGGTCCTGAGCACCAGTCCTGCCCATGCAGGAAAATGTCACTGCCAACGTGCCCGATGCCACCAGGCTCATGGAAAAATGAGTGGCCTGAAAGCAACAAGCACGGGGACTTCTCTATTGTGTTCTGTAAAGGGGTAAAGCTCTGGGTCCAGAGCACGGCACTGTCCGGGCACCACGAGCCTGGGAGCGTTGTCGTGACCCAGGACTGCATCCTGTCCATCAAGCTGTTTAAGTAAGTGCCAAGGAAAAAGAAAGACTTCCCAAGCACATCCTACAATAATTCCCCAGGGAACCAAATAAGCTTCCCTTTTCTAACCAGCCCGGGATTATTTCCGTAGTGGAAGTGCTGTCCCTTCAACAGCACCACCAAAAGCCAAACTGGAAAATAAAGTTGAAATGTTCTTGAGCACAAGGTGATTAGTGGAGGGTTAGGCTAAGCAAGTGCAATTTCCATTGAAAATAAAAGATATGCGAAGTTTATGTAACTTAAACATTGCTGCTGTTCAATGAACTGTAGAAATCAAGAGTAGAAAAAAAAAAAGTAAAAAAAGCCGCACTAAGCCATCTGTGCCTCCTGTCTGTTCAGCGTGGGGTAGAGCCTTAACAAAGAAAGATTAATGCGTGGAAATGGAAAGAACCGTGTACAGAAAAATGCAAATAAGCATCAGGGCTGCAGAGCCAGAGCAGGGGCTGAATTGTAACGCTGAGACCAAAAATAGGGCGGCTTCTCCACAGCTTGCCAGGAATCACCCACAAGGATGCAGAAGGGGAGAAGTGGGACCTGTGCCTCGTGGGGCTGGGCTCCTGCGAGGATGCAGAAGAGACTGGCAGGGAAGCAACAGGGGGAGGAAAAAGCTGGGGGCCCAAGCCTCAAGAGATGTAAAAGCTGACCCCCAGGATGAGTGTGTAGGTGGTGGGACTGGGATGCTGAGGCTGATGGGTATGTAAACCACACCTGCTGCGGGTCCGCTCCTTTCTCCATCATCTGCACATCGTTATTTGTACTAATCACCTAGGACTACCCTCCTTATCTAGCCTCAAACCACCCATCTTCAGCTTTCTTTCCTTCTTTTCTTTTCTTTTTTTTTTTTTTTCACATGAGATGTGTGTAGGAATAACAAGAGATCATTTTTACTGGAAACCAGAAACAAAACTCCACGAATTCTTCTGCCCCCTTTCTCACCGGGAGGTAATGAAATGATTTGCACATGGCCCCCCTGCTCGGTCTCGCTTTCCCCTTTCCCATGGGGGCTCTGACCTCAAAAATCCCTGAGGGTTTCATAATTGATCAGGACCTGCATTTTCCAGGAGAACGCGTTATTTAAAAAGTATCTGAAAGCTGACTCCAGCTAATCCCTGTACAACAAAAGGACACCTTCTTTCCCTGCTTTATTCTCCCTGCTATTTCTTCCCTCTCCCTGTTGTTTCCTACACTTTAACACGCATCCAAATTTTCTGATTTTGTGCTCCTTGGCGAAGAGCAGGAGAAAGGGGGACACAGGCAAAGCACCCCCGTGTTTAACAGTGAGCTCGTGAGCAGGATCGCAGCTCTGATCTCAGAGCACAGAAACGCCAACAGCCCTGTCTGGAAAAAGTGAATTTTCCTAAACACTCAGGCAAACCAAAGGCTTCAGAGATGTTATTAATAGGCTGGGATAGCTGGGAGAAAGCTCATAGCATGCGCTAATGAAAATGTGTCTAAGTACTTTGGAGCCACCAGCTCCTATTTTTAGCAGGATGTGGGCAGTTCAGCAACCTCTGGCTGTGGCGGAGGAGCAGCAGCAAGTGTCCTGCTTGTGGAAAACCCCAAGCCACAAAGGACAGAGGAATGAAATCATCTCTTACGAGACTGAAGCAGAGGCTTTCAGCTGCGGGGGATCCAGAACTCGAAGCAAACTCCTGATGGACAGAGGGCCAAGCAGGGACAGCTTCATGGCCACGCGGAGCCCAGCCCTCGAAGCAAGCCCTGTTTGGAGCAGGCAGCTGGGTCTCTCTGCAGCACCAGAAGTTTTCCTGTGACCCCCAGCCCCAGCTCCCACAGGCACACGTACTGGCAGGAGCCTCAGCCACGTTCAAACGCTCCCTCAACAAAGGCTGATTTACTCAACTCCCAGCTAATTTCCTTAGCTTAGTGTTTCATGGGGGAAAATTAAATGGTCAAAAGCTACAGAGATGGAGATAGCCTGCTGCGGACTCCCAAAACTTCACTGCCATCCTGGTGTTTAGAAGGTTAATCATTCCCTGGGATTGCCAAAAAAGTACACTCTGGAAGTCATTTGCCTTTATTGCTGTTTGTAAGAATAATTTAGGATTGAAAATATATGTGTGTATATATATATATATATATATATATGTACACACACACACACACACACACACAAGAGAATGTGGTTAATGCTAAAGCTCAGCTTTGTCAACTTAATTCAGCCCAAGAGCAAGTGATGTGATCTGTCTCACAGCCCTCTTCTATCAAAAAAAAGAGGCTTTTCATTACTAGTATCCAAGTGGATGCTTCTGTCCCTCTGCATACAGCACAGGTGCTTGTCCTAGCAGCACCTCTGCCTGTCATCAGCTCAGACTATTAAACACAAGAACGGGGAACATAAGTGAAGCATTATGAGAAGTCTCCGCACGGATAGTGGGATGGAGAATCCAGAAATAAAAAAGGTTCAGTGCTCCAGTTCACTCATGGTGGAGATTCTCAACCTCTTCTTCTTTGGCACTTTCTGAAATTTAAAATACAGATACCCAGCAAAGATTTCACCCTGCAGATATATTCATTATATTCTGTGGTAAGCTCTGCAAATCACCTTCTGCCCAGTGGAGAGCTCCTCCAGCCCTTAGTTCCCTTTCACTTCAAGCACCAGAGAAGAAATGGATGTACTGGGACCACCAACACCTCTCGGCTCTGAGCAACGAGGACTGCCAGCACCATGCTACCTCCAGCAGCATCACCTCAGGTGCCTGCAGGCAGCTAGCCTGGCTTTGGGGTTAGCAAACACAACAGCAGCAACATGGATTTGGTGTGGCCATCATCAGCCTATGGCCTCCTCATGTTATCATGGGGTCCTCCTTACAAGCACAGGAGGAAAACACTTGCCAACTTCTGGGACACCACAATATATTATATATACCCAGGGAAGGGAGAATTCCCCAGCTCACATCCCGCCTGGCTCTCATGAAGTCCAAACTTCAGGGCCAAAATTTCAGATTGAGATGGCCAAAAGGCAATGTGAAGTAGTTGTGGAGCTCCCTGGAGGGCTGCATGGAGGAAGGGCTGTGCCATGCCTTTAGCTGGAGTGAAGCCCCACGGGCAGACCCGCAGCGATACACATCAGCCAGTGAGCAATCTGGCTCACCGATTCTGCTCTGCAGTTCCTACTCACCAGATAAAGGCTGCATGCACAGGTGGATATGCTGTTATCTGCCCGACAGGGGATGTAAACTCTGATGAACTAACTCAGATCTCCCAAAAGCATTGAGAAAAGGGAATCGGGAGATGCCCAGCACTGCTGCTCAAGTGTGCCATTTGGAAAATCACCCACAAGTTGCATCTTTCAAAGCAGAGCAAAGAGACACAGTGCCCGCCTGCAACAGCATTTCCACCTGGAGGGAATCTCCTGGGACCAACAACTTCACTGGGGCAGCAACTGCTCAAGAGCTGCTCAAAGATCTAGCAAGTTTTGCTAACATATTCCAAGCAATCAGGGATCAACACCACCAGTGCCAGCCAGGGGCACATGGTGGCACTTGGTGACAAAGATGGAGCTCCTCAGCCTCTGAGCGGAGTCAGTTCCCTTCCTCTCAAAGAGGGATCGCAAAAAAACACTGCTAAAAGTCCAAGTTTAGCTCTCAGGGAATTTGAATTCTGCGCTTGACCAGCCACTGATGAAAATGGCCCTCGCTGCTCTAAAATCCTCTCAAGCACAAACATCTGTGTGCAGACCTTGTCTCAACCATGGCCTTGTCTTAAGGACAGGAAAAGAAATGCCTCCTTTCACACAGCCCCTGCCAGGCTAGATGGCAACTGCGGAGCCTTCCACACTCATAGGCTGTTTTCAGAAAGGAGAAAAAAAAAAAAAAAACTTACCAGGTATCAACGAATGGGAAATACATATATGGAATATAAAGCCTTAAAATAATTAATACAGACTTGCCTGTCTGAATGACTTTGCAGCAGTAAGTAAAGGTTTTGCCATTTTTCAAATAATTCTGGAAAATAAGTATTTTGGATATTTCATGTGCGCAAAAGAAATAGAGGAAACACATGTCTCATTCTTTACAAGCTATTACTTTTATATCCCTAAATAGCAGCTGCATTAAGAAGCCAAGAGAACACAACTGCGTACTTAGTCCCAAAACAAATTCGGCGTGAGCGGAGCCAGCGCTGGCTGCTCTCCCGAGGGCCTTGCTCTGACGTACTTCAGCTTTCATCTCTAAAACCATCTTCAGGGAAAGAAAACGCCACAGCCTCATGTCTGGCTGGCTGCGTGCCTGGCTGCCGACGGCTGACCGTGGTGCTAGCGAAGGCACAAGGCGGGGATGGGATTTCAAGAGACACTGTCCCCCTCACAAAAATATAAATCAGAAAAAGGAGAAAAAAAAGGAAAAAAAAAAAAAAGAAATAGAGGAAAAAAAAAAGAAATAGAGGAAAAAGGAAAAAGAAAAAACAGCAAATCTGAACCCCCAAAAGTTTAAGGACTGGCTGCTGCACTGAGACTCATTCTGCACAGGCCGTCGTTTTGGACAGACATCAGATGTAAGATGTTTTAATTGCCAATGGCCTGGTCTGGATTTCAGCGCGTGACACAGAGATAAAGGCCTCTACATCCTATTATCAGTCCCCCGAGCAAGTGGCACATCTTGTTAAGTGTAACTAGATTCATGGGTCAGAATCCCATATGTGGAGAGCACACACATTTGACTGGAAACAGAGCATTATTAGGGCATTCCTTTGCCATAATAACGGCTTGCCAGTTCCTCAGCAGAACCTTTATATCATGCTTTGATATTTCTACTTTCGGGCCACAGCTGTTGGAGTGCCGGTGCCAGGCTGGAGAGCTACCTGTGCTTCAGGGATGTGGAACAGAGACAGATTCCTGTTTTTTTTTAATGTCATTTTCCACCCAGAAAAAGTCTGGGTGAAAGCTGTCGTCACTGCCTTGCAGACAGAGAAACCAGGGTGAGCACAGCCATGGGGTTTGCCCAAGATCACAGGAGAAAGCTCTCTGTGATTTAATAACAAGAAATTTTGTGAAGTGCAATCTTTCCTCAAATCCTGCCTTTTTTTTTTTTTTCCCCTCCCCTTTGGTTTCTTTCAGATGAGTTCTCAGCAGCACTGAAAACTCGATGAATCACTTGGCTGAATGGCCCACGTGGTTTCCTCTTCAGTCAGCTCTGGCAGCGAGCCATGGCACATATTCGGAGGCTTTGCTTCGAGTAGGTTTTATTGGTGAGATCACGCCAGCATTTAAAGCTGGGCTGTCCATCCCCTGCGTCCCCCTCTCCTAGCACTCAACAAGGGGGAGCAGGGCTGTGGGGTCAATTAGAAACACTGACAGAGAGCACAGCTCACCCCCCAGGCTGAAGGGATCTCAAGGGATCTCCCTCGGATGTCTCATCATGCGCCCAAATCATCCCACTGCTGAATTTGGAGTGACCCCACACCTCTGCACTCTGAGAAGCTTAGAAAGTTTTTTATTGACTTCAAGCTAACCGTTTAAAAAGAACATTTTTTTCACAGTAACTGGACCCCGGTTCGCTTTACTTTTCATTCCCCAAAAGGATGCCACCGTAAAGCATGTGTGCCGCAAACCGATGATCTGATGGAAGTACAGGACAAGTTCAATCCAACATCGTGCTGTTTTAAAGCACTGCCTGCATTCGTTTTAGACTCATTTTAGCATGGCAGGTCACAGCAGTATAAACATTGTGGGGGGAAAAAAAAGGCCGAGCTGGCAAACAGTCAGAACTTGCTGTTCCTGACCCAGTAACCTACTTTTTGAGCACCACGTAACACGAAAGCCACCCCTAGCTCAGACTGCGACGTCACCTCTTACTTAACTTCTTAGAGGCAAATAATGGGTCTGGTTGGGAAGAGTTTGGTGACTTGTGGTCATCATTTGCTTCATCCTGGCCTCAAAAAGCATTTTAGGCTAGACAGGAACGTCAAGGGCAGCTTCTAACCTTGAGTCACCCAAAGCCACCACCTGAGCACATGTGCAGCAGGATTAGGACCTGGGTGCCCATCACACCGACACACAGGACAACCAGAAACTTTGTCTGCAGCACCAGCGCTACCATAGGCATCGTGGCCATGGGCCAAGAAGTAGAAAAGAAGTAGGGAACACTGCCTGAAGGAGACCTGTTTTTTGATTCATACCTCTGCTTTAGCTGTTTCCACTCCAACTCTCTCATCCCAAGATGACGTGGTAATTCAGAGATGCTACAGCTCAGCCTTTAAGCAACCCAGCAGCTCTCAGAATGGCACCAGCCTTCCTTGTCCCCTCTTTGCTCCCCTACTTCTCCCAGGCATCCCTACAGTCCCAGAATGTATTCTTGGGACACCAAGTGCCAAAAAAAAAAAAAGCTTACATATATATATGTATATGTATGTATGTGTATATTTGTCCAGCAGCATTGGAAACTATCTCCCTCTGTGAACATCCCAAGAAATCAACATTTAATGCTGTTAAGAAGAAAATGAAACGGAAAGATTAAATATATGCTTAGTACTTGAAAGGACCAGTGTTTTCCTGAAGAAAATATCAGGGAAAACAAATAAGAGTATTAAGACAAAGTGAGATAAATAACAGAGGGAGCTCTTGAGGGAAATGATGGGAAATGATTCTTTGCTGGAATATGCCCATTTTTGCATGCAGTTACTGCCAGTGCATCTCAAATCTGAAACACACACAAAATAGGAAGGAGATGAAATTAAAAGGCTTTTGGTCAAATATTCTACCTTCATGGAAGAAAAAAAAATAGTTGAAATAGTAAGAAAAAAAGGTCTTGAAGGTACCGCACCTTCCAACTAGCTCAGCCTAAGATTTTATTTTTGTTGATGCTTTGACTTCCCTATTGCAGAGCAGGAAGCACAGGGCACTGCAATATCTTAAAAAATTCTAGCTACATTTCCTTCTGCCATCACAAACTATTTTTTTCCACCATCTCTTTTTCCAGCATTTTTAATTTAACCTAAGATTAAAAACATATGGAAGTATTTCTCTCTAGCTGGCATAAGCACAACACAAAAGTAAGTGCTCTAATAGACATAAGAAGTCATTTTTCTTTACTACAATGTCTAATTTAGATCTCTGAAATTGTAAAATTAAAATCTATTCTAATCCATACTTAGACAAAAATGCATTTCTAGCAGATTATAATATCTAACTGCTTATTACACAAAAATCTTGGAATGACTGTATTGTAAAAAAAATAATTGCCTAATTATGAAATCCTGATGATAAAGACACTATTGTCATGAAAACATCTGGGTTACCAGCCCCCCAGAATGCATGAAATTTCAATAGGCAGAGAAAAATTGGGAGGCAGATGAAAGAGGAGTTATAAAGAGGTCCGGAGAAAAAGCATCACCCACTGCAATTTCGGTATCAAAGTGCGGGTGATGACTGCAAACAAACCAACCAGTAATAACCCATTCACAGCAGCAGAGTCGTTAACGTGTATGTGGGGATGAGGCACGATTAACAAATATTATGCATTTTTTTTCCAAGCTTATGCAAGAATATGCATCTCTACCTCTCTGTAATGACAACCTGGAGAAATATTCATTGCATTGGGGTGTTGGAAGACAATTTAGCAATCTGATGCCTTAGGATAACAAAGTGTTGTCTGATTTGAAGGCAGCAATCAGTAGTGTTTCTATAGCACTTAGCTCACATTAAGCGTCATTTAAACAATATTTGAAGAACAAAACAGGAACAGAGATGTAGGAGGGAGAAAGGTCAGTGACGAGTAAATAGGAGAAGCATGGAGAAAAGCTGAGAAGTTCGACAGTGAAAAAGCTGAGAAGTTCAGCCCACCCGCTGCAGCAGAGCTAAGCCCCAACAAGAAATCTGGTCCTTGCCATTAAGCCTGCTGTAAAAGTCATGTTAATAGTGAAGTTAGTGGCTACGTGCATTTTAGCCACTTACGAAACAACAAAAGCTTTTCTTGGAAAACAGGCAATACCATGAGATTGCTATCCCAGGTCATTTAATGCCGTAACTCAAGGGCTGCGCAGACTGAGGGATGCAGCCAAGGAAAAACCCCCCCAAGGAGGATCTCCCCCAAAACCCTGGTCTTCTCCTCTTGGTCAGAGCCCACACCCTGAAGACACATACACCCAGACCTGGCCCTGCACAAAGGCAATCTGTGGAAGTTAATGAGGACTCATAATTTATTTATTATTATTAATTTTTCATCTCTAAGCAGAGCTCCCACCTCTGGCTGTGTCTTTTCACCACTGATCAGGCCAAACCTTGGTCTCCATGATGGAAGCCTCATGTGTAGGTAATCTGCCAGGCCCCAGAACCAGACTTTATGGACGAGACATCAAAGGATGATGTATCACTGATAAGATGAGACTTTTTTTTTTTTCTTTTTAAACAGAGTTGATTACAATGCAGATGGCATCAAAAGCACAGTAGCCTTCTCACATGGCTGCCATCTGTGGTTTTCTGCTAAAGGTTACATCAGGACTCCTGTTATAAAATGCTGCCAGCTGAGATTTACAATGCGGTGGACAGCCAGGAAGTCCTTCCACATCAGAACTGTTCTCTTGCAAGTATTCCACTCGTGTTGGGTATTTTTGATTACTGACATGACAAAATTTGCAGAGCAGCATCAGCCCATACATCTGAAGTATCTTCCCTAAACGACTCTGCCTCGTGTCTGCCTGCTTGTTTGCACTGCCTTCAGCTCTTGGGATGAAGCTCTCCCCCTGCACAAAGGCTCACCACAAGATTTGTGCAGCACTTAAGGCTCCCCTAAGCCTGATATTTGGGCTTACAGGGGATTTAAGAAGTGTGTGTGTTGTGGGCTGGCTTGCAGGGTACTGGCAAATACAGCCACATGCACTAGGGAAAGCTTTCATATTTTCTAAGGAAGTGTTACTCTTCTGCTAAGTAAATAAAGATGTGCCTGTTATTTACTTTCCAGCACATATTGCAAAGCTCATGTTAATTAAACTTCTAAGGCACACAACAGAATAAATCTCGATTGGCGTAATGCCAACAAATTGTATACGAACTCTCCCCCACGCTCTTAGTAAATATTTGCATGGGAGAAAATAACTCACTCCATCCTGGGCGAAGCACAAGCGGGTCAGGACACCGGAGCCAAGAGGCTCTGTTCTGCCCTGTGAGCTCCCGAGCTGAAAATCTGGGATCTGGGGAGAGGAATTACACAAATAGCAGGCAGAAAAAAAGATCAGAAAGGAGAGCAAAGACAAAAGTCACAGGCCTGGTTCTGGACTCACCATTACTGTGGCCAGTCATAGGTCTGTGGCACTGGAGGACCTTGGTACAACATCAGAGACCCCAAATTTTACTCTAGGTGGTTTCTAATTTACAGCATAGGAGTGTGTCAATGGTTGAAAGGACAGCCCAGATCCAAAACCATCCCTAAAGTAAGATTACCATCCCTAAAGTAAGATTACTTTAAACTACAATGTTACTCTCATATCTGTCTTTGCATAAATAGATTACATAGAATTGTCATCCCAGATTTTGGGGTCCAGGTTTTAGATTATGTTCCCAAGTAATGGTCATGGGGAAGTGCTTTTAGTTGGTCTCTTGCCTTTTGAGATCCACAGTAACGATGGATGTGCAAAACACTGCTTATTGGCATAGTGTTTGAGCTGCCTACATCACTGCTGCCCAGGAAAGACGGCAGCATCACTATTGATTCCTCTATAAGATAAATACAGCTTAAAAGAAAGCATATTTACATAAGGTTTGGATGACTCATGCAACAGCTATAGAGAAACCTTAATGCACTTTTTTCTTCTTCACGCTGCTTTGTGCTGGTGCTTTGTCTGGAGCTATTTCACAAAGGAATGTAGAAGAGGCTTTTTCTCCCATATAAGAACTGTTTCCAAACACCTGTGCTATTTTCTATTTCAACAACACTGTCACCTGGTATATTGTTACTGAGCCATTCACAATGCAAACCCAGTGCAACCCACCTAAATTTGTTAGTAAATGCAAAGCGCTTTTTTTTGGTTTTGAGTTGTGATGTGATGGACTTGAGTGTTCACAAAATACAGCCATGGATTTCCTCCACAGCCAAGCCAGTTCTCACACCATTACGTGATACTATTAATTTAGATCCTTATTCAGCAAATACTTGAGTAATACTTGAGCTTGTGCTTAGGTTCATCCCCATTTAAAATGCTGCTATGCAAGTGGAGAACACAGTCTAGCTTTTCACAGCTTTTGTGCTTTAATGGTTTTCATTCAGTAGGGAGCAAGATTTTAAACATTACACACATTATTTCTAACATGGCTAAATTTCCTTGGGATTAGCATCTTTATGAAGAAGGCTGAACAATAGCATCCAGCTCATAAAGATCACCACACACCCCAAGCCCCACATTCCCTGCTCCCCCAAAATAACAAACCAACACCCCCTAAAGCAAAAATAACATTTTTAGCGCACACTTACGGGCAGCTGGAGAACATCAGACCATCAGAACAGACACAGAAGTACCTTTTGGGAAAGCCCAGAGAAAATTTGCAGTTTTTACAAGGGATGAGGCCAGGCTGTAAAACTGCCCCCATCTGCACAGAGGTGGGAGCAGAGTGCCTACCTTCCTTCCCACTTGCCAAGAACAAACTCTGGCTTGCGCAAACACAGCCATGCTTGTAGGAGCTGACAGTAGCTCACATGCAATCAGTGACCCCTTCAGAATAAGTTATCTTCTAAACATGATAAAGATCTAGACCGGGGAAATGTTATTTAAAATTAAATTCCTCTAACAAACCCTTGGTGCAGGCAGAGCAGGCCAAGCAACCTACAGCCAGTTAGGTTTCAGAACACACCATGTGTGGTACCAGGACAAAAAACCCACAGCAGGACTTACTTGGATGTTGGAGAAAAAGCATTAAACTTCTGAAAAGTGACTCAACAGAACACCCAGACTGGAATACCCGGAAAGGACCCAGCTTCCATGAAAGGTTCAATGTCTGAAACAGATGGGCCTAGATAAACCTGGACTCACTCCTGCCCAAGGTGATCGCTAGGGCTACATCACCTTCCAGTGAGATGACTTATTATTAGGGGTGAAATGCCAGCTTCCCAACCCTGGTAATTTAATTCAGTAATATTCTTAGATGTCTTTTTAAAAAAAAAAAAAAAATCTGGATTGCAGACCTCTGGATTATTAGGAAACTGCATCTCACCAGCAAAGTTCCTTTGAAGGCTTCAGTAGAACAGCAATATTTGATTTTCCACTACCTACATAGCAAGGGTTTGAGACAATAACTCTAAGTTTTTCTGTTAAGCTTAATAGACAAAAAGATGATTTCTGCACTTGCCGAGGTGATTTGGCACTTGCCTGGTTATATGTACAGACTGGGTGACAAGACGCTGGAGAGCAGCCCCACAGAGAGGGATCTGGGGATCTACAAGCCCTCTATAGCTGGATCTCTTGTCTTGTAGGTGGACTCTTTTTGGGAGTTCTTTTTGGGCATAAACCCCTCTTTGGGTGTCTCCAGTGGCAATTCAGCATGCAGATCCTTGGAAGCCTCATGCTAAAGAACCATCTAAAAATTACTCAAAGTTCCAGACTGCCCATCACCTCCTTATGATTGTGAAAGCAATACAAAAAGAAAAACAACAACAAAAAATCCTTGAACTACTGAAGACTGCAGAGAACACACAGCCCAAATGCACGGGCCTATCAGTAAACATTTTTCTACCTTAAAAAAAGTTACGCGTACTCATAGGTACCATTCCAATGAGAAATATCTTTACCTTTTGGTAGCTAAAAGGTAATATCAGTAAGTATTTCCTCCTGAAGATAAAAATAAGAGTGCTGTTATGGTAACAGAGCTGTGTTTTTCAACAGCCTCTACGTTGCAGCTGGTTAAAGCCACCAACGATGCGTTCTCCAGTCAGATGCAACAAACTGTTTGCAGTTGGGAGCAGTGATAATGCGCCCTCAGCTCCTCTCTGTTTAGCAGACAGTAACCAAAACACATCCCGGGGTAAACACCGGAGGAGCCGGGCATGTGCTTCCGTGGGGCTCAGCTCCGTGACCCTGTTTCCCTGATGCTATCACTTAATCCTCATTATAACACTTCAAGAAAGGACGTAAACATCTCCTACATTTAAATGCTCTTGACTTTTATGAACAGCCTGATTCAGCAGCCCTTAGGGTGCACTTTCATGACCAGCTCAAGCACTTCTTGCCCTTGAAATGGCACTTCCTCTGCTCCCAGCCTCCCGTGCATGGAAAATCACGCACAGTTGAAAACTAACACTGGAAGAAAATTTCATAAGAGATCAGCTTTCAACTACGTTGCCACAAAAATGCCTGTGTTGAAGGTCTCAAACCAGCTACTCGTGAGATGGTACGTATTTTGATCGACAGCCTTCAAACTCGACATGCTAACTACTGCAGTGAAGACAGCATTATTCACAAGCACCCCATACACGTCAGACACTGCACAGACAGCAGGACAATTTAAGGGAAACACAACAAAGATGTTCTTAAACACTATTAAATGCTATCGAGGATAATTTGTTAAGAGCAGATATAAAGATCTGTGGGGAGGAAACTATTCAAAGCATTCAGTGAGTTTTATTGTTCCATAAAGCTGAGCCACAGTGCCCCATATGTTGCAGCATCATCTGAAGAAACTGTATCTAGGACCTAATGTCTGCATCTATAAACTCTGCTGTAGTACTAAAGTTGCCAAAGATCAAGGAGCTGATTCAGCAATTGAGTTGGACAAATTAACATTAAGCAGTGCAATTACTTATCTACTCAGATTTAAGGATGTGCTACATGCTTTGGCCAAATGAGAGCTAAAACTGGAGGGATCATTTCCAAAAGATGTTACATCTTGCAATATATGGGAAAAATAAATAAATAAATAAATAAATAAAAAAGGGATGGAGAAACCAGGCCATGCCATTGCTTTCTTACCAGGAAAGCATGAAGGGACAGTCATACCCCTTGAAGCAGAGAAGGATGACCTACAGCTGAGCACCAGCGTGAGATGGTGCAGAAATGTACAGCCAGAGCTAGGTGGCACTACTCTGGTACTGGTTCAGGTGAAGTCACAGTTATCTCTGTGTTAGAGATTGGCACCTTGCTACACTGTGAACAGAAAGAGATGGCTCAGAGCCTCTTTGTATGCCTCTTGCCACAGCTCTCACAGGTGAAAATGTTACTAAGAGCCCTACACTGCGAGATGGGCCTCAACACATTTGCATTTTCTATACAAGACTGTTCCAGCTCCTCAGGTTGCTTGCAAATGTACCATGCTGCATTTCCAAACAATGTACAAGGACATGTTTTCAGACAGATTCTGTGTTGCTTCTGTTCCTCACAAATCCTATTTTATCACTGCTCAGGGATGCGGGTCTTCAAGCCCTCAAACAGTCACGCTGATGGAGTTTATTCAGCAAAGCTGGTGTCTGTTCTGCTCCTCAGCTTTCGTTGTGCCTCTGAGATGAGTTTCTCTGTGTTCTTGAGAAGAACAGACTCAAGATTTGACTTTGGCTAGAGCCCTGTGGTGGATTAGACTGCCATTCTGCCCACCTCAACTGCATGCTGCAATCTGCTTACTTGCAATATGGAAGATCTGGCAAGAAGTGACAGTTGCTCGCTGTTCAACGTCATTAGCTAGCTCTGCCACAAGCGCTCAGACGTGGTGCTCCATCTCCATACAGAATCAGCTTATTAATAAACACACTGCCCAGCAAAATGTTTTCCACATAGCTGAAGCAGTGCTTTGGGCAAGGGGCTGCCTGATCCACCCACCGTGGAGACTCAAAGTCAAATTCCAGACAAGTTGAGATTGGAGCAGCAAATAGGTTCGAAGGACAGGCATGCCAGAGGCACTGTCACAGCTCAGCATGGAAACAATCTCTGTACTTGCCTTTATTATTCATCTTTTATTACTCCACTCCTGGAGTCTACAGAAGGAAAGACAATCTAATCAAAAGGCCACTAAATTCAATGAAAACATGGCAATTTATTGGTCTTCCTTAGGCTCAGCTCCCCAGGGTATCAGAGAACACCAGGACCTGGCCCCCAGGGCTCAGAGCCCACCTTATGGGGTTCAGTGTCAGCAGCTAAGAGCCCATCTGCTCTTCAGGCAAAGGAGGACTGCTTCCTATGTGAACATATTTGTGTCATAATGTTAAAACAAGTTTGGAAGTAATTACATATATTTTAATTCCTGCAACAAAACACTTGAACTAGAAAAAAAATGGCTGAGTCGATTGGACTGAGGCAAAAAATACTATACTTTTAAAAAATGTCTTGAAAAAGGGCAATTTAAAGAACAGAAAGATCTAACCTTGCTCCTGATGACACAAAGGTTTAACCATAACTCCAGTCAAACCTATGGTTTCCCCTTTACAGATAGGTGGGCAAGACTGCATGCTGAGCTGCTCCCCTTCCCTGCTGTACAATAGCCAGAACTGTAGAGCTACAGACACGGCACATCTCTTGTAATGCAGCCCAGCAGAGCCATTTCCCAAAAGCCTTCACAGTAATCCCCAGGCCCAGCACTTCTACGTGAAGAATTTTTGCATGATTCAAGTGAAGAAAATGAAATGTTTTTATATTAACACATACCTGTGGGGAAAGAACGTCCCACTATTTAACAATGAGCTCTTTAAAGACATCCTGGGAAATCTCCCAGGATCTGCGCTGAAATGGATGAACACTCAATTATTTAATCTTTTTTTATTATTATTTTATTTTATTTTATTTGCATGTTGGAAGTCACTTCTCCTTTCCCATCCTCCCCCCAAAAGCAAAGCTTTAATTTTCTGAAGCTGAGGCACTTCTGATTCCAGCTCCCAGCAAGTTCACTTGCTTTGCCCAGAGTTATTGTCCCAACCATTCTCTTTGGTTTTACACCGCTTGGCCCCAAAAACTCTCAAGGACCTTTGTTCACCTGCCCTTGCAGCAATGAACAAATGCAAACATTTACAGTTCTCCAATTCAACAAACAGGCAACAAGGCTAAAGAGGGTGGCACGAAAAACACACCATTAAAATGTCAAGGTTTCAACAGGAAACATGCAGATACCTCCCATTATCCAAAAGCCTCTTCTCTGCACAGATAACGCTATCAAGGCCCACCCCTTCCCCCTGCTTTTATCACTGATGCTTTCACTCGAGTCTTTACAGTTATTTATAACCTTGCAGTTGGGTTAATGCTGCAAGTTCTTAGGCATGTACATTCGATGTTCTGCTTACCTGGTTTCTGGAAAGTGTTTCACTTTATCCTAGAAGCACATAAATAAATACATAAGTCAAGACCAGCAACTCTCCTCCAGAGCTGAGTTCCTGGAGCAACTTCAGGCAGTGATACTGCAAAAAATCACACCCCCGTTGCTTTCACATGACCACTGAGAGACATGTTCAGTTTTATCACCTGGGGGTTGGTAAGAGGAACAACTGCTCACTGCCAGCTCTGGCCTACCTCATCCCAGAAGTGACCAAGTGCTGTTATCACCTGATGACTCCACATGTGGATCTGTTCATTTCCACTTTGCAGTTTGGTGTCTTAACACACTCCTGTCCCAGACACAACCACCAAATGAGCTAGGAGAGACTGGCCAGTAGCTGTTAGCGGTATGAGGCCTGATGTCCAGATATGCAGCAGTATGTGCTGGAGACATCCATCAAGAGACATCACGGCACTGAATATGCAGTTTCCATTGCCTTCAGCATTCATTCAGTTTAAAACTTTATAAATTCCTGTGTACAACTCTACATTGGGGAGAAGCTGGCAAAGCTTTTGCTGTTTTTTCTGGCTTCCTAAGGACAAATGCTCATGCGATCTTGTGCCCTACTCCCCTCTCCTCACTAACCTTGTGGTTTGTTTGCCAGCTTCAGATCAACCTTGTCAGAGGTTTGAAGGAGAACAAGGTCCTACCATCCTGTGAGAGGATATACTGCCAGCAAGACAAACGCCAAAGCTCTGTGGGGCACCCCCGCTCCTACCTGACACAACCATACCCACCAAAGCGAGTGCCAAGCTATGGAAGCAGTGCCCATCTGCTTGAGAGGGGTTCAGAGAACAAGTGTCTGACGGCAGAGCTCAGATAAAACTTGGAGCAGCTTCGCCAACAGGAGACTTGCAGTTGAATTGCAAGCCCCAGCTCTGCGCAGCATCGCTATGACATTATAAATTTTTTATTTCCGTTTCATAATGGTAATTAAATCTAGGCATGTGCATAGAGAGGAATCTGCTTAACATACAGGCCAATGCTCACCATCAGCAGGCTCTACCAGGCCTTCCTGGCCCTGTGGCTGGCAGGCATCACCCCCAGGGCAGCGATCAGGACCCAGCAGGCCAAGGCTGGCCTCAAGGTGACAGTAGAGCGCAGTCCTCGAGGCATGGTTAACTCTTGGCAGCTGTGTTCAAGTTCCCAGCTAGGTTGCCCATCACTTCTAATTATTGTAATTAATTTTGTGACTGGTTATGTGCATTTACTTTGTTTCCTGGCCAGTCCTGTACTGCTTCTGTTCGATTGCACCCCAGAAGCAGGGAGCCTGGTGGGTGGAAGCTGAGCTTTTCAGCTCAGTTGTGACTGAAGCTGTTCTGGTTCAGCTCCAAGCCCAGGATCAAACTGGTTCATTAGCTTCCAACCAGCTGAAACTGGTTCAACTGGAGAAAACAGAAGTGGATGAAATAGACTGAGAAAAAGCCTTCCCCAAGGTATCTCCTGTCCACTTGACAGAGCACAGCACCAGTGTCTCAGTGTTGTGCAACTGATCCAATTCCTGCACCTAGCAGAAACAGCGGGGCCCATCAGCTACGGCAGGGACCAGGCAGAGTTCCCCCCAAACTCCTTGCCTAAGCACACACAACACTACTGTGAAATAATCTAGTGGGACTGCTGGGGAAAACCTGAGACCAGCAGGACCAACGGGACCCAGTGAGCACATCCACTGGAGAAAAGCATCCAGAAGCAGAAGTTCTCCCTGCGGGATGAGTTTGGTGAGTGCCATGATCTCAGCCCCCAGCAGCGTGTGCCTGCTCGGGGCTCTGTCACCTGAGCTGCCACTTCCATGCCATCAGCAGGCAGCCCTTACGGGGCACGGACCTGCTCCAATCCTCCTGCACTTAGATCCTACAGAACCTGCAAATGGAAACGTCTGCTTACCTGTGGCTGGGATCAGCTAGCAGAAGACAGACCTTTGTATCTGAACACTAATCACAATTTCATCTATCATATGTTTCTGACCAAGGAAGGGAGCTCATAAACCCAGAAAGGAGCCACATGGCACCACAAGCACAAGGCCTGCCTCCTCGCTCTTCTGCTGTGCCTCTTGGTGGACCACGGGAACCCCAGCTGGGATCTGCTGAGCAGGAGCAGGGAGCGTGGGTCACACCTGTAGGCAATTTGCACCTCAGAGTGATCTTTACTACACCACAGCTGGCAGTATGAGACAGTTCCTGCCTCAACACTCTTGCAGTCTCTAGGCATAATACTATTTTTTCTTAGTTGCACCCATTGATAGGAGAAAACTGCTACCAATGCTATTTTTCCTGAAGGGACATGCCATTTCTGCAGCACAGCAAAGCCACCTCCCTGCGAAACCCTCCAGGGCACTCGCAGAAATATCCCACACATGCTGCTGAGGAGGGCTGTGTGAGAGCCCTTCCCTTCCCCAGGTGTGACAATGCCAGCAGCCAGACTCAGCTTGTCCTGCTGATGCTCCACAGCTGGGACTGGGGCACAAAATACCTGAGCTGCTCCCAGCAAAGCTTCAGCAACATGTCAGAAGGGTGCTGGCAATGCCAAATGACCACTACCCCAGCATAAAAATTGGCAGCAAGTCCCCACAGGAGTCTGGAGTCAGAGGCAGCCCTCGGGTTAAATCCTGCCCACACAAGAGCCTTGCATCCAGGCAGGGACCAGCCTGGTCTCTGGGACCATCAGACACAAGCTCGGGAAGAGGAGGACAAAGATGAAATAGGATGTGGGCCCTGACAGTCTGCTACTCCAGCTGAACGTTGCAAGGAGCAAAAATAAAAGCAAAAGTGACAAGGATAGTGACATCAAGTAGCTTTTAGATGATAACAAAAAAGGGAGCCTAAAAATTGAGTACAAGAGATTCACGATCCCAGGGGAATACGAGCATGTATCTAATGCCAAACGATTTTTCTGCTGCATGGTTCATTTTAGGACAACGTTTACCCTCGCAAGGCCAGTCCTGTAGCCTGAGGCTGCTCTGGATTCAGGCACATTGCTGTTTGGGAAGAGTTCAGATCCCCTTGCCTATTTAGGTTCATTTAGGCACTGCATCCCACTGTTTGAATCTTCTGAGCTTACACCTAAACAAAGTCCATCCCTCTTAATTTTTAAACAGTTTTGACCAAGAGCCACCAGTTTTACCAGCATCTCACACATACAACCAAAGCCCCGGTAACACTGCCCCCCAAAGCCCAGGCATTCTTTGCTGCAGACGGGGATTGCTTTCTGCTCTCCAGAGCTCCCGTGTGGCACAGCAGCTCTGCAGGATAGCACTGCACATGCAGCCAGCTCTTGTCACGGCAGCATGCCCGCCTCGACCCACAGCTGCAGCCTTAAGCCAGAACAGGGGTGGGTACCCACACGCACGTACACAAGCACCCAGCACACGCTTGCTGGAAAACACAGATGTTTTTGCTTGAACAAGCAGGTACCAGCTGAGCACAACTCTGCAACTGCAAACAACAGCAGCAAAGCCCCAGCGAGTCACATTCTGAGCAACACCAACAGCTTGTGGTCATTAAATGTAAAGCATTTCGCTGCCTGAGCACAACTTTCACTCAAAAGTGTTATTGCCACTATAAAATTTAAGGGAAAGCCATTTAAACTTAAGAACAGCACATTCTTAATTGTATTTCAGACACACGCTCATCTTTGAGGAAAGCAGAAACTGTACAAACAAGTTACAGAGCTATTCCACAAAGCACCAATGCCCTAAAACGATCTGTAACAAATGGGGTTTCAGGCAGCGTGCTAACTGTGGCTGTGCTTGCATGAAGCACCACTGGCTGCAAACGCATTTAAACCTGTCATTTTGGAGCACCTTTCCAGCAATGCTAACACACACCTGGGCAACAAGAGACAAATTCCTGACTTACCTTTTAATCAGCCCAGAGCACCAAGCCCTCAGCAACCTCCTGCAGAAGAGTTGACAGAGTTTTACCTTATTACTCATAGAGAGAGTTATATAACCGGCACCATTTCTGTAGGCAACGAGCGTGCACCCAATGCACTTCCACCCGCAGAGGCTCCTCGTCCCCCATCCCACGCAGACACATCTTCCCACAACAGCCACGCCACGGAGAGCGAGGGAAAGGCAAGGTGGGCTTCGGGCTGCTAATGAAAAGCAAAGCTCCCCGCGTTAAAAGAGAGTTCAAAAGGTCCCTGACGTTTATTAAGAGATATTGCTACTCCAAAAGGACGCGGTGCAGTGGTATAATGTTCCTTCGCCTGCTGAAAGCAGCTTGGCCTAGATTTTCCTCTACTGTTTGATGTGACCATTCATGCAAACAAGAGTAAAACTTTCTCTTTGCTTTTAATTAAGCACAAAACACTTGAAAAAAAAAATGACATGTACAACAGCCCTGCTGTCAGCTGGGTCTTCTGGGCTACTGTCAGGCTGAGAACACGCCGGGATGGGCCCCATTGATTAAACTATTATTAGCGGCAAACAAACAGATGTGCTCGGTGAAAGACAGGACAAAAAACATGGGCTGTGCTTCTGGACTAGATAGAGGAGAAAAGATGATTTTACCAAAGGCTCATTTGGTATGTTAGCAAATGAAAAGGGGAACATTCTTTAGCACACTGGGCAGCAGGAAAGCAGAGCATTTTAATCTGGAGAAATCAAGATAAACAAATAACATTATTGCCTTGGCTCCGTTCACCCAGACAAAACCCCACCAGCTTCTGTAAGACACGGACCAGGTAACGTATTTGAAGTCTCATCTTAAACAAAAGATGGCTTTTAGTCACTCCATAGGGCCTTCTGTCCATGAGCTATCAGCAGACACAGCACACCAACATACAGGGGCTGTAGCTTCAGCACAGATATAAAACTCTTATGTAAGCCCTAATCCTCTCATGGACTCCCTATTCAGTGATTTTAAGATCTACGCCCCAGGAGCCTGCTGGCAGCCCAGTGGCTTTTAACCAGTTTGGAAACGGTGAGGCTCCGGCTGTGATGTGATCCCCTGGCCGACACCTGGGGCTCCGTGCCACCACCTCCCGCAGCAGGATTTCGGAGGGCAGAGCCTTTGCAAACACTGGAAATCCAGCCCTCGGCAGGACCGGCCCTGTTGCTTTCTGTGCTGATTGAATTGCGGGGATTAATCTCCTGCAGAGTTCACTGAGGCTAACGATAATCAAGTTAAATTTACACTATATGATCAGAATTTAATTAGGTACTGTTATACAACTATTAATTACACCACTAATACCCTTATGAAATGCAGACAGGAGGGTGGGGCTGTGGTCAAAGGGGCTGCGGGGGGGCTTGGCTGCTCCAATGACTTCAGGAAAAGAGCACATTAAAATGCTCTGTGCCTACCTTTATTTACCTGCTTGTCTTGCCAGTGCTCAAGATGAAACAAAAAGCTTAAGCAACATGATAAACCTACAAAATGTAAATCTAGAAGATTAAAGATCTCCCACATGCTTCATGATCACCTTCTGCTTACACCAAAAGGCAAGAATACCATTTCAAATCCCAAAGAGCCAGAATCATTATTAGGTTGCTCTGCTCAAAATCCTACCCAGGAAAGCCCCAGGTGAAAGAAGTCGCTTATTTTGCGCTGAGATATTAACTTAATTGAACCCAAGGAGATCCCCTGCAAAGCAATGCCTTGTGCATCTCCATATCCTCCACCTCAGGACCATATCCTCCACCTCTCCTTTCCACCGCAGCGCTCTGAAAGGAGACACCAGGCTTTGGCAAAGGCCTGCAGCCCTTTGCCTGCTGTTGTGATGCTTTTTGGTCCCTCACTGCTGAGAATGGCACCAGTGACACGCTAAGGGGAGCGGGACAACGCTCCTGAAATAAAGCTTTGGTTTGGGAGGCAGAGCTGCTCAGCCCACTCCGCTCCTGCTGATGAAATGGCCTTGTTTTGTCAAGTCTGTTTTTCTCCCTTCATCTTTGATGTTGTTTTGGAAGGCAAGGCAGGAGATTTTCATGGAGGCACTGACTCAAACTTGGACTAACACAAAGAGTCACAATAGCATTGTAAAAGAAGGGGGGGGGGTGCGATTTCCCTTTAGAGGAAGGGAAATCCCCCCCTTTAGGGGTCTAGCACATTTATTTCTGCAGTTTATTAATCACTTTCATGCTTCTCAGGCTATACTCTAATCCATTTATGTTTTAACATAACAAGTTACAAGGATTATCAGCTTGTAATAAATATGCTCATCCCCTAAAGCATTTGAACAGCCCCTGTGCTTTGTAAAGACCTTGTTCACCAAGCATACATGTTTGTTACTAGTTCCCCATTCATTTGTAGACGTGATGTGGAAAACCATCAAACTGCAAAACATGCATTGTGTAAGTTACTTTTCTGTGAAATCAGGTGTTTTTGAGCACACCATGCTATCTTTGTTAAAATCACTTTTAATCTAAGAGGGTTTGGAAATCCTGGGGATCGTGTTTTGCACTGGCATGTGGTTTACCTTGTGCTTATAAATTCAGAATGATGTATAGCATTCAGCCCACACGCAGGATTATCTCAGTTGATTGTCAATGAAATTCAGACCAAGGAAAGCTGTTGATACCAGCTAAGGGGAATACAATGAAAAACTAAATCTTATCTATGAAACTCTAAAGACATCCCCTACTGATTCACAGAGTGCCCCGCATTTTTCAGCAGATGCGTCTCACCTATGATTTTGGTGCTTGCCCTACTTACAGCCGAAATCCCAACTGAGTTTGTAAGCCAAGAACCTGAATTATCCATCAGACGTTTTCGGTCTTTAATGGGCAGTTCTGCTTCCATTTCTGCCATAGTGGAGTCTCTTCTTCCTCCTCCATGCTGCTCTGCCCCAAGCATTTCTCTCCATTGGAAAACGTGATGTTAAATGTCTAAGTAGCTTTCATTCTTTATTCTTACAGATGGTATTTCATAAATCAGGAGGACACTGTGTACTTCATGCATTCTTTGTTGAGTGCTCTGTGGGACACAAAGCTTCACCCTTTGTCATATATGACCCAGTTAATCACTGGCACCTCCGCAGGTTCTTTTATTGAGAACTCCACTCACAGCAGCACGCTTGTTGTGGAGAGCTCCAGAAAAATAAAAACGCTGTGAAGTCTCCAGAGATTTTTTTTAACAGGACTCTGCAGCCAGCCCGGCCTTAGCTGGAGGCATGCAGAAAGATGCCCATAGCTCTGGCCGATGGAGAGCACGGACATGCCTGTTCTGCAGTCTAATTACAGCCAACCCTTCCCATCATAGGGAATGGCAAAGGCACAAAATAGTTGTGTGTTCTTATTGTTTCTGGAAAATCAATTATAAAAGTATTTTTTTTTTCAAAAGTAAACCAGTCAACCCAACATCTGCAAGGCAGTATGAAGGCTGCAGTGACCAGAAAGGAAGAAATTGATGTTCAGTGTGGATTTCTTCGTGCAAAGCTTTGCCTCGCAAGCTGTTGTGTTACCTCTTCAGGTTTCACCAAGGAGGAGTACTTGGAAAAACTTGGTTTTGTGGAGCCACTGAATAATTCACAGCAGGGAAGGTAGCACAAGACACTCATCCAGACTGTCACTGCTTTGGCCTCATGCACTGTCTGCAGACAGATACTGATCAGCACTTAGGCAAAAACAATTCAGGATTTCAGCTCTGTGCTGGGTTACACAATAGTTCCATCATGAAAGGATCAAGTCTTAGAACCAGCATCAGGCTTGGCTCTTTAACAGGAGTGAGCATCTCTGCTTCAGAGTCTGCAGCTAAATAAATGTGCAACTGCAACATCCACTGCGAGCCCCTTTTCTAGGCCAGTTCTCCAAAGCAGTCTGTACCACAGCTGGTTCCTCAAGCTCCATCCTCAATCCCAATTGATGCTTTTCTGGTAACTGATTCACATAAAGGACCTGGCTTTAAGTTTTATTTTTTAACTTTTTTTTTTTCCTGTTTTACCAGCTGCCACAGTATAGACAGAGCCACCAAGGATGACTCTCATTCCTGTGCACCCCTACCAGAGATTCCTCATTTAACTGACACCACATGACTTCTAGAGAAGGCATCATTCCCTTTCCTGCACTTATCAGGGAGTTTTATGTATAGATACATGGGACCACAGTATATTCACTTCTTCCTCCACATAAAAGAGGGAGCACAGCAAAAGCTTTCCTTGTGCTTTCATACAGAGACACCTCTGGCTCTCATTAACATAACTAATTAGCGTTGGCAAAACACTTTGAAAGTGTAAAGCACTGGAAAAGGACTTACAGATGATTATAGGTTTCAGTAAATGCTAGAACTCCCAGGAGCAGAAGAGATGAATAAAAACTTAAAAAGGCAGCTGAAGAGAGATTTATTTTCCCAGCTCTGGTGATCTAATGAATACATTAAAAAAAAAAATAAATTAGGCCAAGCAACATAACAGAGAAGATCCTCTGTAAATCTCAGATGCCATCAAGTACAAACCAGGTTATTTACATTTCCACACATTGTGAAAGTCCCAGTGCAGCTCCCAGGTTTTAGACTCTCCACCTCTAAGCAGCACGCTGGCTTCTGGAGCTATGCCTAAAACAGGCCCTGGAGGCAGCCCCCGAGCAATGCCCTACCTTGAGTCCTGTGGCTATGCATGCACAGCAGCACTAAAGAAGGTAGGTGGCATTGGCATTTCCTGAGCCTCAGAGCAACCTGCAGGCTCACAGTACATCTGCACTGCAGAACTGTGTGGCTGTACTCAGTTTAGCTTTAAACATGCTTGTCTTCATTAACAAGGGAGACAGCTCCAGCCTTCTCGTGGCACAGGACACCACCAGCAGCCCTGACTTGAAGTGCCTCCACACTCCCATTGGCACAACCACTTGCAGCACTGTGTCAGTCAGAACGGAAAAAGAAGCTGTTCTTATCAGCAGAGTATCTTACACAGACCAATACTCTCCATAAGCCCTATTAATAGGCCCAAAGATAAAGGAGCAATTTTTTTCAAGCACCTTAATGCCCAGAAATGCAGTTTTACTTTGCCAAAGAATTTTCCTCTCGTGAAGTCAATGCTCAAACAAGCTCCCTGGTGAAGTAAGCACAGGCTGCCTTTTAATACAAACATAAACCTCACATTTAACTTATTAGCTGGGGGAGGAATACGGATGAGGGCTGGGTGAACCTCATGAGTCATCATTTCTGTAGGATAAAAAGCAAGCTTGTCTCAAAAAATCAATTCACTTGCCTTCATTGTGTATTGCAGATAGAAGCGCTTAAATAATAAAGAGATTAATAAAGACACTTCCACCAATTGTTCTAGAAAAATGAAAAAAGTTCTTGGATTATAGAAGAGTATTTTTTAAACACAGAAAAATGAAACATTTCAAACAGTACAATGTTTTGGGAAAGGAGGGAAGAGGGAGACAAATGCAGATTAGTCATGCTCGGATGTATTTACCCAAACAAACTGCTTAGAGCTAAGACTAAGACATGTACATACCCAAAGGCAGACGTGAAAAATTAGGGTATTTATATTAGTCCAATTCCTTTATTATTTACTCACTTCCTTATTCTCCCAGCCTCATGCCAGCCATTCTCTCAGATAGCACCATATGCACGCTCTGCATCCTGACCACAGAACTCAGTCCCAGCAAGGTTTTGTGGGCAAATGCAGGGATGTGTTTTTGGGGAGCAAAGAAGAACGAAACCACAGTGCTAATGCTACTGAAAGAAAAATGGAAACAAGCCAAGTGCAGCAGCATCCTCCAGCAATGTGCAAACCTGAGCTTTTTTTTTTTTTTGAAGATGAGGAGCTGAGAGGAAAGCAGCAGACAGAAAAAGTATGCACGAAAGACGGCCAGAGAAGCCTAAAGCCAGCTGAAAAAAAAATGTTAAGACCTGCTGAGACAGGGATTTCATGGGATACTCAGAACTGACAAAGCGAAGCATGCACTAGTGTGAGCGAGCTGTGCAGGCTTTGAAGAAAACATCAAGCTACACAAAATCAGCTAACACTCCTGATATCCACTGATTCAACATCTGACCAGAACAATCCCTACAATCACCGTGGATGGATGGAGGCAAATGACAGAAGACGTTGCTGCAGGTCAGATGATTCAAGTTCCAGTCCCTTTCCATGCCCACCCTTCAATTTTAAATGTGTGACCTGACATAACACAAGGCAAATCCTTTTACCTCTCTGAGGTGTGTCTATACCCATAATAAAAAGCATGTTTTTTTTTTTTTTCTTTTTATGGAGACAGCTGAAAGACAGGCACAGTGACCCCAGGAGTTACTGGGTGCCGACTGCACTGACCACCTCTCTCCTTCCACTTAAACACATTTGCTGTGTTTGTGCCCCAGAACTCCTTTAGCACAATCTATCAGGCTATAAGGTGATTCCTTCAGGACAGCAATCAACTCACTGTGTTCATAAAGATCTGCTACTCAGTGCACTTGTTCTGTAATATGCTGAGATAAAAGTACATTTGAAAGCATTGTTAGACTGTTTTGTATTCTGCAAGCTTATGACAACACAAACCCTATTATTTTAGTGCTGTTCATTACTTCTCCCAAGGCCCAAGAAAAATGGCTATCCAATTAAGAATCATTTATAAAACTGTAAGCTTTTTCTCTCTGGCATTACCATTTAAGTCTCAAATATAAGTGCTAAGATCAATTCTGAAGACACATGGGCAGGAAAGCCCTAACAAGTATTATAAAACCCCCCTCACCCTTCCCTGTAAAGCTCAATGTAATCTTAACTAGGAATCCCAGCAGATGTCTCACTATAGAAAATATTTGTCAAGTGCTTCAGACTGGAGCAAATAGCTAGGAGAGGTAAAGATGGAGAAGTGCTAAAAAGGAGTGAGGAAGTTGCTGCTGCTTGCAGAAGTGTAACGGGATGGAAGTAAATGCTGGCTAAATATAAAGGAACTGGTTTAACATATAACAGATAGTCAGTCATCATCGTGATGAGAGGTGCTATTATAATTTTTTTCAAATATAAAAAACAAGTAAAGCTCCAGTTTTCACTTAGTAAAACATCTGTTAATCGAGATTATTTCTAACAACATTTTTGGAGCAATTACGTGTGAAAGCAAACAGTAAACAGAGCACACAGAATTTGCTACACACACAGCAAGTCTGAGGGATGCTGCCGAGCCTGCCATCTGAGCTACAGCCCCACCGCATTTAAACACAGCTGTACCTAACACACAAACAGCCATCCATCAAAGCAGTTCAAACACCCAAATCATCAGAATCACCTTTGGAAACCACCAATAAATACTTCAAGGATTCGTTCCCTTCAAATGACCTGAAACACCCCAGATATAGAGCTAAACTTTGGTATTTTCAGTTCATCTGCAGCATCAGAACTGTATTAAGGATGGAACACAGAAGTTAAGATATGAACTGCATCGTGAGGTTGAAAACCAGCAAAGTTATTAAATGGCTCCTCAATGGTGCCTGCATGGGCCTGCACCCATCATTTTAGTTCTTTAACTTTCACTGCTGTTAGTCTCACTCATAAATCACCCTTCAATTAAAAGCAGCTTTAATTAATCACACACACCCTGTGCCTAATGCCCTGGGCCATTTACACTAAAACTATTACATTATAGTGTCATACACCAACTCTAACCATCAACAGCTTTTTTCTGGGCTTATATGTGGTTAGTGATATAGTAAAAGCCCCGTAGAAAGTAAGGTGACTCTGAGAAACACCAGGCACCCACTGCCACCACCCACAGCAGGAAAATGCCAACCACAAGCCCATGGGACAAACAGGCTTCTGAAACAGAAGAGCCAACACCAAAAAAGCTCAGTCCCAGGCTGGGATTCCCTGGGACAGCCAACAAGTTGGCTATGTGGCTTTCCAAGCTCCTCTCTCAGTCATCCTTCACCACAGAGTTTCAGTCGCTATCCCTGCCTTCCAGAAACAGGAACACCATTGGCTCTGTCCCTTCTTTTCACAGTACAAACTGGAAGACCAGCATCTGAAAGAGCTGCTTGCTGGAGAAATCCCTGTTCACTTCCTCTATACTTTTTCTTACATTTCACATTTAAATTTACATTTCACATTTACATTTCACATTTAAATGGCATTCAAGTCCTGTGAGCTTACCTCTGTCTCGTCTAACCCTCCAGCTCAGCACTGTTACACAGCACTCTAATTCAGTCCTCCTAACAAATTATGCCTGCATCCCACCATCTCAGCAATTCATACGCGAGCAGCCACCTTCAGATATCAGAATGACTGTGGGGGCCCCGACCCATACAGTATTTCCTTGTTGCAAGCCCCATTCAAGCACAAGGGAGCCTTCCCTTGTAGGGGAACAGCAAGCACCGTTTCCTGTGAACTGTAAATTAGAAGCTCTGGTGTCTCCCTTAAAGCGATAGTTGATTACAGCTAATGAGACATTGGTGGCAGTTACTCTGTGGTATTTTATTTAAGAAATATTTCCACTCCAAGGGCTTGACCCTGCCCTAAGATGACTCAGAGCTAGTAACGATACTAGTTCTACAGCAGCAGGCTGAGCAAACGTGCCCCAGATTTGCACAAAAGGAGATGCAAGGCTGTCAAGCGATGAACAACTTTAGCTGCAAGTTACAAATGGAACTGGCTTGCTGTTCTGTATGATTTACATTTAATATTTCAAATCAATGACTCTGCACAATCTCCTAAAGAACAATGGGATAAACACTTCTAAACAGAGCCATATGGTGCCTAAGCCATCACATACCAAGCCGTGCCAGCACGTGCCAGCCTTCACCCTATGCCAAGTCAATCCTCTGCTTTCACAGAACCCTTCCTCCCCAGCCCATGGGCAGCAGCTTACCTCAATTTCAGCCATATCCATGTACATTACTTGGCAATAAGTCATGCACAGCTTAATTCTGTTTTAAAGGCCCTCTCCGTTCCCATCTCTTACTCACCTGAACTATTACCAACAATGCCCTGTCCTGGAGGCTTTGCGCACATCCTGCCCAGTTGTGTGAGCTGTCACAAGTTTATTTAACTACAAGAACCGTGCAGCTGTTCAAAAGCCATCAGAATTGCAATAACCTCAAACATTTTGCTGCTCACCATTGCATTAAATGAGAATACAAATTTTCAGCAAGCACAACTTCTCCATCATGGGAAACAGAGAGAAGCCTGCCATCTAGTTTGTCACACTGCTAATACAGCATGAAAAAGTCATGTCCTTCAGATTTCTATCAATTTGAAAGTGTCTGACAATCATAATTATGCAAATTACGCAGGAGGTTAAGTGATGTATTACTATGCCCACTTTTATACTGCAAAACCAACGTAGGCAGTATTTTGCTTTCTTTCAATATAATGTAAAGACTACTTGAAATGTATACATTAATGTATGACAAAATTCCTGTTAACATGATCATCAACATCAATTTCTCTAGAAAATTCCCACTCGGTGCTAACAGTTCATGGGTGAATTAAATCAGGCATCATTGACTTTGGTTTGTGGTTAATCACCTGCATGCTTCCAGAGGCTGGGTATACACCAGTATTCTGCAGACATTGAAAAAACAGGAAGATGGTAAGAAGTACATAAGAAAAGTTAAACTGATTTTGAGAAGTTCCTGATTTTCCAGTTCTCAATTTCCCCTATTATCTTTACTCTTTATAATTTGGTAAACATTACAGGAAATTTCTGCTGCAATTTCAGTTTTAAGATGCTTGCTCTAGCTAAACTGTGTAACTGTAAACCTATACAAAAGCAATGGACTCTTACTGAGAAGAGTTTCAAGTATTGAAAGGCCAGGTTTCCCAATTTCCTCTTTTTAACAGTTGTTTCATATCCATTCCTAGTAATAAAACAAACAAAATTACAGTACCACTGTAAAGTACTACATCATTACAAATTGTATATTATTTTAATAGAAAATAAAAGCACCACAACAAAAATATTGATTACTCCACAGCTTTGATTAGTTTCCACATTTAAACAGTCTTATTTAAGCTCTAGAACAATCACAATGACCATTACACAATAAAAAAGATGAGAATTAGCTTTGACATTAACAGGGACATGAGGAAATAGGAAAATAAACACTCAACCCAAAGAGACTGCAATAAAGCTCTTGAAATAAATCTTAGTATTGTTAAGGCACAACAGGAGTCCCAGCAGAGCATCTATTCCACATACACTACAGCACAAGGTTGCAGCTGGTGTTCTTTGAGCTCCCCAGTCGTGGTCTATTTCCACCACTTGACTGCTGTCATTGCACCACTTACCTGAGTGGTTTTCATCTTCCAAGCACAGGTAACATAAAACCCAGTAGTTCATGACCGTTACTGTCCATAACTGTCCAGAGACTCATGAATTACTTCTTCTTAGGGAGAACATTGGGGATCAAAGCATTACCTTCAAACACAAAGACCTTCCTATGGATAGATTAATGCTCAGCTCGTTACCCACCACCAGTTGCTGAGATATTATAGTGGCTATATGTACAGCACTGGTCAAACTCTTTAGATTTTTGTTATAATTATAATAAGCAATTATTTCCTTAGTATTCCTAAAAAATTAAATTAATGTCTAAGAATGCTGGTACAAGAAACCCAACAGATAAAGCACTAGATCCAGCTAGTACAGAACAACTTTTTTACGTTTATACTTTATCATAAATGAACGTGGCTATTGAACAATACCATAGTTGATCTACTTGTAAGCTGTACTATTCATGAGCATTATTAAAAGATATTACTTAAATTGTTCAGCTAAGCATTTATTTACTGGACCTTGGATTGCAGGTCCAGTAAAAAGCAGTATTTGTTCTACAGCATCTCTAAACTGGAGAACAGGAAGCCAATATGGTAATGTACAAACTACTGAAATTTGTATTTTGGGGCTATGAGCTTGCTGGCAGCAACCTAACAAAGGACTTCTGGATAAGAAAAGTTAATGTTTCCAAAAAAACAATGTAAAGATTGATTAGTGCTAGCATTACACTCCTCTGTAGGTTTCATTTGCTAATGCGTCAGCCACATCCTAGTACTTGGTGTGTTTTTGCACACACACAGAGCTGGGGTGAAGGTAAGAGGAATGAGCCCTATGAACTCATTCTTCTAGCTCCTGCGCAAGAATACCTGATTTGTCTCATTTATGGGTAGGTTTTACAAAAGACAGATAGATGTAGCAACAAAATCATTCCAAGTCCTCTATTAAGCAAAACACTTCCAAAAATGCTCAACTAATACAACAAACCGGAAAACTCAAATTAACAGAAAGACCTCAAGTACAATAGCTTAAAAGCTATTGACAGCATTAGCAGAGTTCTGCACATTGCTAGAACCTTTTATCTGCAGAATAAGTAGCCTGCTAACACAGCACAACAGAGGAATGAAATTCAGCTTATTATCCTGTAACACAAATTTCACCATGGTTTTACTACAGGAAGTTTCCAGGCACAACTGAGGGAAAAAAAGATCAACATATTGCATTGATCTATCCTGTACAAGTTTGTATTTATGAAGAGAAGCAAATTTGCCACAATATAATCACTTGTGTTCTGCTTCATAAAGGACACGTACAGATGGCTACAGCTTGTTTTCTTCCTTACATCTCGTTTGTTTCTCTACAGCCCATTTGAATGGGTTATAGCTGTTACTGTTGTTCCTTCATCACAGGCAATCCAGTCACATCCTACAGCAATTATCAAGGACATACACAGAAGTAAGGACATAAAAATATATTATGCTATTTCTTTTGCTTCATCAAAATTAATTGTTGAAGAGTGGAAGGATGAGTACGGCACTAAGACAATCGCTCCCAAAACATTACAAAAGAAAATTAAGAAATTAAATTTTACACCATGATCAAAAATTATATTTGAAGATGAGAAAGTGAATATTCCAAATTAGGAAGACAACATGTGAATTCCTAACCAGTTCTATTGTTGCCATTACTTCTAAACTCAAAATTACTATTTTTTCCCTTCGTTGAGGTGTAATTTCCCCTAACAGAAGACAAAACTCATCTAGTATTTTGACTCAAATTGTAACTGCACTTTAGGGTCACTGAGCACATTAACCATGCATTACTTTTTAAATAACCTATTCACCCTGCATGATTATCTGTAATTTGAACAAAGTGAATTACAGACATCAGAAAGCAGCACTGTATAGTGGTGAAAGGAAAGTCAGAATACTTTAACAGACTTCAGAGGTTGCTCCTTAATGAGTTTTTCAGAGAACATACTCAACTTTTTCTGACATCTTTCAGTTCCTAAAGGTAAAAAACTTCTGCCCAGTGCAGCACTGCAAACAGCTGCCAACTCAGTTACCACCTTTATTCCACCTCTGCCAACAATGTAACTTCACATGAAGTAACCTGAGGAATTAGCACAGAAGAATGCACTGCTGGACTGTATGCCTCATAAGTGGGGAAGCTACCTACAGCAAAGAAATCCCATCTTGAATTTAATGGGGCAGCAAGTTTGATATATTGCCTTTTAAGTAGCCATTCAGTTACTTGAAAATGTAATGCTTGTTTCATGCCAATATTATTCTCAGAAAAGTCCAGGAAAACACTAGAGAGTGACAAAAATAGTTACATGATTTTTTTTTAAGTCATTACTTCATTCTGATTTCAGGTAAAGACCTCCTTGGCTCATGCTAGTAGAAGCTGGCTACAGCCATGTACAACTTTCATCAGCATCTGACAAAATATTGCTACACATCCAGGACAAGCACAAGTCTTACTGTAATTGAACAGAATCGAGACATTAGCCTCATCTTTGTACACAAGTATTATACATTTTGAAGAACGTTTTTCGTTCAACCCGCAAAAATTGTATGTACAGTCTGTAGGTATCAGACGACGATTTTCTTTTCAGTCCTGTTTGCCTTCCCGCCACTGTCGAGTACCTTCGTTCCATGCTACGTACACAAACAGAGCAAGTACCACATGAACAGTAACTACAGCAACTATGGCAGCATAAAAATAGCTGTCTCTGTTGGACATTCCTAAGGTACCTGAGGAAACAAGAGAAGGAAAGAATATTAGTTGTCAATGCTGAAATAGAAGATGACAACTTTTTCAAAAGACCAAAATTTACATTCATTGCTGTATCAAAAGACTGATCTCAGAAAGATTCATAGAAAGAATGCACCATGATAACTGCATACCTTGAAAATATTTCCCGAATAAAGCAACACTGCAAAATATTTATAATACCCTGACTTTGAAGTCAACAGTTAAGAGTTCTACAACATCTACTTTTTATTATCCAGCACCATATAAACCTCAATATCATTTTTTCACAAGTGTAAATCACTGTGGGGCAGGAAAATAGAGGGACAAAATGATTACGTAGGTTATCTTCTGCTATAAAGAATAAAGCTGTATAAAGAATAAACCTGTATAACAACAATTTAGAGAATTTCTACCTTCCAAATTTAAGCTGTAAAACAACTCACCACTTAAAATACCTCTTACGTGAAACAAGCTTTCAAATACCAGAAGACAAAACATTTCTCTTCATCAAGAAACAACAAAAAGGTTAAACACCAAAACAACAACCCTCCCAAACACAAATCTGATCCTAGCAAAGCTAACAGATCTTGCCTTTAACTAAAGTTAAGGCTCAGCTTGCAACACCTCAGGTTAAAAGAAAAAAACACTCAACAGAACATATTACACTGAAAATACACTTGAAATTTATTTTGCAAGCTTTCAGCTTCATCCTTGAGAACTACACAGCAGTAAACACCAAAGGAGAACCATCCTGGAGGACCTTCCAACTTAGCTATACACTGAAACTACTCTTAAAAGCAGCTGACTTCAGTGGTTTACACTTAAAGTAGCTATGTTTTGAAATGCAAACAAGTTCAGTAAGTAGCATAAAACTATCTTGAAAAAACAATTAGTTTTCAACAGCTGTGGGAAACATATCCCTGATAATTCCGGTACAGCTCTGAAGAAGTGGGGTGTTAGATACCCCTTATGGAAAGGAAATGCTGCACCAATATATGACAAGTCACTGCGGAACAAACAGAAAATATTAAATTGCAGACCACAATGCAAGGAAAGATGCATCAAACATTTATATGACTTCCTAGTTCACTTTAGAGATGACAGGATTTTTTGTTTGGAATATTTTTTTCCTTATACAAACAAGGAGAACTTTTCCTATCTCTGTAACAGTAATGCTAATTGGCAGAAACAAAATTACCTTCAAATATATAAGCCTTTGATGAAAAATACAGCCCAACAGGTAATGTGATCATTAGAGCTGTGAAGAACAGAAGTGTTCTTAAAGTTGATGTTAATGAACCCTCATTTCTGAAATAAATAAGAAAAGTTACACATAGAAGGAAGTCAGAGTATGCATGCCTGACACAGGACAAGAACCAGAGAAGTAAGGCATTTACTTTGCAGGAATTAAGTGCACCTGGAAGTGAAGACTGAGTATGCATTTACTGCTTGCAACAGAAAGCCACAGCACTGGAAGTGATGCAGTGACTCTGCTAGTTAAAATTCACTAACAAGGCAAGTAACAATATTCAGATTTTTGTTACTGCTTTGGAAACACCAGCGATACAGGATTTTTATATTATTATTAAATATCTAATGTTAGATACACATATGCATGACATACACAACAGTATTTTACACCAGAACTCCTGAACTTCCCTATTTCCTTTGGAAAAAACTAACTACAAGTCTAGGAAAATGACAAACGCTGCAGACTCAGACAGAGAGGGAAGTACAAGGAATGACTTTTAAGGGCTTACTGTTGGAAATTAAGTTCCTTTTTGTTATGTTCTGTCCCTCTATATTTAAAATAATTTTCTACTTTCCGCTAAGAAAATTGGAGCAACTGTAGCAATAATTAGAACATCAAGCTAGTACACAAAAACATCAGTAACTTTTTTGCCTTCCCAGACCTCAACTTAAAAGACTTTGGCCAAGAGAATCACATTGAAGGAATGTGTAGCTGGTAAGGTCTCCCTGGAATTTGTCTGCTAGAACAGGTTCTGTATTTACAAAACAATGGGTACAGCTTGTTTTGGTGTGCTTCTACCACTTCTCAACTGCTCCACTGGCTTTATTACTTTATGTAGCAGTAAACCTGTAAGCCAACCAATACCCTTCTGACTTCCAAGGACTACCAGACTCAATGGCACAGTCACAAAGACCATCTAAGTCCTTAAGACTGAAGCACAAATATACAAAGCCAATTCAAGTCAGGGATGCACAATTCTTAAACCTCCCAGACACCTATAGAGATTTCAAAGGGTTTATCTAGAGTTATTTGCACCATGATATACTGCATAAAATCATGTTCTGTCCTTGATAATTCTTTGAAAAAAATGAAAGCAAAAGACAAACAAAATCTCATTCTCTGAGGGTCACAAAAAACAGCGATGTGTGGCCACGGACAGCTTTTACATCAAAGCCAGCAGCACTTTTACCAGGTAGGCCACACCGTACTGATATACCTTTTAAGTTGCACATTAAATAATTTCAAGAGCTGCTCAGTACCTTTCTCTTTACTACAGCTTACCCAAATCGTTCCCTGGTTGGGATACACAACTCCTTTGAATTTTCCTTATCCTTTAGGCACAGAAACGAGTCCCTGCTCCCTGTTCGGACACCTCCCCAGCACCTCCCCACACGGACACCGCACGCCGACCCACACCGAACCACCCGGAGCGAAACACCCCAGCGCTGACCAGCACAATTCCCCCTCCTGCAGGCTTCTCGCGCTTCCCCAATCCAACTACAGCACTGCGCCCCTCCTTACCGCCTCGGAGCCTGTCCGGGGCCACGGCAAACCCAGGACACCCCCAGGCCCGGGAACCCCCTCCTAGGCCCAGGTCCTCCCCCCACAGCCTGGTGGCACCAATCCCAGCCTCCCCCCACCCCGGGGCCTCACTGCGAGCCGCCCCCAGTCCCCTCCACCCCTCGGGTCCCCTCCCAGCCCCCCGTACCTCAGCTCGGGCGCGGGCAGGCCGCCGAGCGCCGCCCTGTCGTAGCGCTCCATTGCCGCCCCTCAGCGCCGCTGCCGCCACTTCCCGTCACCTGACCAAGGGGCGAGCGCATGCGCGGGGCCGCCTTTATAGCAGCCGCGGGCGCCTCTGCGCAGGCGCAGTGCGGGCCGGCAAGGGCGGGAAGGGCGAGGGCGGGGCACTCGCTGAGGGGAGGCTGCGAGCGCCCCACAGGGGCTGGGTCTCTGCTGGCGTGGGGGCGCCCGGAGCCCTTCACAGGGGTCGTGTTGCGCCCTCCCAGTCCCCAGATGGGAGCTCACCGCCTCCACACACACAAAAGGGCTGGCTATGGTTCCTCCTGCAGCCAAAGGTTCGCAGGCGTGCCCGTGGATGTTCAGCGGATAAGCACACAGGGCTGCCCGTCGCCGAGCACAGCTCCCAGGAGCCGTTTGGTTCGGCGCTGCCGCCTCAGTGCGCCTCACGCCGCAGCAATCAGACGTTTGTCCCTTTTATGGCAAATCCACGGCGCTGCCTCGCTGCTTGGCCAAGCCAGATGCGAACGGTGTGAGTCACAACCTCCACACATGACTTTCCCCGTGTTTCCCTGCAGACACCCAGAGCCGCTCCTTGTCCCAGTGCCACACAGCTCGGGACCTGGCACGGCGGCCGTGTCCTTCCCTGGCAGGCAGCTGTCCTCCTTCCACCAGCGAGACCCAGCGCCGAGCCCCTCCACACTTCGTACTGCTCAGGAACGTCTGATCAAGCCCCAGCCACTCGCCAAGGCCAACCCAAATGTGCGAGCAGGTTTTGTGTATTTATAGATTACTGAACGATTAAAAATAAGTTGGCAAAAACACCCGTGCATAGTTAAGACATAAATCAGACGACTGAAAAGGATGAAAGTAGGTGCCATTAACACTTAATGGGTAGATACGTGGTGTTCTTTCCACTTCTGCTTTGGCTTTCCTGTTTGCTTCCCCAGTAGGAATAGCAGCGACGTAAGGCAGCTTAGTAACAAAACAAGGAAACATGAAAGTGGAATGATCTCACATAAACCTACCAGAGAGACGCATATCAAATGTGAAAAGGCAGCAAATCACTCAAGGCCTCAAAGTCATACTTTTTAATATAAAATTACTTCACATCTCATCACATTCTTTCATCAAACTAGACTAATAACAATTTCGCTGAATAATTTTCTGCATGTTCAACTACCGTTCTTCCACGAGCACATGAGGGAAATACAAAACTATTATAAAAGTGTTACAACTGTGAAAAAATAGCTTTTTGTTCACATTTTTGTTTCAGTTCCTTTAAAAGATCTGGATTTTTTTATTTTTTATTTTTTTAAAAAAGTTCTGGATTTATTTTTTAAGATCTGGAAAAGGACTGCCTGCTGGTGAAGGGGATTCCCATTTGTCCAGCAAATGGCAACTGCAGTGAGGAAGCATGCTAGCCTGCTCGCCCTGGCCACACACCCCTGGGACAGAGAAGGGGGCCTGTGCAGTGCTCAGCGGTGCAGGAGCACTGAGGGTACTGCTGTTCCGGGGGCTCCATCTCAGAAGGTGCAGAGCAGCTGGGAAGTGCCTGCCGGAGCAATACCATCTAGTGGCAGATGGAGAAAGGGAGGCCCACAGCACACGCAGAGCTGGAGAGCAGAAAACCCACAAGATAGCACTTAAAACCAGAACCACCTGCCTGTGAAAACATGTAATTTTCAAGGCTTTTTCTTTTCCTCAGTGATGCCTCAGAATGAAAGATACAAAATAGATGATCAGAACAGCAGCTGGAGCAGGGAAGGGACCACGGTTACTGGGGCCAGAACAGACACAGGTTACAAGGGCTGATCCTGGACAAGTGCTGAGTGACCCCCTGGGTCCAGCTTTTGAAATGAGATTTCCTAGTACCAAGCAGGCAGTGCTGTGCAGAGCCAGCCTTGAGGCTCTTAACCACTCAGAGTTAGCAAGTGTTTTAACACAGTTACAGCTTAGCCCCATAGGTGCTGGTGTAAAAGCAAGACCAGGTGTAAGATGGTTTTGTTTTTTTTTCAGGCCATGGTTTGCTGTGGTCAGGGAAAGATACATAACGCTTGTGACCAGACTTGCAGTGCAGAGGGAAAATTCCTACACAGAGAGCTGAAATTTGTAGGAAGTGATAAGATCTTTTAGTACGCCATCTGATAGAGTAGAAGAAACAAATAGACATTTCTAGGCACTCTCAATCTCTTTTTCTGCATCTGAAGGACTTCTTGTGCTGGAACACTGCCCATTTTTTTTTTTTCAATGATGCCAGTTGATCTAATTGAAGATGTCACCTCTTCCCACCAAACTGTTCCTCTTTCATTTTCTTTAAGTTATCATGGCTCCAGCAATACTGCAAAAACTCTCTATTATCTATTTTGGGAATCTCTGTGCCCCAGGAAGAAAGAGATACATTTCAGAAAATGTGAAATATAAGAATTGGATAATTCTTCATGATACCCCTGCCCCAAAGCCCAACTTTTCAAAACAAAGCACAGAGCATGTTGCAGACTTAGCCACCAGCTTCTGTACAATTAGAACCAGAGTAATGCTGAAGCTTTGGGTTAGCAAAGAAACAATTTATATGGGCTTTATAGAGGTACAGTCCCTGTTAAAATCCTGTTATCTATTCCCAGGATAAGTTAGAGCAAACAGCTATGACGCCCTTATTAGCTAATGGAGCTTAGAAGTCTCCCGGTCTAATTTCCAGCTCCTGCTATAATTGCTGTCATTTTGCAAAGAAAACATAGGGCTACTGATGGAAGTAGCTGCTTTCCACATGCATTGTGAAATACTCGAGGCACCTGCACTGAAAGAGTGGGAAAGGCTCCATTCCCACAGCTGATACAAATCAACCTGTACTTACCCATTGCAAGCGAGACTCTAGACACTGAAATTGAGTGAAAGAGGGAGAAATTCCCTTTGTCTGTAGTGGCAAATATAATCAGTCTTATATGTTGCATGCTTACCCCGGGAATTAAGCAAGTATGTGACATTGTTTAGTGCTGTCCAGACAAGGTTGACTGTGCAGCTGATATTGTGGATTTGTCTCATTGGGCTTATAGCTGGCTCTGCAAAAAATTGAAGAGTGTTTTTTGTTGTTGTTGTTGTTTTGTTTGTTTGTTTGTTTTGTGGAAATAGAGAACCACAGAGGTGACGTTTCTATTCTACAGAATTTAAAAATTAAAAAAAAGAGCCAAGCAGTTCAATTCAATGTACCAGGCATTGTGGGAAAGTCCTTAGAATTTGACAGTCCTTAGGGAGCTGCAGAGGGAAGGGTTTGTCCCTCGGGCAGGCTGCTGCGACACCCAGCACCGAGTTCAACTGCAGAGCCTTGCAGGGCTCTTTGCCCCACAGCATCAGCACATTCACGGTTTTACCTCTGAGCTCAAGGCCGGGTAAAAATCTGTTCATTGACTGTAGCTTGATCACGTGAGCACACAAAAAAGTCAAAACTAAATAATTTCACAGTAGATCATTCGATAAAAATTGACAGTATTGTTTAGCCGAGAAAAACCACAAGCCTCTTCACCTTTGCCAAAAGGATTTTATCGTGAAGGGGAGATTATTTTTCTAGGTAATCCGTATGATTTCAAAGAAAAAAATCTCTCCAGCCAAGACAGTACAACTGGGCTACTCCAAGTGCCTGGAAAAAGCAGCAAAAGTTGCAGACTTCTCTATCTTTATATCCCAACCACAGAGGCATGGAAGCAATAGCCCAGCCATCTGTGTTTACCCTGTGTTAGGTGTTTATCTCCACTGTCTGATTCTCTGGGGGATCTCCCTGCCCCTCTACCACAGAACCAATTAGTGCTGGGGCACAGGCACGAGCTCTCCCTGCAGTCACCCACACCGTGCCTTTGCCAGCTGGCCCCAGAGCGGCTTTGGGCTGCAGCAGCCAGCGTTCTGCAGGCACTCAGCAGGCACAGCCAGGCAGCTCCAGCTCCCAGCAGGCAGCCCAGAAAAGGCTGCTGCTTCTTGCAGCGTTCGTAGGCACCACTGGAAGCAAGACGTCGGCTTGAACAAATACAGCCAGGCAGTTCCTTATACCAGCAGAGCAGGTTCTAGGGTTGGCACAGCTGCTGCTAGGCAGGGCAGGATGTGGCCCAGGGCTGGAGGGCACTGGGAGCAGCAGGGAAGAGGGATCCATCAGTATAAATAGCAGTGGGTTGTGCAACAAACTTTAAGTGGGGTCCCCCACTCCACAAATGCAAACAAACTGGAAAAAGCAGCTGTTTCCTGGCCTGTTCTAGAGACGCATTTTATAGAGTATGGAAATGCGTGTTGGGTTTGTGGCTTGAGTAATGTCTACTCATAAAGAGGATATTGTTTTATGCAATGGGAACTGTAAGACTTTATACTTATTAGTTCTGTCCAAACCATGTTGCTCTGGGATGACAGCCCTTTTCCTTCAAAAGACTTCCTCTGTAGCAGGATTACAGCCATTTCTCGCTTACAGGTGAGCCCAGAAGCAGCAGGAAGAGTCCAGATCTCCACTGAGTCCTTCAGAAGTGTGAACCATTCCCCTTTGGCTTTGAAACTGATATTATTAGTGGAAAGTAAGAGGGAAAAGGTCTTCTGTAGTGGGGCTGGATTATGGCCATACCCACATGGCTTTCCTTCTGTCACAGAGTGATTTCCACTGCCAGACAGTGGGGTTGGCCAAGCTATTACGTTACAGCCTCTTCACCCATTGCATGCAGTCAGATGATGAATGGGTGATGCTGTTAACTTTCTGTCCTGGTAACAATGGTGATGTGGGGAGATTCACGGCTCCCCACCTGCTTCGGAGCTCGCCTTAGGGATCCAGCCCCATCTTTTCAGCAAAGAACTGGAACACATTTTGCCATCATCCTGCAGAGTCAGAAACAAATAAAAAATCCCCAAATACTTGAAAAGTTTACCTGATCAGCCTGATGGCTCTAAGAGGGAAATGATGAACCGAAAATTACATCTCAGTGCTGTGATTGTAGTCCATCAGGAATGCCTGAGAAGGGGAGTGAAAGTACAATTGTTACCATTATTCATATGCACAAATGCACAGTGGTTGGAAAGTCTTCCCCTCCCCAGGTCTGTGCTCTTTGCAGACCTGTAATAATAATACAATCACATCAGCTACTTTTAACGTGAAGCCCTTGGAAGGACAGTATAGTGGTAAAAGTACTTGCAAAGCCTACTGAGTTACATGAATGCAGATTCTCTGTTCTGAATATAAACCAATTTATGAAATATAGTCTTTGTTTTGATTAGGAAAAGCTCTCAAAGTCCAAAATTCCTTCCAAATGAGTTAGAAATCAGAAGTTTCTGACTCCAACCAGCTTGCAGCAGACCTCTTGCTATCTTTTTGGGAATTCTTTGTCTAAGCATTGTGAGTCTGTGAGGCTAGATATCTTCGAACAGGTCTTAATGGAGCAACATAATTCAGCTAAATACTTATTTGGCTTCAGGTGAACCATAAGACTTTTAAGCTAAACAGAAAGGCTGTGTTTAGAAAGATGGATAGATGCAGACAAGCACATGCACATGTAAGAAAGATGGTGTTCAGGAGTAAATAATCTATTACAACAATTAGTGATACTGCTATATGAATCCACTGTGTGGGAGGATTTAAAAATCTGTCATTTCTTTGCTGAAACAGTCTTAAAAGGGGAGGATCTCTGACAAGCATCACAACATCAATTACAGAAAAATTGCTTTCCCTTCTCCCTACTCCTGAAAATCTCAATTTTATTTTCATTGGAACTGACAAAGCAAACAGTCCCTGTTCATCCTGTGTCCTGGAAAACACTGCAGAGATGCTGGGCCAAATCCACCACAGAATTTATACAATTTTATAAAATTACCAGCTTTTCCCCTCTCCTGTTACATGCTAGGCCATCCATCAGTATGACATTGATATTATTTGCATTCTCCAATAAAATGATTGGTAATATTCTTATAGCAATACAGGATGCCAACAGCTTAGGATGTAAGCCAGACTTCTTCAACTCAATTAAGAGAGTAGCTAAATTTTAACTGAGACTGTAGTTTCAATCTACCCTTTGCGTGTGGCATCTTAATTAGCTAATAACATTCTCCAAGGTCAGCTACACTGACAGGAGTTATTTATTCTGATCCAGTACTCACCCAAAAAATATTTGGGTCCAGCCAGAACCTCAGTTTGGCTTCCAGGTGAATGAATGCTACTCAAAGGAGGCCACAATGGTCTGTATTTAACTTAGCGAGCAGTGCAGCTTGTATTTTTTCCCATCAATAAGGATGGAGAGGTGCAAGTCAGGCCTCTGTCTTTGCCCAGCTTTCCTGCTGGGTGCAAGGAGAAGCAACTCACCAGGCAGATGCTGCAGAGTGAATCAACAGCATGTCCCCGGTCGCTTCCCAGGGCTCTCCAGCTAAACATTTTGCTTCAACCAGAGAACAGACAGCCACTTTGTTCCTGGGAAAAGGCAAACACAGCACGTGTCACTCATCAGTAACCACTGTACCACCACGTAGTCAAGTATCTGCAGGGAAGATTTGATTCTACGCTTGTAGTGACTTATAATGTGCCCTTGTTCCAAATGATGGCAAATCGATGACTGCATGGTGTAGAGGACAAGTACACATCTGTTTGGTTTTTAACCACAGGAAGGATGTGGAGCATGAAAAGCTGGGGATTTGGAGATCTTCCTGTCTGGAAATAGATACAACTATGAGAGCCAAGTTAGGGCTGGTGAGCCAGAGAGGTGGGAGGTAGTCACCAGCTTCCCTGTGCACTGGGTCCAGTGATGCTCTCCCAGGACATGTGGAAGCCCACAGCCTTTAACTCTCACATAGGAAGAGAGCTGAAGCTCTCAGAGGAGTTCAGAATGTATAGGCTTCAGATCTTCAGCATAAACTAACAGGACAAAAGCTGCCGAGCCTGCTACTGGAGACCCCTTCGTAGCCACAGGGACAGGCAGGGATCCTTGGAGAAGCTCTCTGTGGAGTGTTTTCCCTCACTGCCTGCTAGACCCTGGCTGGAAGGGATGTGGTTGCAGGGTGACATTGAAAGGGGAGAGGCAGCCTGCCTGTTGCAGAGGCTGGTATTTCTCAGCCTTTCCCTCCAACATGAGGACCTCTCCTTCTGAGTGAAGACTTCTCATCACCTCCAGTCTCGTCAGTATCCACATGCAGGCAAAGGCATCAGTGCTGCCTCTGTAATTGGCTTGCATGTAGGGACATGCATGTTTTGAGAAGTGATGGAGATCAGGAAGCTTCAGAGGATCTTGAGATGCAGAAGCCTGGGCAAGGTTTTCTTTGCTTTCCACTATCGTAATTTTTTCCATTACCTCACACGTCTGCTCCATGAGTTCCCTCCCCACACAGGCGCACACTCCTGTTATCCCCATGAAAATGAGAAAACATCCCTTTCCCTCTGCCAAGCATTTCACCAGGACGGCAAAAGATTGCAACCCCTTCTCCCTGATCCAGAAGTGGCCCAGAAGTAGTTATCCGCTTGCTGCTGCATGAAACATGGCTTTATCAGCCCCTCTTGGTAAAAACTGCAGACAGTAAGTTAGGCATTAAACAGGCTAGAAAATGTAAAATACAAAAAACTTCCCAAAAAATCCACATCTGTGCTTGGAGGCTGCAAAGGCAGCACTGAATGGCACACATACAACATGCCATGTGCAGGACATGGTGATCTGAGCATGAGCTCAGCGGTAGGCCAAGGCTAGATGACGGATGCTTCTGTTTCACTGATGCCTGCCTGTGATACGGCAATCGTTTTCTAAATAAATAATACTCACATTTCATCGAATCTTATGCCTCTTTGTTTCAGGGAAGTGTTTTTCTTGCTGTCCTTTCCTTTGCTTGTTACTGGTTCTGCTGAGGCCAGTAGGAATTCAGCCTTTGATAGGCATTTCATGAAATCTTCTATTAAGACATGGTAAGTGCTACACCCAGAGGAAAAAAAAAAAAATATATATATATATATATATAAGTCAAACCTCCTTCAGTTAAGAAGGTCCCATTTGAAAATTAATCTGATACACTGAAAAATGGATAGAAGTGTGATGTAACCGTGGTTATCGGGAAACTTGATTAAGGATCAGGGTGTTCCTTTCATTGCCATGGCAAAATTGTGATCTTTCCCATCATAGCAAACGTGCTGCTGCATTCAAAAGGAAGAGCTGCAGCCACCAGGAACAGGAGGAACCTCTGACACCGGTCTGAGGAGAAGCAAATAACAGCTTATTGAAGCAAAGCAAGAGAGGGAAAGGTGGAGAGTCACACAGACAGAAAGATAGGCGTTAATGCTGATACATGACCTCAAATCTGCTGTCTGGCTACAGAACTAAAACTGCTGTTGAATACCCTGGGGACTGAAGCAATTCCTGGATGTAATACTCTCTGCTGGGGGGCTTACGCAGCATGGGAACAGGTTGTCCTAAGAGCGATGGTGAAACCTCTGCTCTTGGGGGTTTGCAAGGGTCAGTGGGATAAAGCCACCAGCCAGCGCTCGGCTACGAGCTCCCTTCTGCCAGCACTGCTGTGAGTCTGCGAGAGGGGCAGCAAGCACATTACAGACCAAAGCTGAGACATTGGAAATCCTCTGGGACTGCAAATAAAATCCCATGTTTTCTTGTATAAAACTAAAATTTGTGCAAAATGACAATAGGTGATGGCTCAGGGAGATAAAGCCTGATGAGGTGGAGGTTAACTCTGAACCTTGAATTCCCAGGCTCAGACTCCCACTGCTGTTGAGCTGTTTCTGAGCACATGGGATTAGCAAACACCCTGTCAGTGGCACCTGGGCTGGAGCTGCTTTTCCCCTTATTTGAAGGCAATCGGTGCTTGACAGTATCAGCACTCACCAGCCAGGAGCAGAGGGACTGGGCTTGCATTTTGGCATCCCAAAGCTAGGCATTCAGATATCGCATACTTTTGGTGCTTGCTTCTTTCATACAGCCAAACATCAGAAGGATTTCTTTCCCTCGGGCTGGCAGCGCTGCCCTCCCGGGGCTTTCCTCGGCGGACCCAAGCGCGGAGCTGGGGATGCAGCCACTCTCCGCAGCCCCGTCCCCAACACTGCCACTGTCCCCGGAGCCCGGCCCAGCTCGGTTCAGCCCGGCTCAGCCTCTAGATGGTGCTGCTCAGCAGGGAATGGACGGCCGGGGGCACTTACCTGCCTTGCACCGCTTTAAGGCTCTTTCTGGAGGCAGCCTGCAGGCTGCTGCTTCTTAAAAAAAAATCATTTTTTTTTGCCGTAAAGGGAGAAAATTAAAAAAAAAAAAAAGTTAGCTTAATGATGCCATGTTTTATAATCCAGCCTCAGCTTTTCGCTTCCAGGTACTACAGCTTTGCAGCCAGGACTGTGGGATGCTAACAGAAGGTTGTGCACGGGTTTAGGGACAGCAGGGGATGTTGGTGCTAATATCCAGTCTAGACTTTAGTACAGGTAATCGCCCTCTATCTAAATAATCGGTGGGTTTTGCTGCAATACAATTTTTTATTATTTTAAATGTAATGCTGTATTATGGAAATTACAGCCTGAGATCTGAAGAATCTGTCCCACTAGCATTAGCTCTATTTGAGCAGCCAGAGTCTGACCTAAAGGCCACAGAAGCAGAAAAGACTGCTGTTGCCTCAGGTGAATATTGGCAGGTTACTGTGACCACACCACAGGGGAAATCTGTGCACAGCTATAGCCGTGTGAAAGTAGCCAGCCAGGTGACAATTTCCCAAGACAGAACGTCTCATCTCCCCAGACACCAGGTCAGGTATGAACACACCTCTCCCCTGATATACAAAAGGATAATTACAGTTCCTGGAATTGCTCTGGGAAGAGTGCTGATAGCTCTCCCCTGTGAAGAAAATGCAGCTCACAGGAAGGCCTTTCTCTTCTCCCTTCCTCACACCAAACCATGCCTAGGAACTCCCTCAGATACATATTTTATCACTCAGCACGTCACTGCAGACCAGCAGGGCTGGATCCATGGGAGGCCAAACATTTGGTGCTTAGCCCACACAAAATCCCACCCCCATGCACACAGATGATGTTCCTCTTACTTTTCTCACCTTCAGGACTTGACTCAACTGGTATTTTCAGAGCTCAGAGAAGCCAGAGCAACAACCCATTTATCTTCTTCATTTACTCTGTCCAGCCCATTTGCCCTGTTTTAGGGGTTGGGGTAATCATCCCCAACTGAGGAGAAATAGTCTCTGTTTCTGGGACCCAAATTCTAGAGAGTCTCCAAATTCTAGAGTCTAAAATCAAATTTTTTGGGACAAAGAGTGTGAGTCTCTGGGGAGTTAAATCTCCTAGGGGAGAGAAAGCTGGTTTTTAGTTCCTCATCTGTGTAGTTTAAAACCCATAAACACCACTGATGATCTATCTGCCAAACACATTAATAGTGGCATGCAATGGCAGCTACTCCAGGAACTACAAAAACAGGGTATTTCTCCTTGACATGTGATCACATCAGAGCAATGAGATGCACAGACCTTTATTCTTTTCCCATATAGGCTGTTGTGATTTTTTTTCATAAGCACAAGTAATCAAAGTGGTGTCATCCCTTGTTCAACCCATCATGCTCTGAAATACCTTGACTTGCTCCTCTCAATAGGCAAAGAAATGCCGTGTTCTGCTGCTCAAGTTTTAATTTTGCAGCCTCGTACCCTAACACAAGGCTGGACTGGTTTTATGAATTCTGATGAGGCTGCAGTCTAACGTGGCAGTCTGATAGCAGCAGACTGAAGGGAAGGTGGGGATTTAATAGCTATGGCCTAAGCACTGAGCTGGTAATGAAGGTGGCTTGTTATTACTCATTTGCATAGCATAAAAATGAGATCCAGATCCAGGCTTAATAAATTCCTCCCCACACGAAATAACACAGTTATAGCTATTTCTATAAAAATGTCAAAGTACTTATGTGAAGAAAGTGTTCCTTCAAAGCATAAAGTATAGTCCTAAAACTTAATAAAATAAGTTGTGTCACTACACAGACTTTTTAAGTGCCACTCCACGAGGGGAGGTGTGAGCTTAAGCAGCACACAGAGCTGGGGTGTGAGACAGCACGATGACAAGAGCAGCTAAAGATACAGAACAAGAGCTAGAGCAGAGGACATTGAGCAAGCACAAAGAAGCCTTGGGTGTGGATCTCTTAAAAAGTTGCATTGCAAAAAAAATAAAAAATAAAAAAATCACAAAATCACAAATTTCCACAAAATCACTGCTTTCCTCATGTTCTTGTACACAAGAGACAACATGCTGGAGTTTACGTGATGCTTCTTTGTTGCATGACTAAGAGCTCTTCAGCACGGTTGTGTTTCTGCACTGGAGCTCTGTTGGCAGTCACAGCCACCTACTCAGCTCAGCTTCCACAAGCCAGTTATTTCCAGCAGAGCTCCTAAACTGGCTTTCTAAAATAACTCACTTCTAAAATAACTCACATCAGCCTGCTGGTGCAGCACAGGTGAGAGGGAACTTGCTGGAAGGAGCACTCATTGGCCAAGGCCAAAGCCTATGAGGCTGCACTTCACAGGGCTTTTGGGACATTCTGCAGGGCTTGCCTACAGAGAGGACAATGTCATCAGTTACCTTGCTATCTTCCCTCCTGCTGCTGCACCCTTCAGTCCCTAGGGTTTCTGTGGGGAGCAGCTCTCCCACACGTGCTTAACCATATCCTCATCTAGCTTTCATCAGTTCTGGCTGTGACTGATGGAGGGGGATAAGTGCTACCTTTCCAGCAAACTTTGCTTCTCATTACAAAAACTGAATTGCATCTGAGCTGCTCCCAAATCCATCAACCTTTGGAGCAGCCCAGCCAGAAAGTGCAGAAGAAACAGATCTGTGCCCACTGCTATCAGGATGTCGTTCTAAAGGGCAGCCTATTGCGTGTGACAGCAGGGTATTCCACCCTAAAGGAAGAATCTGAGAGACAAAGAAAAGCACTTTTGAAGTCAAGGCTTAGCTAGCAAAACTTTTTTTTTTTTTTTTTTTTAAATAATCATTTCAGCCACCAAATTCAAACCCAGACAGATAAAACAATTCTCATGTTGCAGTCAGGCAGCATGCACAAGAGCTGAAAGGGAATATGTACTCACCACTGCGAGCAACAAATCACTAGAATCCAATCTTGACCTGTGCCCAGGCTTTAAATACATTTTAATTAAAGAAAATGTTAAAATAGTGAGTACTTAGTGTTTCTGCAATGCCAATGTGAAACATCATTTATGGATGTGCAGGGACGTGCAATAAAATACATTTGGAGATTGAATTTATTGCTGATTTGTAGTCGAGGGTGCAGAACAAGCCCTAGTCCTCACTGTGCCGCTGCTCCGGCCTCACACCTGTGCTTTGGCTTGTAAGGCCTACACTTAAACTGGGCTAAGAGAGACAGGCTTATTGAAAAGGAGCTGGGTAGTAAAATACTTTCAGACACTGGGTACTAAATTTATGTTCCAGGCAGCTTAGAAAGCAGCTAGCCTCACTTATTTTAAAAATAAAAGTGCCACTGCAGAAACACGTGCTGTTTCCGTCATACTTTCATTTAGGGCTTAGGAAAGCACCAACTCCCACACCAGAGGTAGTGGTGATGGCAGAGGGGAATTCCCCATAGCAGATGAACCCACTTTTGCTCAGTTGGACTCTAAAAGGATGAAGAAGCCTCCAGTCTGAAATCCACCACTTGGCGAGGCAGCTTCATCACCCCTTCTTGCATGAGGGTCCCAGGCCTCAGCCCGGATGCACTGCCTCATGAAGTCTGCTCCATCGCAGCCAAGCATTGCAGGGCTGAAAGAGAGGAACCGATGAAGAGAAGTGAACCTCTTCCTCACGGGAGGGCTTGCAGAGTCTGGTTAAAAGCAAGGAAAGTCGAGGTCACAGGCAGAGGAGCTGGCTGCCAGAGCAGGAGAACAGGAGGGGATAACTCCTGCTCACAGAGCAGGCCTGCGGCGACAGAGCCTCCGCTGGGACTTCAGTCACATCTGAGGCTCTGACCTTTCAGCGGATAAACAGATTTTCCTTGCCCCTTGAAACCGACCTGTCTCTGCACCAGGTTCAACACCTCCAGGCAAGTGTGAAGCAGCTCAGCTGTCACCTGGCTCGTCCCTGTGATCGCTGAGGGGATCAGCGCAGATGAAAACTCAGACCAAGTGCAGCTTTCCCAGCCTGGTGCCAGCTTCGTTGCATTTCCACAGCTCAGAAGCACTCTGATAAACGTGTCTGGAGAGAAACATTTCAGAGATGTAAGCTTTGCACCGTCTGCTTTTCCAGTTAGCATTTTCCCCTGAAGACATCTTCTTAGACAGCCCATGGAGTTTCTGGGCAACACGATGAAAGCATCCGTACTCATTAAAGCAATCTTTTATTAGCTTTTTAAAAAAGTACTTTTACAAATGGGAAAAATAGACCACCTAGAATTTTAAAAGCCATTTTGTCTAGTCCCTTCAGTTACTCTCAGGTGTCATAACACTCCAGTAACAACATGATCTTCCTGCTCTACAAAGCACTTGGGGAGGAAAGGCTCTAACAGCTGTGTGTGCACACCTAGAAGTGCTTCACCCTCCCCTTCCCACCAGAATTTCAGCAGATTTTTAGGCTGCCCAGGGGGAATATAGTTATCTCAGTCAGCCCACAGGAGGTAGGAGAACTGGCCAAGTGGAAAGCAAGCTGTGAATTTGTCTGGGAATGGACAGACTGAATCAAGTACTCTGCCATGCACACAGATGTGTTATTATGTTCACAAATATTCACAAGTTGTGGAGGATTCAGGCAGGCTGTGGTTCTGCGAGATGGGAAGAATCAGTTTTTAGGCTCAAAGCACTCAGTCAAAAACATGAAGCTAACACACCCATCATGTGGCCATGATCGGATGTGGACACTTGACTGTGGAAAAAATACTGCCTGGAGATCTGAAATCACGTGTAGACTATATAATTACCTGAATTTTCCCACTAATGGTTTAAGTTCTGCCCCCATGCACCAGACAATACTGTGTATTCTATGTGCTTATTTGGCTGATTTGGGGCAACTTCAGGAATAACAGATTGAAAACTGAAAATTTCTCCAGATAACAACAAGCTACAAAAAGCCATGGGTCAAACTGAAAATTTTCAGGCTGTCCCTGAGTTTGGAAAAGCTTCTCAGGCAAACTGCGTAGCCCTGGCAGGACATGCACTCCAGATCTGGCTGCAGAACTCTCAAACAGCAGTTCTCCTGCATGTTTGAAATATATATATTACATGTATTTTTTTAAACATATCTATTTGCCCACAGTAAAGTCTAGCAGAACTGGAAGACTGGATCTCTGTGATCCCACTACAGTGACCAGCAGCATATCCTTGGAAGGAGGGAGAGCACAGCTGCAGCTATATATACCCCATCCTCCACATGCATAGAAGCCATTCTCCTTGACGTAAGGGGTTTATGATGTACAGGGAGAACAAATCATCCTGGACATATTTGGGGAAGTCCTACACTCCCTCGCCACTCCCTCCGTAAACAATGTGTAGCTAAAATAAATTGAAGAGATGAGCGGTAACTTATTTTCCGTTCTGGAAAAGATAGTTTAACTACTCAATTAAATATTGCCTAAAGCCATGCTATTAGAGTAGCACATCCCATCTGCAATACAGACAAATCTTGGTCTCTTATTACTGGTCTTCAGGCTGTCTGGTACTTAAAAATTCTAGTTTAATTAGATGATACCTTCCACAAATACTAAGCTATTGGCACAAGATAATTAAAATAGTATTTAGGAATTTCTGCCATCCAAGAAACCTTCTGTAGGAATCATATGTTCTCTTACACGTAATAGCAGGTTGCAAGCAATACTGAATAAACAGATGACATTATTTCCTAGCTCGTGTTGTTTTGAAGCACAGGGCTTCAATCTGGGCTCCTTTCTCCCTCCCTCCCCCCCAGTAGTTTTCACCCAAGACCATCCACAAATCAGATGTTTGTACAATATATTTCTCATTGATTTCTCTGAAGTGTTTATCCAATATTGAAATAGACTATTTTAATACTGAATTAAGAAGCAAGTATCTCCATTATGAGGAGCTTTAATTCTGATTGCAGTTATTATACCTAATTATAGCTGTCTTGAAACAATACAGTGAGTTGGAGAGGTTTGGGTGCAACGCCTATACGGGTAGTCAACTCTCTGATGTGCTGAAATACATTCAATCATTCTCCTGTCAGGCGTAATGCTGAGGAGCTCTGCTGGAGCATTAAAACGGCACAGACATGTGCCTTCAACACTTTTGCAGAAGTGCTCTTCAGGAGGTAGCTGGGCAGCCTCCTGGAGCAGCAGAAATGCAGCCTTGCCCTTGTGCACCACCAGCCTTTGCCAGGCAGCCCCGTTGTAGACTACAGAAAGTAACAGCTCACTGCAGACACCCACCTTTAGACATTCCCACTAGGTCCCCGTGTGTTATCATCCCTTTTTCTTGCATGTAGGTACTGGGAGGATGCAGGTGAAGAAGCAGCAGCACAAGCCGTGAACAAAGCGTGGGTGACTCACCTTCCCCCACCTTCCATATGCCTCACCCCATCAGTAGTCCACCCTCTGTAGGATGGTGAAATGAGGTTTGCAGAACGCTGCCTGGAATACGTTTATATTTAAGGACTAGTTCAATCGGTTCCTTCAGTTACTTTGTCAGATGATTTTCCGTCTCTTCACCCCCTATCCACCTCCACCATCTGCCTAAAGCTACCATCTGCTTAAAAGTTTGGGGGAATTTACACGTGATTGAGAATTTTGCACTACAAATACAACTGAAGGAGGTCAATCTTTCTGCATTTGCATGCGCTTAGAAAAAGCACTTCATGTTTCAGATCCCCATGATAGGGCTCCTCAGGAGTTCCATCTTCCTAGCTCAGCTAGGAACCACACAGACATCACTTCATTCACTGATCTGTGGTATTTACCCTTACCATTTGTCAGGATAAGGCATTGCCTTGCACTGGGTACTGCGTGAACACAACAAAGAATCAGTATTCCTGGTCCTTTTTAAACTCCTTCAGGAAAACCCCACAACTTTGACAAAAAGAGAAAAATTCCTACCTACAAACAACAGATCTTCAGCTGCCACTGCTCCAAGAATCTTGTACTGTCAGTGAACATCTCTAAGCAGGAGGAGCAGCAGGCTTTATCCCAATGCATCTGAGCTACTATGACTATAGATATTTTTTCATTCACCTTTTTTGTAATCTTATTAAACTCCTTACCTTAATGATATAAGCAATGCATGCACTGTGCTTTGTAGTATAGTATAAAGAAATCACATACATGAATCACAGGAATCAGCCTTGGACAAAAAGGATGATGGAAGATGCAAAAACATCTGTTAGATTGAATGATTTTAGATTGAGCGTCTTATCTATTGTTTCCTTTTGCTGCTTGCTTGGTAGTAGCAGTTTATGGAAAAGCTTTGGACAACTCATTCAGCCTTCACACATCCCTAGAGGTGGCTGCGAGCACTGGTAGCTCCTGGACAAACAACTGTCAGTACCTTCTATATTCACTTCTTGCTGCAGTTTTCATGAAATCCCATCAAGACAAAGCCAGGAGAACAACTTCCCTCCAAGAGCTTTACCCACTATATTATTAAGGCCTTAGAGATTAAAAATAAATAAGTAAATGGATAAATCCAAAAGATAATTCCTTCACTGCTAGATTTGTAACAGAAGCTGCCCACATCTATCAGATCCCTGGGTATGTATGCAGATGTTTCAGCCATATGCAGCAACATATGGCACGCTTCTCACAAGAACTAGTCATTTTTGCTGTTTGAGGCTACAAACTCACAAAAATCATAAACATGGAGCATCCCAGCCTGCTTGGGACAGAGAGGGCATCTCTGCTGCCTTCATTTCCCCCTGCCAGACTAGCTGCCCACCAGCTGAGCACTGTATTCAGCTCCTTCCCTCTCTCACCCTGGTACAATTCAGGCTCCGCAGCAAACACCTCGCTTCCAGACTAGAGTGGAGGCAGCCTACACTCCGTCCTCCTGGGCTCACTGGAGGGTGTGCTCCATGCCCCTGCCCGAGGACAGCTGGTGACAAAGGACCCAAGAGCTTCTCCTCACCTTCACCCCTGGGTCAGGGGACTTTGCTCCACCATGAGGAGCTGTGTTGTTGGCCAACGACGTTAGAAGCAGACACCTTTCATCTCGGTCCAAGAGCCAGCTGTTTGATCACAGTGCCTGGTGCCTCTGCTGGAAGATCGATAGGAACAAATCAAGTTCTGCTCAACCTCTGCTGATCAGATCCCCTCCCTGCCCCAGACATCCCTGTGTCAGAAGGGACTGGTTGCATACAGCCTCCTTCCAGACAACCTTAGCAGCAGTGCACGTGTGGACAGCCACCAGGTGAACAGCAAGTCTCAAAGCGCCAGGCATTTCTCCCTTCTGATTAGTGACCGACTTCTGCATTTGTGAAAGTTATTTGTAGGGCAAAGAGATTTTTCTGGATGCCAGAAGAAAAGTCCCTAGCTCAGACGAAATTCAATACAAGCACGAGATTGAAAAGGTCATGGTTGTTAGACTGGACAAAATTTAATTCTTTTTGGTTACAACAGCGAGAGAGGGAAAGAGAAGCTTGTGAATTCCAGCCTGACTTGACGGAAATACGAAAAGAGATGTACAGGCTATTTTAATCTTATAAAACAAAAAGCAAACCAGCATGCTTCACAAGGTAACATTACAGGGAAGTTTCAATTTTTATTATTATTATTATTATTGTTGTTATTATTTTTACAGATTTCCCCAAACAGAAAAATCAGAATAACCACTGGGACTGGGAGGCTTAGCCCAAAAAGCCTGGAGTGGCCGCACACCACACATACACTGGAGAAGACAAAGCCCTAACAACAAAAAGCCTGCCCTAAACAGTTTGGTGGCCGATCCACTGGGCCCACATTTCTGTGGAGCTGTAACTGAACCATGTAGCTTCAGCCAGGTAAAAGTGGATGGTTTTGACCATTGTGACAACCATAAAACAGCTCCATCTTAAACTGAAACCTTTCTGGGTATTTTGATTTGCAAAAGAGTTGATTGAACACATACCCCACTCTAAAACATACATTCAAACTTTGGCAGCTTCCCTGTGGCTTAGGGTTTCATTTCCTACTTGCTCTACACAACTCGTAATTGTCGATGCTTTCCCATACATAAATACAGTTTACCAATTCCTTAAATACAAACCTGTCGTTTGCAGTACAACTGTGAAATGGAGCCTAAACAGAGCATAAAAAGCATGAATTCTTGAGGTTTTAGTTCCTCGAAGTACTGATTTATTACTGCAAAACCATGGGTACTCTGCTCACAGACTAGTTTCTATCTTCAAATGCCTATCAAAAGCAGAAATTATTCAATTAATGGGGCTTTCTGCAAAGATACAGCTATTTCAAACCTCTGTTGGAAAATTATTGGAAGAAACATCAGTGTTTACATGTAGGAGAGAATCTTTGTTTTGGAGGGGAAAAAAATCAGAGCTGCAAAGATATGAAAGGATAAAAGCTGTCTATTTTTGGGTTCTGGTTCTCAGTTCCTTGTCTAAATAAGAGACTGCATCTCTAAAGCAAAGCCTGGTTGTGAAGCCCTAAACCTCTGCCCACTCTCTCCTTCTGATCGCAGCATGAGAAGTAGCTGTGGATGACACAGGCCTGTGAATCAGTACTCTGCTCATTTGAGAATACAGGAGCAGCAGATTTAGCTACAGAAACAGGAGAATACCTCTAAGCTACTGCTACCCCCTCCCCGACACCACTGCTCACTGATACTCAGGTCGCTCTGCTTGTCGGAGCCTGCCAGCCCCCCGCTATGGGGCAGCACAAAAAGCCCTAAGTCACAGTAAGTACATTAAGGGAAATGACTTGGGTAAGTCATCACACCCTGGAGCTTGAAAATTTGCTTGTCGAGGAGTTTGGCCTTGAGGTTATCGCTGCAGTCTCCTCTCCCTGCACCCTGAGGGAGCAGCATCTGCTGCAGATGAAAGCAAAGGAGAAGCTCTTGTTATCAGGGGGAAATTGCTTGTAAAACCAGAGCAACAGCTCGGTGCAAACTACAGTAGCGCTTCAACACGACCTTGGGACTTATTAAAATTTGTTTCTGTAATTTGGTGTATTTTGTCCACTATGAGTCCTGAAAAGCCTCAGATACATAACTGTCAAATCAGCGAGACACGAAGGTTATTTCCAAGGACATTCACAGGCCTCCCCTAGGCAAGCACATGGGAAGAAGCTCGTTGCAGCCACCTGTGTAACCTCCCAGAGAAGCAGCACCACTGTGGAGAGAAAACACACACACCCTATGTTTCCATGGCAAGGCAAGTGATATTATTTGCCTTTTTTTCTTGATCCTTCTGAATCCTCTCCCAGGTCTAGCTGCTTCACAACCACCTGTGTCATATTTTACAGGCACAAACACATCCTCATTTTCTTCACAGGGCCTTTCCCCCTTCTCCACAAGCTCATCTGCCTTGCTGCCATCTCTTCCCAGACTCAACCCCTCTCCAAGGCAGCTGCAGGAGGCAGGAGCAGCCCTTCCCTATGCCCACCGTGGGACAGAGCATGCAGAGACCCCAGAAGTGGATGGCACGAGCAGAGAACAGCACAGCCCATGCTGCCCACCCTACAGTGCCTGCTTCTCCCCAGGCCAGCCCCGTTAATTAATTTGTTCCCAGCTGTGAAGGCAGGCATCGGTTTCTCCTGGTCGGGCTCATTATGCTGCCATCAGTACCAATTTGCTACCTGCATGCTGCAGGGACGCTCGGGGAACTTGATGGAGATGTCTGATCGAAAAAAGCTATTGCCAAGCCCGCACAGCTTCCAGGTGCTGACATGCACGTCCCTCCCAGCATTTTATTATTTAAACTATTTCTCTTGTTTATGACCTAGAGGCTTAGCTGTTTATAGTGCTAGATGAAGAATGCCTCCATCTATTGGAAAATGGGGAAAAAATAGCTCACATTTCAACTTTCTCCCAGGTTCCTCTTGGGATCTTTACAGCTGCTTTCTCACTGCAGATATGTAGTACAGAAAGTCAAGTTTATCTCGTTTTTGCAGGAAGAGCTATTGAAACGAGAGGAGGAAACCTCAGAAGCAAGACCCAGGCCCTGGCCCATGGTCCTGACAGACTTCCCAGCACTGGTGCTCCTCAGGGGCAGCTTCAGAAGTGCCACCTTGGCCCTGGTGCCAAGGCACAGCAGCCACAATTTACCTACGGCCCCCCTCCTGCTGGTGCAAAACCAAACCCCAATTGCATGTTTACCTACACAGCTTTTTGTTGTTGTTGTTAAGGATATTGGTAGTAAAGGAAGCTGTTCTCAGCCAGAGGACACCAGACAATGCAAGGAGCCGCTATTTCCTTTTCATTCTGCCTACTGCCTACATCTTTTACATGCTGAATCCCAAGCACACAAAAGTGAAATCTTCATTCCAGGCAGGACAGATACACGACATGTTTCCGTGCTTACTGACAACCTTGACACACTGTTAGTGTAATCATTCACATTTTGGCATCCTGGAACAAGAATAAAGCAAGTCAATGACCCCTGCTTGACTCCAAATTGTTTTCTGCCTCGTCACAACACCGATTTAGAAGGATAATTACCTCATTACTTCTGGATGACAATCTTGAATTAAACTCCAAGATCTCCACCGTCTCTCTCTCTGCAACTGAAATCACCCCAGACATACAAACAGAGAGGATAACAGGAAGGCTTTGCAGGGCTTATTCCAGCACCCTCCCAGAGAGAAAAGGCTCAGAGCACCCCCAGGCAGGCAGGGAAGGTGGAGAAGCCCCCGCAGCATGGATGGGGCTGGAGCTCACCCTAAGGCTGTGGCAGGCACCAGCCCAGCTGTCCTGGGGAGGAGCACGAAGAGCTCCTGGCTCCCTGAGGCCATCTCCCCCAGGAAAATGCTGGCCAGACACAGCTTGTACACGCTGAGCTCAACCACCATGAACCAGGCTTTCTGCATCACTCCCCACCTTGGGCCACATGTATGTTTGGAGGTGAGTCTTGTCCTCTCTCTCTCTCCCCGTCGGCTCCATGTGCTGGATGCTGCCAGCTGAGCTAGTCTGGAGGAGCTGTGCTGCTGCTGAAGGGTGACAGCTCGCAAGCTTACAGCGCCCCAGGACATCTGGAGAGCCAGGAGTCCCCAAATACCCCTAAAACATGGTAGGGCAGAGCTGCCAGCACAAGCAGCATGCCCTAGAAAGAGGGACTGCAGCCCAGCACACATTCCTCAACAACCACCCAGGCTCGGCTCCCAGCTGCTGCTGCTCAAGCAGAGCTACTTCAACAGCAGGCAGCTGGGGAATTGGCTGGGTCCCAAATAGGCCAAATTGGGTCACGGCATGAGTCACTCGCTGCTAGCCAGGAAGAGGCTGGCAACCTGGATGTATTTGGGAACCTGACAGAGGTTAATACCAATGTTACGCCTCAATGTTTGCTGAAAATCCATTTGTCTCGCATCCTCTGCGCTTTTCCCATTGAGATGGGAGCTGCCCGGTGACCCCAGCCCTAGCTCAGCAGATGATGCAGTGTAACACCTTGTACCAAGGCATGCAATACTTGCCTGCTTAATCTCTCACATGCTTTCCGTCCAGTTATCCCTCTTCTTTGGGGTTTCCGCAGTGGGTCATCCCTGAGGACTGTTTGTCCAACCATCCCTTTATCAGCAAGAAAACATCACACGCTCTTGCACGTGTTGTCGAGCATGTAATCAAACCCATGCACGCTCTTTCACAAGAGGAGTGCGGCCGGTAACCTCCGCACAGCTTACCACAAGCTCTGGGTCCAGCTGAATGAATGCTCAGGTACAAACCCACGCTCAGGTTCATGCCATCTTGCTTAACACATGACTATGCATGGTGCTCGGTGTCAGCATCACCCTCTCTGCCAAAAAGTGCTGAAGATGAAAGGGACAACCCACTAATGGAAATTACTGATCAGCCCCAAAATCCACACTCCTGACTTCAAAACACAGCAAAGCACTGGCTGTAGCCTTGCCTAACTCAGAGTTCATAGATGTTCAATGTAATATAGATACACTTCTCTTCATTTTTTCTATCATAATTATGGAGTAATTTTAAAATAATAGAGGCACATCTTATTCTAGGCAAAAGCCAGTAGTTCATATTTATATAAGCAGGTGTTTGTGTCTGCCAGGACAAAGCTGGCTTCAGTTTGGGCTTTTTCCCAGTAAGAAATGTATTATTTCAGTTGCTCTGGATCCACACAGAGCCAGCTTTAGCTAGTCCTCTATATTTATGGTGCTTGATTTAGCCCATAACATTATATATTAATGCAGACTGCCACTTAGCCAAGGCCAAGATTTAAAGTGTTATTGTGTTTTCCTTCAGATGCTAACTCTTCCCTGAACGTTCTTGCTAGCACTGCACAAATCAGGCAGTTCATCACTCACAGGCAACGGTGCTCAGGGCTCCCAGGAACTTGGCCACATTCTTTTCAGTCCTGTTTTGTTATTTTTTTTATAAATATCTAAGGCATCAAGTAGAGTTGTGGGTTACAGCAGAATGTCAATGGGAAATGGGCTCCGCTTGCTCTTCTAGTACCTACCAGAAGTGCTTTTGTTTTGCTATAAGCTCTAATTATCTGTTTTAGTTTCACCAGTTACATTCCCGATGAGTGAAATAAATGAGAAATCTGCACATTCCATTACAAAGTCAGCAAGTTAGCCCCAATTAAAATACATCCGTGTTGCAAAACCAGGTTTGCACTGAACCTGTTACCCCTTCAGCTCTCCAAAATGCAACCAAGAAGTGTCCAAGCACAGCTGCCCAAGGAGAACACCTTATACATTTAAAAAGGATGAGCACAACTCTCATGCCCTAAAGCCATACATTTAAGCAGTTGCTGATCTGCAAATAAAATCCATAATGGCTTTTAAAATGTTGCTCAAATTATTGCTAAATTATCAGCCCTCCTCTGGGAGGTCAGATTGCATGTTTACTTAAATGATTCCTTTTGCAAGGCTTTGGATGGTCTGGCAGTCTGGGCTACTGAGGTCAGTGGAAATTTTAAGTGCTTCTGGAAAACTTCAGCACCTGCATGGAGTCAGAAAAGCAGCACTTGTCGGGGGGAGGCTTGCTCTGGTGAGAGTGTATTTGAGTTACCAACAGCATTACACCGCTTGCCTCTGCCATCCCTTCATATTAGATATACAAGGCTACTGACTTAAAACCTCAATTTCCCATTCTTGAGAAGGGAGGAATAAAGCTGGATTTGGAAAAGGAAGAAGGAACTTTTTTCATGAGCTGGCAAAGGGAGCTTGGTGCTGAAAACAGAGCCTGTGAATTTGCTGCGCGCTGGTGAAAATTGAGAGGATTGGAGTGCAGTACAGCAGGAGAGGAAACAGCCCAGTCTTGAAGGTTTTCATCAGGAAATCAGCATTTGCAGGTCTTGTGTTACCTCTCCAGTGAGTCAGTGAAGTTCAAGTAACCCAGGAGGAGACTTCAAGGTGATTACAGAGAACTGAAAATAAAACTGGGAGACTAAGTGAGCCAAGGAAAGAGCTCTCAGATATTCCAGACTCTAGAGGACCCTGCTGCCTGCTCCTTGCCCCATGAGTGTCTGTTGGATCTACAAAGCTCTGAGTTGATGAAGTCTCCATGGACGCCCTTGATTGAACCCACATTCCTTTCAATACCAACATGTGGGAGGGAAATTCTAATAGCTATGGCAGCATTTTGGGTGCTAATCTTTGGAAAATGGTGACCTCACAACATTTTTGAAGTCCACCTGGAGCTATACATTCACTTGAATAGCTTAAAGTACAGCTAGTATTCCAATTTCATGCTACATCAATGTGTCTAAAATACCTGTGTAGCAACTGCTGTGATTATCCTGCATGCTAGTTAGTCTATATTTAACATAAAACTAAAAAAGGTTCCAAAAGGACTCGGAGACATGTCTTGTAGTAAAATTAGTTTGTGTGACTCACATTTATTCAAATTAAACACAGAAATAAAGTCAAGAAAGTAATCAGAATCATATTTAGTGGACTCTCAGATGGTTAACCAGCATATTCAGAGCCAAACTTCTCTATCAGTCTCTTAACTGGTTCATTAGTTTCTCTTGGCATGAACAATTTTACAAACCTCTAGCTGACCTTGACATTTGAGAAAAGTGAATTCTGACAATACCTTGATTTATACTGAGGAAAACTTACTTGCCAGTGAGCAGCTTGAAGTAGGGATTCAAATATTGTTACTTTTGTATTTTTCTTGAACTGGAATGAAAGAATAAAACATTGCTATACACACAAAGAGCCTTCAGTACTATGAAGTTGAAATTGTTATGAAATTAAAAAAACATTTAATACAAAGGATTCAAATGGATTTGTTTTCTTGCAAACCACTTAATTTTGAATGACTTCATTATGAAATTTCACAACCAGATGCAACACTGAGTAAGGAGCTCTGAAGCTGAGTAACCTACGGGCACATTCCGAACATCTCAATGGATAGCAGTGATGGCTGTCCCCTGGGCTCGTCACTTCCAGAAGTACCAAACTGGTTCTTTCCCTTGTCTGGATGACAGCTGCTGATATTGAGGGTACTCTGTGACTGTAACAACCAAACCTACCAGTTGAGCTTTATTTTCACCCACAGTGGCAGAGAAAACAAACAAACCAAACCAAACCCCAAGAGAAATGAGGAAATCAAAGACAGTGTAATCCTGCCACGCTCAGCACACACTTTGCATGCATCTTCTGCAAGTGCTCAACAGGTAAGGCTCCCTGAGAATAAGTACAAGATTCAAGCACCAGCTTCACTATCTATTCAATTCTGCCCTAGTTCAAACCCTGTTTTTACAGATCACAGCATGTTAGGTACTCATATCCTCGATCAATACTCAGTAACTCTTCATACTTCAGGACTTAACAGAGGACAACAGCCCTGCCCACAAAATTAAGTGAATACTGAAGTGTTTTGCAAAATTAGGACCCAAGTCCTACAGCTGCTAAGTTTCTGCTCACAAATTCTGACCAAATCCTGACATATCTGACCATCATTATTTTAATGATTTTATATTATAGTACTTTGAAAATGTAAAACCATCTTATGTTAGTTTCTCATAAATATAAATTGTATTAAAAAGCCAAGCCCTTCACTTCAGGTAAGGTTCCTAAGTGACAGCATTACACTGCCCTATCTCATCACTTACAAAAATCCAGAAACTTACGAGCAAGACAATTATTAAGAACATAATAGATCATATGCCACCAGCCTAATAAACACATTAAGAAGCAGAAAGCACATTTCATCACAGTAACAACCCAATTACAATTCCAAGGATGGTGTACGGGTGGAGGTGGGATTATTTCTACCTTGATTTTGGTACTTCCACATCTGTGCTCCCTGTGTGCAGCTGTGCTGCCCCATCCCAGCACGAAGAGGCTTTTTGCCTCCTGCCTCCCTCTAAGCAGGGCTTGATTTCTTCTCAAGTCTACAGCAACCCCCTCAATGACCCATGACAGTGTCCCCACGTGCCATCGCCCTGACCTTGCTGCAGGAGAGCTTTCTTTGAGTATTTCTGAATACTTGAGGCAAGGCGAGGATGTACAAGGGCAGACTGGCTTAGGGCACGCAGCTCCTTTCTCTTCCATGTTTGTGGCACCTGCTGGAGGGATGCACATCAGCTTTCCTTAGCAGCATGAGATGAAAGGCAGCCTCTCAATCAAGCAAAGGATTTTGGATGTTGGCATCATGAAGAGGAGGAATATTGCCGTCGAAAAGCTACTACGAATTGTTTGAATGCACTGCAGCCCTTCACAAAGCTCAGTGGTCTCAAAAACATGTTTCAGACCCTTTGAATCAAAACCAGCAGTTAAGAGTCATTCCTGTAATAGAAAATATACAAATCTACCCAAAGCTTTAAGAAATACTGCTGGCTAACGTACTTAAGTTTAGCTACGTGAGCCTTTAATTAAAGCAGAAGACTGATAATTTTCTGAGATCAATGAAGCAGAAATACGTGAAAGACCTTTCTCTTTCGAACACACTGCAAGCTAAAGGATCGCAACAACACATTCATCCCTATGGGCAAACAAAAATATCACTATGAGCTATGATATGAACTATTCCACAGGAAACACTGCAAGGGTCAACCTAGTCCATCTGGAAAGAGATTTATACTTTAATAAGCTACTTAAGGCAGGAAGAGGTTCTCTCTGGAGGCCAGTTTTGAACCCCCTACTGGGATTCACCCCTACTGGGGAGCACTTATGGACACTGCTAGAGCCAGCTGCCATAAATATAGGAAAAATAAGCTGTTTTGTTTGCTTTGTGTGTCCCTGAGCCAGTAATATAGCCCCTGCTGATCATCAGGAGCTAGGTATGGAGGAGCACTGCTGGTATGTCTGGGCCAGGCTAATCTCCTGCAAGAGGGAAGGGAACAAAAGCTGTAGGAAATATCTCCAGCTTGAAGAGTTAGGTGCATGCAATAAATTTCTTTAGTGCTGCCATAATAAATTATAAAGACCACATTCTCATTGCTCTGATGAAGAGGATTTCTTTTCTGAAATTATTACTGCTGGACAGTTTCATTTTGCTGTAACAAATCACCCCATGGTAGATAGAGTAAGGTACATCTGCTGGATAATTTCTCTTTCACAGAACTGTTTGGAATAGTTTTGAACAGGAGTTTCCAGTTCAGAGTGACAAAGTGTTCAGACCGAATTCAAACATTAATCATTTTTATACCGTCCTTAAGCCTTTTGAAGAACGCTCATGAAAAAGACTGACTGATGTGCTCACACCTAGCCAGGAGGACATACGTTCTCACTTAGCAGTACCAGTACAATTCCAGTAAACACAAGAAAAGACAGAAAAAAAAAGACAAAAGAAAAGGCATGGGGGAAGTCATGCTTTGCTTCCTCAGTTCACACCTGGCCAGCCACCTAGCCCCCAACCCAAACCCACTTTAGAAAAGAGCTTGGGCCAGACATACCACCTACCAGGGCATGTTCCCCATGTTAGCAAGTTATTTTGGAAAACTAGACAATAAAACAAGAACAGAAAACCCCCTTCCACAAGGACCAAATATCTGATTGCTTGCACGGAGCAGCCATCCTCATAGCATCCCCTCTTCATCATTCATCTCCTGTAAGCCCTTTTCATAAGCAGATGGAAAATGAGAAAAATAGCTAAGTGCAGCATGACAGCACAAGAGCTTATTAAAAGTGATGAGAAGGTTACAATGTAAGACACCTTATTAAAGAGAAGGGACACGTCCTTTTGGGAGATTGCCACTGCTCTTGATTCATCAGCACATTTTCTCCTCCTAAAGCAAACTATCCCAGCTCTCCTCAGCAGCACCCAACAAACAGTGACGGCAATGGGTGGTTTGATTCATTGCACAAAGGTGGAAAATGAGTTCCTCAAACTGTGCTTAGCACTGCACGGGACATTAACTGAACAAATCTGAGTAAGTTGCAGCTCAGCAGGATGGGAAGCACCCAAAAAATGGCACACAGCGTGTTCACATAAGGAATTGTCCAGGAGATGCCAGGCGGGATTTGAGGCTGGATTTTCTATCTGTGACCTGACACTTTTAGGACCACAGGACTCAGACCCCAGCTCAATCCAGGTGGCCCGAGCTGCCCCAAAGCAACCAGGATTCCCAAAGCACCCAGCCCTGCAGCAGGGGATGCTCATCAGCCTGCTGCATGCCTCTGCGCAGTGATCCCACTGAGCAACTTGCTGCTCCCCAGGAATTTCAAAGAAGATTACAAATTCTGCAAAAACCTGCCTCAAAAATCCTTTATGATACCCCCAAACAGGATTAGTTTTCGATGGAGTGCCATCATATCACTTCACCTCCCTGAATTTTGGGCTGCGCAGCTCCACATCTGCCTCCCAGTCCCTCGGTTTAGCAGGGCTATTGGCTCCTGTTATTAACATAACACCTTAACCTTTCCCACCAGCTATTTTTCAATAACTTTGATTTCATCTTTTTTTCCTTAAGCCTACACCAGGCTTTATTATTTCTTTCTCCTCTTGTAACTGCAGGTTAAATACCTTCCATGAAAATCAGGCTATAGATCACAGAGCAGAATCACTCAAAGTTATCGGGAACTGTACTTGATCAGCTGAACGCTGCTCTGACATATGCTTTCCAACAGATTTGTCCCCATAAATTTTAATCACTCCAAATTAGAATAACACTAAGCTGGCTCCACTGTGTGAGAGGTACATTTAAAAGCAGAGTTTGAATGGTGCATATGTTTTACAAGGGCTTTTTGAAAAGGGTGAATTACAGCCCCTTCCTCAACTTAAAAGTGCTGTTTCCTAGCTAGAGAGGGAAGGAATAGGGAGGGGATTTGCTATATAAAATGCAATTAAAAATGTACATTATAAGCTCAGTAGCAGGTCCTCTAGTGCCTGATAATACGTTCCAGCAAATGACTTCAAGCAAAGTTTTGTCCCTTCTGCTAGATCAAGCCCAGCCACAGGAGTAATCCTGTTCAGAAAAATCCTGTTCAGAGAACTAACCTACGGGCGAATGGCAGCAGCACAGTCGCTACCAGCACCAGCACCACAACAGGACCTTTCAGCTCCAGAGCCAGGTACCCCCTCCGGGTGCCCGGACCTGACCTTTCTGTCAGGGCACAGCCAACAGGATCCCGAGAGGCTGTGCAAATATTCCCAGCCTCTGTGCAGCTGCCAGCAGCAGCATTACTCGCTGTTTGATGACCTTATGTTATTGTTTTACCTTGCAGCATTGCTTGAGAGCCATCAGAAACTTTTGGCGGATGGCCACATCACGTCCTCGGTGTCCCAAACATGAAATCAGGCTGATTGCCACGGGGTTCTCTTGCTTCGAGCATAGTCTCAGCAGTGGTAAGCGTTACTTGAGGTTTCCCAGTGACTGCTTTTAAGTCCTATCACCTTCTCTCAGACATGCAAAAATAATACCTGAAAAGAGTTTTGAAAGGCACTGATCTTCTCTGGCATTCACATATACACCATCTAAAAGCAAAGTGTAGTCTTCGGTTATTATATTGTATTTTTCAGAGCCTTTGGCTCAGTAGAAACAACTGTAACTTCAAGAATACAGAGACAGTAAATCTGTACGGATACCATGTTATTACTGCTACATAAAACTCAGAGCCCTGAAGTCCCTGAAGTGCCCACATGACAGGAATGCCAGCGTGACCCGGGGCCCACCACAGTGCGGTGCCCAAAAAGGGTTGTGCCAGTTTGCTGGGGTGGAAGCTCAATTTCAGGAATTACATGTGGGATGTTTAAGCTTTCGCTGTGTCATGGCAGAAACGTGCATCTCTTCTGCCAGCACACCTCAGCTCCCGTATAGAGCAGCGGCCGCTCATAAAATCATCCTATCACTCACAAAGCTATGGTCTCATGCATTACTGTGTAAGAGTGCTGTGACAGAGGAATGGGACTTTCTGCAGTATTTCTGTCCAGTTAGGCAAGTATCAGGTGCCAAAATGAGGTGGTTCCAGCACTGCAGCCATTCCAGGACAGCCCCCAGCTGCATTTCTGCATTTACAGCAAACACAAAAAAACGTGGCCCCATACGGACGGCTTGCTGCTTGCCATATTTAACATTTACTATTGAAATGCTAGGAGACACAAGGCTTCTGCAATGTAAACCTGTGGCTTTCCTCATCCTGGTCCATTCTTTTTTGCCCAGTCCCTGCCTTGACCTGTTTGTGGTGCTGCTCTTCTGCAGCCTCTCCCTGCAGCACACCCACACCCTGCTCATCACTCACCTGATGTCAGTCTCCATCCCACAAGGCTTAAATCATTAATAAGTCAGCTGCCCACAGGAGTACACTGGCATGCCATGCTCTCAGTTTTCAGCAGCTGCTGCATTTTGCGTGGAGTGGATGAAAGCTGGAGGAAGACTTAAACTCAGATCTCCTGGGTCCCAGAAGCACCACAGAGCTACCTGCTACTGTGCCTCCTGTTCTTCCCCTCGGCCTCTTTGCTGTTAGCTTTTGATAAAAACAAACAAAAAATAAAATAAAATAACACATTTTTTTAGTAGAAAGAATATGGTTACATTGCTTTAGCTGAGTGGGGAAGGTGTATGCGCACCCACTTCTCAGGAAGCCTTACCCCATGTATCTGCTGCTCATTACAAGGGCACAGACCCAAATCTCAGCTGTTCCCTGCCTGCTTTGCACTCCCCACAGTGTGAGGAGCCACTCTGCAGCCTCCAGGATCCCCCCCCCCAGGTGCCCGTGACTTCTGCTCACTTCCATTGCTCAGCCAGGCAGATCAAGCAGCTGCACCACAGACCTGCAGTCACCCGTGCTCAGCCAGACAGGCTGCCCTTTAGGCCAGAGGAAATTCAGCACAGCACCGCACTGCATCCCCTCTCTGCAGCCATATGTCCCAGCCCAGGACAGGCAGTTTGCTCTGGTCTCTCCAAAAACAAGCTCCTTGCTTTGAGCTGCAGTGAATCTCTGAGCAGGTGCTGGCCCCAGTCCTGCTGGAGATGGAGCTACCTTGCATGGATGAGGAAACACGCCTGCAGCAGGACCGCACGGCTATTTTCTGCTCTCCCACATCCCAAAAGACCCTCCTGGGGGCAGTTATCAGCCTCAGACCTGCTATCTGCCAACAAACCTTGCTGCTCCACTGCACAGATGTGCTGACATCGCTCTAAAACAAACAAAAATAAAGTCTGATTTGTTTTCTAACTGCTAAACGAACTACTTTTTAGAGTTGGCTGCTAGTTTTACATGAAATCCAACCTGTCTAGTGGTCAATAATGGAAAAATAAGAGTCATCCTAGATGATCTTCAAGGTGACCAGTGCACAGAGAAGTCACCTCCCTCAGCTAAAGCACTGCTTAGCTCTTGCAGCGAGCCCTCCAGATCAGCCAAACACCGACCACTCAAGCACTGAAGTTGGGTGGGAAAAGGTTTTCTGACCATATCACATTTGAGACTTTGAAGATTTTCTATATTCTAAAACAGAAGACAGTCAAAAACTTCTGTACACTGAAAATGTCAAAAAGTCACAGCCCGGGACTGATTCATTCCAACTGAAACACTGACAAATGATTGAACCTTTTGATTTTGACCTTGAAAGCCTTCTGCAACACAAACACTGCTAGGGAAACATTTTTTCTTACTTCAAAAGTCAAAACATGATTATTTCCATGATTTCTAAACAATTCATAGTTTAAAAAGCTGCCATTTTCCTTACACACCATCTTGGTTTTGAAAAACTTGGCATTCACTAATGCTATTTTTTTCTAAATTTATCATTCAAATGTTAATAAACCTAATAGCTCACAAGCTTTATTTTTAGTTTGCAGAGATGAAACATCCTTCGCATTAATGGCTCTTCTAATGTTTTACTTCAGTTCATTCATTCCCTTCACTCAGTGAATAGCAGACTTCTCAGAAATCAACACAGCTCATTAGAAAAAAGACAAAATGCCCATTAAATTATCAAGTGCCTTTCTCATCAGAGCACAGCCATCATTCTCTGCAAAGGAAAACCAGAGATTAATTGACTCCCTAGCAAAAGCAATGTTTAGACAGATGGCACTAAGAAACATCCAACTGGTATTCCTTAAATCGCCACGTTTAAGTGACGGGGACGTTTTGGGAAAGCATGTAGGCAAAGTGTGAGCGCTGTCCCTTCGAGACGGGCTGCAGCAGGGAAGGCTGTGTCCCACCGACCGCTGTGTGCTACTCGTTCATCCGACAACCAAAGATGCTGCAGAGATAAAGTGAACTATAAAACAAGAAAATTAAAAAAAAAAAAAATCCTACTATCAAGTTTACCAAGTTAAAAAGGCGCATATATAAAGCAAATATCAACACTATTGTCATTAACAGACTTTTGTGATAGTAAAACCTATTTGCTTCAGTACTTTTGTTTCATCTTCTTTATTTCAGTATTTGAACATTATATGTAAATGAAGATTAACTTACACATTCAATTTGCATAAAAAAAGAAAAATAAATCCTGAATGATTTTAGGCCTGTGACCTTTGGAAACGTGCAGATATTGGTGGTCACCTTCAGAACTATTTTTAATGATAAAAAATGGAAGATGTTCCTCCAAGTTACTTTTCTCTTAATAACCTTTCAGGACAGGAGCAATCCCAGTCCAAACTTTAGACTTATTCTTGCTTATTTAGACTTAGTCTTCCCAGGAAACTGAGTGGCAGAACCAATGCTGACCACAGAGGAACACAAAGGTTTCAGGATTGCAGGCCACCATGCCCCTCTTCTGCAGGGCTTCACAGCAGAAGCTGCCACGAGAGCACGTCGAACAGATGGCACACCACTTAGGTCTGCCTCACAAAGCAGAGAGAAAATCCTGCAAGGGGGTTTTTAAGAGAGTTGGAGCCAGTAATACCTGGCAATGAGACATGACCGCTTCAGCAAGCACCAGAGCTCTGCTGTGAGGGTGCCAACAAGAGGGGTGCCACGTGCTCTGCCCCACAGCAGGGGCACATACCAGCACAGGAGGCAACGCAGAAGCTCCTGCCATTAAAGAAATCTCCCTCCTTCTCAGGGAATCTGTTCCAGCTGTAGTAAAACATAAGAGCAGTCTAAAACACACCCTTACAAAGTTCATTTCCTAGCTTTGCCCTATATACGAAGGGTCCATCCACATCAGTAGTCACAGGCACTGAGTTAGAGACAGCAGGGACCCGACATCCAGGCTACTTTCCTCACCCCAAGCCCCAGGGGGGAACATCTGCCAAACAGTGCTTTTACATTTCCCCTTAAACAGGCGCTCTCCCAGTCTGTGACAGCAACAACAAACCAATCCAGCAACAAACCAATTGCACCACAGCAGTTGGAGCCCTTAATAAATACACACTACCTAGTTTTCCTAAATACTGGGGCTGGGCCTAAATATGGAATTGCTATTCCAGCAGGATTTATTGATATTTATGTTGCACCAACAGCCGGCCTAGTAACGAGCAGGATAGGCTGATCCAACTGTTGGTACAACAGCATTAACCCAGGCCTGCCACATACCCTAAGAGCTTTGCTAAAACCTTGCTTTTCTTCCCACATCCTGCCTAGAAACCACATATCCATGCTGGGGTCTGGTGGCACGGACATCAACAGGTAGGCTGAGGGTCTCACTCCCAACCACTGTACTGTTTGGGGCAAGTGGAGCATCCCCAAGAGGGGACCTGGGTCCCAAAGGCAGGAGCCGTGGGGCTGGCTGTGTGCTCAGACTGCTGAGGACTGGCTGTTTGCCTTGCTTTGCTGACAGATGGTACCTGAGTGCCTGAAATAAATAACAGTTTGTTGCCTAAGCTAGAAACGCTGGCATGAACCCTTCAGATAAGAAAATACCTGCACAGGCGGCTGTGTTATCAGCATGTTTGTAAGACGCAGCAGATTACCAGGGAAAGGGGGGGGCTTTAGGTGGAGCCATTTTATTGATTTTAGAGGGCATTGCTGAAAAGGGCTCGCTCCCATCTGACAGATGCTGAGCAGGGAAGGTTACACAAGCACACGGGGGGGTGCAAGGGGGTGTATTCACCCAGCCTGCTCACTAACAGAACCACCAGATCAGCCTTATTACTGTTTTAGTCAATAAACCCCACTGGGCGAAACTACGTGGATGTTTATTACAAATAATATTTGACAGAATGAAATTAGCACATAGATGCTCTTATGTTGGTTAATGAGGTCTGAAATATAACACTATAAATCATCAACAACAGCCATCTGGTGACAGACATGAAAAGCAAAGCAGGTGATTATAGCACAGCCACATCACTGCGGTGACAACAGTTTAAAATAGCAGCCTACCTCCCCACAGCACACCAGGGGGGTGGATGAGGAAACAATCAGTTTTCCCTTGAAATCAGACATCCTGCTAGGAAGGTGGAGTGAAGCACAGGGCTGCTTGAAGGGATTGAGCCTTCCACCCCGCCCCGATGCAGCCTTGTGTGCCCTTGGATCACTAGTAGATAAGAAAGGTCTGGTTATGTTATCCCTTCCTCCAACAAAATAAAATGAAGTCAGAGCTGCTGTGTTAGAGGAGTCTAGATCTGGGCTTAGTGTCAAGCAACATCTTTGGGTGTTTCCAGCTCAGGCTGGGCAAATGCTGAGGTTGTATTGTTACACAAGTGCTCAAGTAGGTACCAGTGAAAATAAAGGAAACTTACCACCAGTCTGAAATTCTGAACAATTATGAAAAACGCAGTGTTAATGTGTATTTTAATTTGCAGTATTTATTATCCAACACAATTCTTCACTTTCATGATTCCTGACTCTCCTGGTGTTGAGGCAACCAAGCTTTCCAAACGCACATCTATTTTTATCCAAGGTCTGTAGTAAAATATAGGACTGAGTACATGACTTGAGTACAGCAATTTACATTTACTGTCCTGTAGTTTTTTATTTTGCAAGTAAATCTACCTGGGAGACCACCACAGGTAGCAGGTGAGCATAGGGGAGGCATCACAAAATCTGTCGATAGGGACGGATTACAGCTGCGAGCGCACACACTCTGCAGATAGCTCTCCTAGTAGTTGGAATCATTTTATGGGCACTCATCTCCTGCTTTATTACCCAATTCACAGCCCATTTCAGCGCTGGGGAGAAGTGCCAGGCCTCTGGTTATGAACACAGACATCACCTGGGTGGTACCTACCTGCTCTACAGCCTTCTCCTCCCAGAGAGCATCCCAGTCTCTTGATGGAGTGTAAATGAGCACCTCCTTACCTGTCTTCTCACTTGAGGAGCAGAATATTCTTCTCTGAAAGCTAGCAGTACATTGCAAACAACTGATATATGACCAAGTGCTGTACAAAAACAACGGCCTTAAGTCTTTTCTCTTTGCTGCATGACTGCTTCACAGTGTAACAGCCCATGCTCTAAATTATCCTATGATGGAGTTCTAAAATATAAACACATTTATGCTCTCTCTTTTTTTTTTTTTTTTTTTATCCCACTACAATCTGCTGTACTCCTGTGGTTTTGGCTTCCATTTTAACATTTTTTTGTTGTTGTTTTCCCAACCTATGCAAATTCACTGCTTATCATTCAACTCACCTCTGCCATTTCCATGTTTACAACTACCCTTCACCAGTGCAAGATTCATTCAGCGTGGTGACATTTTTCCACAATAACAACAGTTCCATCTGGAACACGTGAGGTCTCCATGAACCACCAGGTTACAGAAAAAGCTGTGAATATTTCTCCTGCTCAGAAAACTGCATTAACAGGAAACCAATTTGTCATGCAAAAGGCTTTGTCTGTACTCCTTCTTTGAGGACTTTGTGAAGCTTGCTTTCTTACATATTCCTCACTGAAATGAATTTTAGAGGACTTATCTTGATCAGTGACCAAAAGGTTCACAAAAAGCCAGTGTGAGAACATGGAAATAGTCAACTGGGATGAAAGAAAAGCAGGAAGCTGTATTGATTAGCACTAACAAGTAGAAATTTAGAAGCAACACCAGCAAGTACAGCAACCACCAGCAATGTTAGCTCTGTAGTTGGCCCTTAGCATACAATTGTTTATCCTATGCCTGCAAGAGAAAGCTGGCCAGACTTTTCACATGAACTGCCACAGGAGAACAAGAAACCTTAGAGGAAAAGAAAAGCTTGTGACAAATGCAAAGCCACCAGGGAAGAGCGGAACTCCAGGAAGAGCCGCAGCAGACCAGGCACATTGCTCTTGGCTGGTGTAATGCACCTTGCTTTAGCCAAGGGACTGCTGAAAACTAGGGAAAATCAGCATGGGAAGTGATTTATAAAGGAGGCTTGTGTTCTGACAGGTTCATTTTGTTTAAACATGGCCCTCAAAGACTTCTGGGCCATAGAAAGAATCTAGTTTGTAATTCCGGGACATGTTTGGACTCCATGTGGTCAAGGCACTGTCAGTAATGGCAGGAAACATCTGTGAGACAGCTGGGCACTAACTCTAAATACGAGGCACAGAGTAAAGAACAATCTAATGTTACATTTTTTTTATGTCTAGATCTCAAACTGCCTCGCAACACAAAAAATAATGGATTTTGCTCAGTTGCCTGCCTGGCTGATAAAACCTCATCACTTCTAATGGATAAAGCGCAGCACTGGCTTTCCTGCTGTAGTCACCGTGCTTTATGGGGGAGTAATATAGCACCAGATTAACCTGTGAACATTCACTGCAAGTCTGTTAACGCAAATAACCCACACCCTGTAGTCATCCCATGGACAAGACTACGCCTGCAAAGACCTGTAGGACTTGAAATCATTTCCGCATCTTGTAGTCTACAAATGCAACGTGTTTCTAAGTTAGTCTTGTCGCAGAAAGCAGACATACTGTGAAAAGAAACAGCAGCCTGCCCCACTTATTTTTAGAGAACTAAAAAAGGAAAGCTTTCTTTGATGTAAAATTTGGGGGAAAATTCTGCCCAGATCCTACAACTGGGATGATTTTAATACAAACTATCCTTGTCTGCCAGCGGTCTCTTGTCTGCTGAGAAGTGTTTGGGAAGTGCCCCCATGTCCCCGGTCCTTACAGAAGCGCATGGCTCATTTCTTTCTGCTGGCCTTTCTGCACTTCTGCGAGTGCCAGACCCAGCACTGACTAACACTGCTTTGCAAAAACCACATCTTGAAGTATTTTGATCATCCGACGCCAAAAGGGCCTCCAGACCATGGCAATCCTTGAAGCGACATTGACTGCATCTGCTGGAAGCAAAAAAGCAATTACTTAAAGCGCTCTGATGGCAGAACGTGAAGGAATATTTAAGGAGTTTTAAAAGCTTATCAGGAATCTCAATTTTGTGACTTGTTTTCAAATTTCCTCCATAAGTCATGCACTATAAAAGAACACAAATAAACAAGGAAAAAGATATTGAAAAGATTTAAGCCAGCAGTAACAACAAAGCAATGCAATGGGAGATTAATTTCACCTCAGAGCATGCCGAGCACTGACACGAATACTCATTTCAGAAGATGCAAAAGGAGTTTGTGCCCCAAAAGATGGAGCGTGATTATGAGCTTAATGGGTTGTTTAACTTGATGAAGTGCCAGATTCTAAATAGAAACTGTGCTTTAAATATTTAATCATATTTTGAACAATCTCCCATTTTTTCCTTGGCTAAAAACAGACAAAACTGCATTTTTCTTTAAGCTGCCCAGAACTTTGATGCAGAAGACAAGCAGCAGAGGGAAGACTTGGTTAAATTTGAACCTGTTTGTGTGCCTTTTGGTCAAAGCAGCGACTTTCCAGTACAAATCCCAGCTAGCTGTGAAACACTTGCTGACAAGTGATAGGATTAGCCAGTGCCTTTTGACTTTGCAATGGCTTACAGAGCCTCAAGTGCATATGGAGCATCTTTCCTACCCATTGCCATGGAAAACAGCCCAGCCCAGGACCTAGAGCCTAGCAGAGCACCCTGCTGTGACCAGCAGCTTTGGAAAAAGGAGGTTTTTTGCCTTTTTTTTTTTCCTGGATGTTTTATACCCTGGTGCCCAACACATGCGTCCAAGCCCAGCCTGTCGGAGCAGCTCCTCCAGCAGGCACGGGTGCATTCGGCTTTTTGCAGAGTCAGGTCCTTGGCAGCTTAGAGCAAATTTTACATTCCAGGGAGTCTGTTTGGATAACAGAAAATGCAAAAACCTTCACACGGCAAGCGATCCCTCTTCGAGCAGCATTACAAGCCTGGCAGACATCCAACTGGCACAGTAGCTGGGAGCAGCAAGCAGGCACCACTTAGCTAGTGATGTGTAAAGGGCACTTCTTAACAAGTGCCGCCTCAAAAACTGTCTCGTGAAGCCTTCCAACTTGGGTTGTATTCATACATCACTGAAATCATCTGCATATAATTGAGGGTAGCTAATAGCCCCAGGCTTCAAATAAATCTGGCATCTCTACTGCCCACCAGCAGTAACAGTGTGACGCTTCCCCTGTTCTCCCTTCCCTTTGGCACATACGGCCAGCTGATGGAGACACGGGTACTCCCTAAGTGACTGCTTTTGCACCTTTCCTTGTTTCAGTCCTCAGAAGCTCCCTGTGTTTGGAGCCAAACATCCCCCTACACTCCCACACATAGCTTAAACTTCCCTTAACTGCTTTTACAGCTCCACTTTCACTGGGATTTAATACTTTCACTGATACTGGATCAGGCTCTAAGGCTGGCTCTCGAAGATGTGCCAGCACTTGATTTTATCACAGAGCATTTCAGCCAAGCGATAGGTACTTCACAGTCCAGTTGGACTTTCCTGTAGGGACCTAGTGGGGCAACATCTTTCCCACACACTTTTATGGGCACAAAGGGATAACTCCAGATCACGTCTTCTCCCCAGAGTGGCTTCCTCAGAGCCCACGGTTCCCTCCTTAGATGCCAGAGCAGCAACCAGGCCTCCCTACCACGAGAATAAACAGTTATGCTTGGAGTCCTGCACAGATGTGCCTTACCCCATTTCAGTTTGTAAGCTTGGACCGTATGCAACACCGCAGAGAGACATGCACACACTCAGCATGGCAAACACAACTTCTCCAGCAGGAAGATGCAAGGGCAAGGCATCAGTGTGCTTCCTTCACTCCCTGCCCAGAGCCAACCCAGCCTCAGCTCTCCTAATGCCCTTGAAACACGGACGATGCAGTGGGTGGCACATCTCAGCCACCTGAATGCAGGAGCAAAGGTGGTGGGAGATGGATTACTTGGCATGCCCAGCACCAGGGCTGTTGACTGATGTGTCAGGGCAAAAATTCCTCAGCAGTGCGAGCAAGAGGGGCAAAATCTGCCCCCCCCCCCTTTAAAAATAATAATAATAATAATAATAAAATGTTTATCTCACCAGGGTCTTTTTCACTTCTGTCCTTATTGCTTCTGTCCCAAAACCCATTATTTTCTCTTGGCTTCCAGCTATCCTGACAATAGTCAATTTACCAAATTAAAAACAATATGTAAACAACAGAAATCGAAACTAACAGCTAGCAATCTGAACAAAAGAAAAGTGCAATGAAGTAACTAAATGCAAACAAGCAGCTTGCAGAGCTAGCAGAAATTAAGGGAGAATAATAAGAAAGGGAGCAAAAAGAGGAAAGTCAGCACTGGTAATTTAAGTATGGCAACGCAAAAGCACCCAGCAGGTCCATGAACTGCACCATCCCTGGAACCTCTCAGCTTTTTGGGAAGATTTGATGCTTACTCCTGCCCACAGCTCAGCTCAGGGTTGACTGGCCGTTTTCCCTCTTCTCTTGGAGAAATCAATGATGCTTGAATTTCCTTAGAGCACCTGGTTCTGCATAGACATTTGCGGGATCAGTCCCCGAAGTCCTTCTGGCTTTCACAGACACCAGGCTTGTGGCTGTGGTTGTAAAGAGATAAAACATCTAACAACTACCTTCTTGAGCTGGCCTGATCCAGTCTAACAGAAACATAAGAACTATTTAGAAAGCCTTATTTTTGCTGATATTCTAGCTCAGTAGCAAAGTCTAAGAGCTCATCTAGGGGTGGATTTAGGGCACAGAGGAGAGGGGACAGGCAGGAGGTGGCACTGAGGGGACACCCAGACCTGCTGGCACACACAGCCAGTGCAGAAGTCACAGAAGTCACCCTGCGGGGCTCCGGAGCTGCCTGCACAGCCCAGCCCCATGCAGCACCACCTCCCAAGAGCTGTGCTTTCTCCTGGGAGCATATTTTGAGCTTGTTTAGTTAAGTGCATCAAAGTGAAAAACAGACAAAAGCATCAAGAAAAGGAAGACAAAATTAGCTAGGATGAAACCTCTCTGATCAGGGTGGTGTTATAAATGCCTAAGAATAATCATTGCCCACCCAAAGAATGTTTTCAAAGGAAAGCAGCTAGGCTTTGATGCCTTTGGAGCTCAAGGACTTCAGCTTTTTGCTTGAACTCCTTCCATTGTGTTTCACATTTTCTTAAGGGAAAACACAAGCACCAGAAAAGCACCCTTATCCTTAAGTATGCTGCAGCTAAAGAGATGGCTTCATCTCCCACTCAGAGCTAAGAAGTGCTTTGCTTTTCAAGAGGTTGAGGTAAACAAAAATTAACAATCAAGGGAATCAAAATGCCCAAAGGCTCTTTGCTCACTGCTCATCAGTGCTGAACAAGTTCTATGAACCCCCCCCCCCCCCCCAAAAAAAAAAAAAAACAACACCTCAAACTAAGCCACAACTACAGAATCACAGGTATTCAGGCACTCACACTGCAAGAAGAGGAGACAGCAAGGGAAGATGCTGAAGCATGCCACCCTGCCCATAAAAGCCAAGGACATTGCCTTGCCACGCACCCATGAAGCACAGGCACGCGGGTGGCAGCACTGGGATTGTCAAGCAAGTTGGGGACAGCATCTCAGGAAGCACTGCACGTAACTGGCCAGAGGCCAGAAGCACGAATATATCAGCAGCAGACAACTGTGTGAACGGCTTGCAAACAAGCTGCTACATAAATCCAAGGCCACAGAAAAGAGCCTTATGTAGGGTGAGAAACCCCATCCGCAGCATTTGTGGGTGTCCGTGCCTGGGAGGAGCCCAGCCTGGACTTGTGCCCTCTCCACATGCTATTATTATGTCCCCAATACCTTTATCCCTAATATCTCTTGGTCCCAAATCTCTGCCATGGCTGAAGTCTAAAAGGTGCTGGCTCCTGCTAGCATCTTCAGTCAATTCAGCTTCCTCGTTTCTGCAGCCGTCAAATATCCTTTGATACTCTTTGTGATCAAAAGGTCCTCTAAAAGGATGTGCCACGCAAAACCGTTTTAGACAGAGGGGCTTTCAGCATCTATAGCCTCATAAAAGATATTTGAAATAACTCTGTCATCAGCAAGGCATTCTCAATCAGCACTTAACAAACAAGAACACAAGAGAACTATTACCACAATTAGCTGCTATAATAATTTCACATTTTCTTCCACTAAGTGAATGGAAAATAAAGTGACCACAATTATGTCTGAGGTGTTCACAGGGAGTTTTGCAGCCCTCACACAATTACTCAATTGGATGACGCTGTGGTTTCATCTGACTGACCAAGGTGACAAAGGAAAGGGGCCCTGGGCGCAGCACCCTGTGCAACTTACAGAGAAACAGACAAAGAGAGGGGCTGTCACCTAACACAGGAATCAGAGGCTGCTGCTTTGGAGGCAGGCTATAAGATCAGGTGTTGCCTTCACCAGCAGCACTAACTCCAGTGAAGTGCCATTGGGGTCAAACTTGGTGTCAGCCTGCTCAAGTCTCCATACAGCAAATAGGTTTCTGGTGATGGAATCCTGGTCACATCCTCCGGAGAAGCCCTGACACAGTTTTCCTTTCACCAGAGCTGCCTCAACAGCGATGCCTCCACAGGCCCCAGAGCAAAAGCTTATCACCCAGAGAAAAATGACCATGTCTTTATTTTAGCCTGTAAGGTATCCACAGATTTATAGGCCATCCTTAACCAGTCCCCTGTATGCTTCAACCTCTGGGTTTTTGAGAGACCTCTGGGTTTTTGGAGAGCAATCTGCATCTAGACCCTCACTTCCACCTCCTGCCATTGGCTTTCCATCACCATCCCCACCAGATTCCAACGCCAACCACCACCAGCTTCTGGAAACCACCAGAAAGCAGCATTGTTCTGGCCAGCACCCAGCATGGTATCCTGGCAGTTACCCTTGCCCCTAAATGTGCCCATGCTCACCTCCCCTGAGTGATTAGCAAGGTGATGCTGCTGCACCAAGGAGGGATTTCAATCCCTCCGCACTTCTGCTCTGCAGTGAAGTCCATAAACCCAACGATCTGGGGCTGTTCAACGGCAGACAGACAGCATATTGAGGCTATTAGCAAGAGCCAGGCAAAAACAAACAGCATCCTGCTATGAAATTAAATTGAAATGCAATAAAATCCCCAAACTGGAGAATACACAGATCAATGTGAACTTTGTCCCTTTGCTGAATTAAAGCACGTGTAGTGACAGGGCTTGCTTTTCAGATGGGAAGAAATAGACTTTTATATGCAATGTTGCTGACATCTGGACGTAAGAAGCAGTTTTCTCGGGAACTGACAGTGGAAATGCAATAGGTCTTCTAGAGGACATTGTTTCCTTTCATTCAAAGAGATCTATATTTTAAGAAAAATTGAAGTTTTAATCAAAGTTCTTATGTTTGTCAAAAGCAGCAATAGTGACAAGTGCTTGTTGGTTGCTGGCTCGTGCTGAGCCAAGCATTTGAATGTTATTCTGGTTGATTAAATTTGCATTGCTAATCACAGAGAAGCCATATGCCTCGCACACCTGTAGAATAGAGCTCTGGGCTTTGAAAGGTTATTAGCACACCATTAAGTTTTGGCAAGAAAGGACCTTTTTTTCAGCATAGGCACGAAAAAGTGCCTGGGGGTGAAGAGGGATGCACAGGTCCTGGGCACTTGTCCTGCCTGCAGCCCCCAGCACAGCCCTGCAGACAACAGGGGAGGGGAGGAACCTGCCTCGTCCTGGGCAAACACCCTTCGGTTCCAGCAGCGACATGTCAAGTCTCACTTCAGAAAGAAAAGACACAGAACAGTTTGTAAAGATAATGTAATCGCTGCTCTATCTGGCTTCAGCTGCATTTTAAATGGCTTGGCTAAAAATTAGGGGTTTGTTTTTCCTGTTATCTAATTAAGAATTTTGTCATCACTTGAGATTGCTGGAATTACCGTTTTCTCCTTCAGGTTATATTCCAAAAATTAAACAGACTTCTGCTACTCCCATTAAGACTTTGTAGAGGGATTTTTATCCTGATTAAAGCATTAAAAATTAATGCCACGCAGACAGCTCCCTTTGGATTGCACAGGCTGCAGCTACTGCCTGTCTCCTCCAGGTATTCCAGCCAACACTGCCTATAATTAACGTCACCTGTCTTAGCCACTGCCTTCTCATGGGGCTTTCAGCTGTGCTGAGCAGGGGCAGCCCAGCCTGCTCTGACAGCAGGCTCCAACACCAGGAGGAATGAGCCTTGCCCTCTTTCTTGCACGCAGCTTCATTAGCAGTGAGACAAACGCTATATTGAGAAAATGCAGCATGCATGGGGCTTTCCAGGCAAAGGTTCCTGCTTTGGGGTCACCTCTCAGCATTCACTCCCACCCCTGTGACATCCAAGCTCAGAAAAAAACATTTGCTTTTTCCATTTAAAAGCTGCTGCCTGGTAAGGGGATGAAGCATGTTGGGAAGCCTAGCCAAGCTAGCACTGCACCCAATACACGTGGGCCAATAAGGAGCGCGTTCGGTCTCAAGATGGGAGATCTCATCAAGAAAATCCCACAAAAGCCACGAGATGTGGGCAAGCACTGCTTCCTCCCATTACCAACCCCCCCACCACACTCTTGCTATTTGAGATTTACAAGCTCCACTTTCCTCTGAATTTCCAAAACTTTATGGAGCTTATGGATAACTCTCCAAGCACAGCCGGGCACAGCAGTTCCTTGCAGCGATGCCTGAGGAAGAAACATGAACTGGTGAGTATTTATTGACAAGCACGTGCTCTCCTTATTCCATGGAGATTTGTGGTATTAGAGGGACAGATAAGCCCAAGTGCATTTTTCCCCCCAAACCATGCTGATAATCCCAACCCAGCAAGAAATGCCCAGCAAGAAAACACTCAGAGGCCTGTAGAGCCAGAAACATGGGGGGATCCAGCAGGACAAATACTTTTTTGTGCAAAACTTCAGGGATGCAGCAACCTGTGGGGCACATCCAGGCAGCAGCACCCAGAGCAGAGCCAGGGATGCTCCCTGGGCTCACTGAATTTCCCCAGTGTAGTTTTATAGGACTAAAACTGAAATCAGGCTCCAAGGTAATGAAAGATGGGCAAGGACTTTAAAACGACTCCGTGCAGAACACCCAGCCAGCTCACCATACACCCCCTTAAGGCAACACCTCCCTGGCCACGCTGTACCCTGAGCTCAAGGACACATGAAGCTTCAGCACGCAGATCTCTGCTGCTCTCCATTCTCTAAATGAGGAAGGACCTTGAAAGTGCTGTTTAAATTTAATTTATAGACGAGAAACCCAAAGTTTTCTAAAAGAGTACATCAATAAATTAGCATCAGTTTTTGCTGCCTTGTCAAGGATTAGCAGTTTTAATCCACTTCAAGCATGAATTGGGAATTGGAAAATAGTGCTGAGATATTAATAACAAGTAGTTCAGTGTGTGCCCTTAATTTGCTTAAATTTAAAGGGCTGGTAGGAGTTTTCATGCAGAGTGGAAAAGAAGCTGAGTAGATAGAATAAAAATGCTTTCATGGCATAACATACCTAAAACTTTCTGGCTACAAAGCCCAGTTTTCTAGAGGAGGCTAGATAGTGTGTCTCTGCTATGATTAATAAAAAGGAATCAATGTTTTAAATTAAAGGGTGGATCTTAAGTAGACCTCCTCAAGTGACATGAGAGTAACTGTCTGCATCCATGCAATGCACCCTGTTTTGTGGAAACATCCTTTTAAACCTAGACTAATTACTTGTATATTCTGCATGTGCTGTTAACGCATAACATGACTGCATGACTTGTGGGACATAACGTGATAAAGTGAAAACCTACATGTAAATCAACGTAAAGGCAGGGAGGAGGTTAGTCCAGGGCTAAGGAACTAGCCTTGAGAACACCAAGGCTCATGTCTCTCATCTGCAGACATGTTTGACTGCAGATGAGTCCTGTGGGCTCCCTGCAGCCCTGTTCTCCCACAATAATATGGGGTTATAGAGCCACCATAGTCTAGTCCAGAGGTAGTTGCAAGGACAAGTGCTTCCCAGACTTACGAATATTCAGCTATGAGTTCTGAAGAAAGTGATGGAAAAATCAGATAAAATCCCCACATGCAAGTTTTCATCCTGAAGAGCCACACAAGAATGAAGCATGCACTGTGGAATAGCTCCCAGGTCTTTTACAATCCTCGCATCATTTGCAGTTTCCCTCCTGTGCCATGTCATACCATCCTCTGTGCCACCTTAAGCAGACCCATCTACACACACAGGCCAGGGATAAGCTTTCAAGCCTGTATTAATTCACGTTTGGTCTGTGGGTGAACAGCAAAGAACATGGGACCAAGACCCAGTGATCTTCCTGAGATCTGCTAAATTTCTGCTGCTGCCGCTATCTCCAGCCATTCCCCTCATCTTTCCATCAGCAGCTGGGAAGGAGGCCAAGGATGCTCCTGAATCATCAGAGGTTGCCTCTCAGACCCTGTGAGGCAGAGTTTTGGGCTCATCCCATGTAGCAGGCGCTCACACACCCCTTTGCACGCTCACACCCTCCCTGCAGACTTGGTACCTGTGCACACAGGGGCCGCCAGACAAAGTGCAGTGCTTCTGGAAACAGCAGAACAGGTGGGGATTAAGTAGGTCAGATGTACCAAAGGGCTTTTAAACTGATCATCAGTGCTTCAGGGAGCAAATTAACATACCTCAAGTTGTTTGGAGAACACCCACAAGGCCTGTTCCCTACCACAGCCCCATATATCATCGATTTAATGGGCATTAATGGGCTGGTTTCCTCAGAGCATTTCATCAGCACAGACGTTTGCCCTTTGACAAACCACTCTGATCATTTATGCTACTAATTATTTTTAATTCAGAAAATGTCATATGAATTGTTTGAAATGCACTGTGAGAAGGATCATGGTATTGTTGATTATCTTCCCTCAACTCCTGCAAAACAGCTGGCACAAATTCAGTCCAGGCATGTAGAAAAGGAAATGCAATTAATATAATTTGAGCTGCAAGTTAAAGCCCCCTTTCTCCTCCCAGATAACAGTAGATGACATTAGGATAAGTAGCACAAAGAAGCTCAGACAAGACTGCAATAGTACAGCCATAAATCACAGAGTCCTGACATGACCTCATTTACAACACGTTCCTCATCCCCATGGCCCTTGCCATCACACAGGAAAACGCAGAGATGCTCCAAAACCAAGGACAGGTTGCAGAACCAAAGCAAGGAGAGCAGAAACCATGCTTATCAACAGTTTTCCAGTGGCAGGAGGCACTCCTCTCTTTTTTGCAGGCAGAATGACAACAGTAGGAATCTCATCGTGTCACACAGTCACTCTGCATTACATTTATAATCCCATCTGTCCAAACTTTTTCAGCAGTTCAGCACACTCCTTTAAAAAGAACTGCTTTAGCTTACCCTTAGCAAAACAAGTAGGCTGACAAAAAAAAAAACAGAGGCAAACCTAAAAGTCTTGGATCAACCAAAACTAATCGCACAGGTACCAAGAGCACTTCATTTGATGCAAAATCACTTTGAGGGGGTTTGATTTCAGCAAGAACAAGTATCAGTGTGACTCTGGGCAATTCAGCCACCTACAAGTAATGATTATAGCCAATTATTTACATAACCCTGCTCACAACCATTGTCACAGAAGGAAGCAGGGCAGAGTACCCCCAGACTGCCTCTTGCTTATGACTTGCACTGACCTGCTTTTACCCAGCCAAGAGTGTCTGGGGTCACACCTGGAAGCATAACATGAAGGTCACACAGGAGAAGCTGTCAAGAGGTAAATTTTACCTGGGGCTCCTGAAGACATGCCTCTCAGAGCACAGCAGGAGATGTGGGGCTCGTTGGATTCGCTGGGATTTGCACAACTGCTGACTTGTCCCAGAAGCCACCAAACAGTTCAGAAAAGTGCTTTTAAAAGGAGACAGTGTATTGTCTTCTCTAATCAGATCAGGGTCTGATACTTTTTCCAGATAAATTATTCTCAAGTAAAACTCTAACAATAATTCAGTATTTTTCCTGCTAAATTAAAGCTTCTTAGAAATATTTCATATTAAATCCTCCATACCTGTTTTGTCAGGGTAACTTAGGCTAAGACAAAAGAAGCCACAAAACTGGTCAGAAGGATAGGGAGAAAATGGTGAAAAATATATTTCTCTCCAGTTTGACCTTATTTAGGAATAGGTCATGACAAAGTGAAAATTCATCTTCCAAAAGAGAGACATGAGGTTTAATCTTTCCTAATTACAGAACAGCTGTAAACAACCTATTTATGTAAACAACCCACTTAAAAGAAGCACAGCTTGACTGAACGACCACCAGTGGGATGCGCTCCCTCCCCTCCCTTGGAACAGGCCAGATCAGCTTTCTGCACCTCCAAGCCATTGACATTAGCCTAGATGTAATCATGTTGCTGTCTAGCCAGGGAAGATTGATGCCTATCTGTGCTGACAGACATGCTGATGTCTCTTTCCTCAGGTTTCCAAGGTTATGGCTTGACAGTCAATTAAAAAGTTTTCTCTTCCCTGACAAACTGTTGGGCTCCACTGAGTTTTTTTTCCCCCCTTCTTCCTGTCTCATAAAACACCTTTGTGGTCTCCTGTAGATCACAGGGACTTTATTAGCAACCTGCTACAGCAGCCTTTTTCAGATGACTTTATGTTCCTCCACACTGCAGAAAGGGCAGGTGGCACCTGCATCTGGGTCCTGCGATGTGGTCCATACCCAGAGCACTGCCTTCGCCCCTTCTGGCTGGTTGCTGATGCTCACAGCAGAGCTGATTGCCAGAATTTGTGAGAGCAAGCCTGGACAGCATGGGAGATGTCATGGGAGATGTCAAAGCTGCATGTTCCCAACTTCATTCTTCTACCTGTAGATGGCATGGATATACCTTGCTATCTCAAGCTGCTCTCCACCTCAGCTCCCTTGCTTAGCAGCATTGTAGAGACCTCCACTTTTAAACACAAAGTGCTACCTAGCAGCTGAAATTAGCTCTCATCAGATGATGCAAAGCACCTGTATGGAGAGTTTACTTGAAACAAAGCTTTTCAGAGTCTTGGAATTACTATTGAAGTGTGAAACCTGTGTACTTTGATTTGCAATGGAAGAAATCTTTATGCAGTGAAGATTTCCCATGGCAATCGGGGTTGCCCATAGACCAGAAAAAACTTCCAAAAAATAAATAATCAGAAAAAACTATTTCTGGGACATTCAAGCTATAGGAGGTGTTATAGGAGGTACAGGACTAAGCCCAGAACTCCACTGAGACATCTCTCAACAAATACAGCCACTGAGACAAGGTGTAGGAGGCTGCTCCTCCAGAACAGCTCCATTGCAGCCATGCCAGTGTTATCTTTGGGCCTGTCACACAAGAAGTATTTAATTGCCTCAAGGTTCAGAGCTGCAGATAGTCAAAGTGACAGGAAGATGACAAAAAACTTAGCATGACTGCAAGGAAAACAAAAATATCTAAAGATTTCTGTAACTCCCAGCAAGCATCTCTCCATAATTTTAAGCAGCTAAATACCTTTGCAAATCAGATCCACAGCATCTTTATTTAGTCACTCTTGGAAAGTTTATCCTTAACCTTAACTTCAAAGCCCTCAAATTCTTTCCAAAACTCTGAATTTGATTGAAGTAGGAGATTCATTCCATGCAGAAAGCAGATCTCTTTACCAAACTTCTTCAATAACTTCAGATGGGGAACCCTCCAGAAGTGACTGTGTCCACAGGAAGCTGGAGGTTATCTGTAAAACCCTGCTTCTTGCCAGGGTTTTTTTTCTTGCCTCTAAAGAAAAATAATCAGGAAATAAATTTGGGGCACTCCATTAAGCTGCAGTATTCAGAATCCATTCCTGCACGGACTTGTTGGATGGTACCATTAGCAACTACATGCAATGCACCAAATTAAGGGCATAGGCAGTCCTGGGGAGAAGTACTGTTAAAGCAATTCATATGTGCAGTTACCTAGACATTGCTTAAAAGACACAACTGAACTCCTGAATGCATCTTAGTACATCTCATCTATTTCAGTAAGAAACCAAAATTTTCTACTAAACTTTGAGCATGAAGCAGCTTCAGGTCCCCTCCACTTCTTACTTGGACAAGAAACATCTTAGAGCAACTGCCATTCACTGACAGCATACCCTTGTTTTACCTCTCCCTCTGGAGAGGAGGATAGCTGTGCTAGTCATTGCAGAACATACGCTGCACACCCTTTTGGAAAAAAAAAAAAGAGATCTGGGCAGACTTCATACTGTGAACATTACAGAAGTTTGAAGAACGAAACTAGAAAATAAATGTCAAATCATGCATATGTTAGGGACAGGCGTACTCTGTGGCAGGACTGCTCTGTTGCTTTATCTTCTGCTTCTTTTTACAGTAGAAGCAGAAGCAAAAACGTCAGATTAGAAAGTGACAATAAAGCATCATATTTTAATAGTGGCTTCTGTATTTTGAGCTTTGAGAACATATCCGTAATCTTCAATTGGACTGAGAGACACTAACCACCCCTCTTAAAAGAGGGAGAAAATACCCTGTTAATATTCATAAAAATCCTGATCTACTCATGGGCTCGAACCACAATGAACTGCATTTATCCTTTAAGAAAGCTGAAATGAAGCAACTGGAATTGCAATTGGCTTATTCCTAGCACATAAGAATTTATACTGGCAACTTCCCTAGTTGTACAGAGTTACTACACGTATTTTAAAATTCTGCACCAAAATTCAACCTTAAGATAGAAAGCCATAGTCTGAAATTGGGCTAGAAGCACAACATCCTCTTACAGACCTGTGAAATATTCAGGGCTGTGTTTTAGTCATGTAAGATGTTTCAGCTCAGGACTGAATACTGCCAGCAGCTTTGCTTCCCTTTGGTCTTGTGTATTCTAGACTTCATCTCAAATTAACCAAGACAAATTGGCACTACCTTATAATTTACTAAGTTTGAGGGCTCTATAAATACCTCTACTTTGTGCTGTACTATGCAAATTAAATGAATATAGAAATGGAGACAAGCCTCTCCAAGACATTTTAAGTACTGGAAAGAACAATTAAATTTGATCTTAGGTCTGTATTTTGGTACTTGATTTCTCATCCCTTAATATCAAAGTAATGTTTTTTCCCCACATTATATTATCAAACTCAATTTCCAATTCTGTCGCTCCTTAAGTAGTTGAACAAGTTGTTGTCCTTTGCATTCATTTGTCAGAAAACCAGTTTCTGGCTTTATTTTTAATCTCAATTTATTGGTTTCCACATCTCCACAGGGAATCACCTACCCTAACCTGCTGGTTTGTCCAGAAGGGCCATCTCTGTCCTATTGCCTTCAGCTTCTCACAACCACTCAAATTCTAAGCAACTGGATTCTGAAAAGTCTACTTTCCTAAAGACCCAACATGATTCAGCTGAAAACATCTAGTTAAAATAGCTACAGATTTACCTGGGAGACTGGAGCTAAATCCTCCAGGCACATTCAGGGACTGTTGCCAACAGGCTTCGGGCCTTAGAGCTTCTTCTGCACAGTCCCATGCATTTCCCAGCACCAACGCCAGTTTCCACACACATCTTGCAGCACACTGGCAAGGTGCTATCATAAAAAAGCCAACAACCGAGGCGAATTGTTCTGAAGGTTGAAAGCACACACACTGCAGAGGCATCTCATGTTACTTATGCTAAATGTTCGTATCAATACTGGATCTAGTATAGCTGGAAACATCTTACATCCCTCCAGTGCCATCCTAAAGCTCATATTTTAAATATATAGGCAAGTTGTCCTATCATCCCCCTAGCAGAACTGCAAAAGCTTCTCTTTTTTTAATTACTATTTGTAGTAAGGTACAGAGAGTCCTCTGGGCTGAGCCATTCTCAAACACTGCCCATTTTCTGTCCTCAATGCAGTTCAATTGAAGCAACACAAATGCTAAGGGCATGGAAGGTCTTGACTACTTGAGGTGAAGCAACTTATAATTTATATTTTTGTCTTGGACATCCATTTCTTTGTGATGCTGATAGCCACATATGCAGGGCTAGCCTGGGTGTTTTGAAGAGCTTGACCAGCACGTCCAAGGCAGGTATTTACTAGGAGCCTGCACAGAGGACACAAATCCCTCCTAGTGTCTTTTCCACTGTGCCCATGGCTCTTAACATCACAGATTTGCCCCTTGTTATAGTCAAACATCATGCCAGTATCTCAGTCTAAGTAACATTGTGGGCAACCTAACAGCAGCAATAACCTTCACAACCATCAGTTGAGTGAAGGTCTTGCCCAAAATTAATGGTCCGCAAGCCTTCCAAACTCAGCTACATACTGCTGGGAAAGAGCAATGTTGATCTTCAGGGAGTTTTTCATGGAAAATTAGTGTCAAACTTGCAATACAAGCAACTTATAAAGTTAAGCTATAGATGCCAGACAAAGAAAAGCTTAGAAAGCAGATACTGGCATTTGTCACTATTGCCCCAAATCAAGGGAGGGCTGTGAAGTTCAGGAGTCTCAGAGGATCTCTCTTGCAAAGGGGTTTGTAGAACAAGATCTTGCTAGCAGTGATCTTCGCTGCACCTGATAATTTTTGGGTCCCACAGCAGAATAATTTGGCTGAAAATAGATATCCACAGGCATTAATTATTACTCTATTTCCCCTGACATCCATTAACATCTATTAGCATTGAATTTCAACAAAAATTGGAATGCTGTGAGTGTTCCGGAAGGCTGGGGAGAAACACACTCTTCCAGAATAAACAGATGTCCAAGAAGCCATAATCTTGAATTGACCCTGAGCAAAATCATATTAACAAAGGCTAATGTGAAGCACAAACATGAAAGAATTAAAAGAAGAAATGAAAACTAAATGCTGATCAAGATAACTCTTTATTTGTTGCTGAATTATTGGCTCTAACAAATAAAGATCACCATGTTGGTCGAATATGCTTCACTAATGTTTTTGACTTAAGTGACTATATGACTTCTGCTGTTACAGGACATTATGATCAAAAGTCAGCTCCACAGAAAAGTCAACACAGATCAAAGTTGATTAAAAGCCCATTAACTGGTAAATCACAAGAAGCTATGGTAGATTATCCATCATAAACCCTCTCACACCGCAAGCTAAGATGAAATAAATCCCCCTTGATTTCCTATGGAGACAAGGAGGTGGATATCACCCTCAAGGATGGATACCACCGCTCAGCTGGCACATAGTAGTAGCCTTGTCAGGTCTGGGAGCCCCAGGCCAAGACTGCAAGATCACATGAGATCTGAAATGAAGATAGCAGATCTACATAGCTTGGCACGTGGATCCAGTCCTTCTGCAGAGCAGTGGGCACTCATTTCTCTCTGCCAGTAGCACTGTCAAGGGAGGAAGTTTCCTAGAACGTTGCCTGGCTCTTTCTGTAGTAGTCTCTTCATAGAAGTGTGCTGGAAGAAGTGCTGTAGTCTCTTTCCTCGCTGAGCCTGCTCATACACCTCCTCCCCCTTTTCCTGAAGATATAAAGGAGCACTGGAACTCTCAGCCTCACAGCTGGTCACAATCTATTTTACACTTTTCCTGGGTTCTCATATTCAAACAGTATCCGAGTCTTGCAAACTTTGAGAATTATCTCTCCTAACACAGAGACTCCCCTGTACCTCCACCCAACCAAAATTATCATTCGTATGGCTGTTTCATGTCTGGATCACTGACGTATGGCATTGACTTCCTCCTAGCTTGGAAAATATGGCCTTATCCTACGCTTTTCTGCGGAATATGACTGCAAAATAATGACATGCACTAATGATTGCTCTTGCCCCTTCTCCCATGCTATTCCTTATGCTTGGAAGAAGCTGTTCCTACACTTCCACAAAACAAACATCACCCTCATGAGCCTTTCATGCAAAAAGCCTTTTCTGTAGGACCACCACACTCTTAACAGCTATCTCCCTGCCAGTGAGCACAGACCATGACGCTCATTCCATATTTTCTATCTCACCTGAGTTTACTTCTTTCACTTGTACCAGAAAGTTTTGGGGGGTGAAGGCCACATTTTGTTAGTTAATGCATTCAGCACGTTAAGGTCCCAGTCCCTAGTGGAAGACACTGGGCCCTACACATACTTCTACTGCAGATCTTCATTTCTAGATTATAAACTAGAAAGATTGTCAGGTAATTGAACAAGATTGATAGGTAACACCCAGATAGCTGGGCTGCAGCTTCCACAGTGATTTATTTTTCTGCTTCTCATTTGCACAAGGGTTGCTGGACAAAGCCAAATGTGCCTCCAGACTGCTGGATCTGCACGACACTCCACCCTTCCAGCTTTCAAGAAACCCCCTTGTACAGGATTTATTCATCCAGAAGTTGTGACAAGTGAGAATTGCCTAGCACTGGAGCACATCCTCCCTGCAGCATTGTCACTACAGGTTTTATTGGCTTCTCATGTTCCAAACTACACCCCTTCTGAAGAAACAGATCCTCTTCCTCCTAGCAGAGCTACCCAGGACTTGTGGACACAAACCACAGAGCACAAAAGCACATCTCCACAGCGCTCCTTAAGCCTGTCACCTGCTGGGAGATTCCTCTGCTAGTCAGTGAAACGCTGCTTTAAATTCTCCCCACGGCTGCATTGTGTGGAACCAGCCAGGAGTAATTCTAGTGTGAAGGCTGTACATGAGGTAGGAGCTCATCTGCTTGCGAGGCTGCTGAGCACAGGTCAGACATGATGCTTGCACACAAGAGGATCCACACACTGAGCGCAATTGGCAGGACAAGGCAGCCAGCTCAGGAATCCTTAGGGAGAGGCACTGAGCAGATTACAGGACCAGGCCTGTCAGGAATAGATTCAGGCTTCAGAGGTGTACAGTTTTACTGTGGGAAAACATCTGGGGCCAGTAATGGCTCTGATGGTATCTCGCTGCTGTACTCCTTTCCTAGGGTAAGTCTTGTCCCCATTAAAATCAACAAGAGCAGGAGCAAGGAGCACATTCAAATAGCTCTTAAGGAAAAGCCACTTTTAATCAAAAGAAGGTGGCCACCTGTTAAATCTAGTTTTAAAAAGAGAAAAAAAAAAAAAAAAAAAAAAAACAAGCAATTCTCTTCCTGGCCTGGAAACTCACATCCTCAATCACAGCTGGGCAGGGCAATGGTAGGTTTTATTGTTGTTTTGATTTTTATTTTTAAAATGCCAGTGGACTGGCTTCTTCTGAGAGGTCCCAGACTGACCCTGATGGCTCTGCTGCTGCAGACCTGCCCTGCCTTCAAATGCCAGGAAAACAACACTTTTCTGCTCAGTCCTGGTAGAAACAAGCTGTTTTATTTACCAACAGCAACTGAGGAGACAGGATTCAGACCTACTATGGCAGAAGAGAGCCAAGTCAGCACACAATTTCAATTACTTGGGTTAGGAAACCAACTTCCATTACTGCTAATGGGATTTATTCATCTCTTCTGCTGAGCATTACTGAAAATCCATGCCTCGTTCTGACCCCAGAAGTTTTTCTTCCCACACATAGCTTTAAAAAAAACAGAATGGAAAAAAAAAGGCAAGTAAATGAACACTGCATTAATTGCTGCTTTAGTTTTGGACCATTTGCAACGCCTCTGCCTCTATGGAGCTGCACATTTTCATTTCAGTGTCAGCCCCCACTCCACTGGGGAAGCTGTTGCCTGAGGTACTGCTGCTCTGCACTAGGTTTGCTGCACTGTGCCTGCTGTGCCTGTGTCAGCACATTCTGGAGGATAACCCTCCTTTTATACCTCTGCCTGACTGGTGGAGGCCATCACCCAGCCACATCACACGTGCAAGGCACAGGAGCTGTCACTCCAGGTGGTGCTAGGGGAGAAATGTCTATTTAGTAATGCTGTGCTGTCACTGGCGCTCAAAAAGCTCATCATCCTATTTCTTGAAATACAACAATGCAAGTGAGAATGACAGCACCTCTTTGGTTTTGGGATTATTTCCAGACTAGCTGTTTACTAAATAGAAAACCTGACATGGCCACCTGTTTAGGAAAGCCTCTGCAAACTTCTAAGCTTCACATTCCTTTTGTTTAAATAGCTATACACAGGAGGGCTCAGTTCTAACTGGAGCCTTAAGGCACCCTGGAAATTCTAATAAAAGGGTCAAATTGAGAAAAGAGTGATCGTGCATTGAAGCCACCAGTGAAACTCACAAGAAAGTACTCCTTCAAGGGCTGCAACAGGGAGGGATGTTGCAGAGGAAATTCTGGAAATTTTGTTTTTGTTACTATTGAAGACCCTGGCACAGCTCTAGGCAAAATTGCAACAGCTTAAACACCTGTTTGGCACTGCAGAGAAATCAAATGGTTTGGGCTTAAGCTTGTACTCCAGGTAAAATTCCATTTCTAGGGTGGCCAAAGCAGCAGAAGTCTCATGTTTTGTAATGCAATAAAGAAGAGAGCCTTTTACACCCCTACGTGTTAGGCAAACGTGGTCTAGGCTCCTTGGTGCATCAATTCCTCTATACCCACCTCAATCTTCCAGCAATAAAGTCCAGAGGAAGCTATTGCAAAATGCTCTTGGGGACAAACAGATGACTGGAGAAGATTCAGACAAGATAAAACAAAACCAAGAGCTGGAAGGCTTAAGAGAGCAACTGAAACCTAGCTAGAATGCAGCTAACAAAGGACAGACGAGTGTGAGATCAATGTATACCAGACAGAGAGGATAGAAGGGCATGAAGAAGGACCAGAAGACCTGACTCTTGTCCTGGCTTTCCTTGTACCTGCTGTAAAACCAACTACAGGGGAAGCAGGTGGGCAAAAAGGAAAGAGCAGGGTCTGGCCTGCAAGATTATCCACCCGGACTTTGTGTGAAGGAAGAACTGAATGTTGGCATCCTGGATATACAACCAAGCCTGCAAAACTGGCAGCAAGAGTCATGGGGACCAGGGTCTTTGTACTTGTTGCAATAAAACTTCTATGGTAAAATTCTGAGAAATATCTGTTCTTAAAAATGAGAAGGCTTACTGGTAGTGTGGTCATGTCAGAGAAGAGAACCACACTTCCAGGCACATCACACACAGCTGTTTCTGGTTTCCTGCCACCAGCCAGCCATCAGCCTGCAGGACCTGTTACATGCAATATTCCCCAGGCTCCCTTTACAGAAAGGGAAATGCCGCTGCATTGCAGCCTTGTGCTGAGTCTGCTTCTAAGTTACAGTCTCTTACAACAGTCTCTTTATTTGCTATTCCCAGCGAGGAAGCACTGCAAGCTCAGAGGCATGATTTCAGCAAGCACTCTGTCATTCTACACCAGGAAAGAGCAACCGCTGCCGATCTCTTAAGGACAGAGGATAATCAGCATCCGTCTGCTGCCTTCCCTCAGAGACACAGCTTCCTGAGAGCACAGCCTGTACGGGCATCTGCCTAGAATCAGGATAGTTTGGGGGACACAAGAGACTGCTGGGCTTTTGCAGTTACTTCATGCAGGTGTTATAGATTCCTTCTGCAATCTGCAGCAGGTGCTGCACAGAGCAGCTTCCACAGCCCCCAGCCCTCTTCACACTCCTCCACTTCAGGTCACAGAAACCAGCTTGAAGTCAGCAAGGAAAAAGAACCTGCTATCTTCCAGCAACTAAACAGGACATGCCCTAGCATGGACAGCAAGACTGAACATAGTCTCCATGTACTGTGAAACAATAAATCCCTTTATTGGCACAAATTACCAACCTGATTGCTTGCATAGGGATTCTTACTGTTGCAGTAATCCATTGCATGACTGCAGAGCAGGGAAAGCAGGAGGGGTGAATTTGCTCAGATGCTCCTGATTAACAATCAATTAACAAAAATAAAAGTCATAAGCTTTATTCCCCAAGTATCTTTGCATACAGAGAGCTGCAAAAAGCACTGCATTAAAAGAGGAAGCAGCCCCAGGGACACATGCACACGTGGCCGAAGTGTCTCCCCCAGCAGCAGGATTTCCCATCCAGGCTCACTCCAGCAGCACAGAGCACAACTGAAAGAGAAGCAGATCATTTATCTTCCTGGGAGAGCCCTGGCAGATTCCTTCCATTTTCATTTTTAATTCACCACCAAATATGGTGAATTAAAGGGAGGCTGCAAAACATTTCTGGTAGCAGGGTGGATGGAGAAACAGTTCCTTGATGCTTTTAATCAACTCTGCATTGAGTAATGACAGCAGAGTTCATCACCCCTATGAAGTGCTCCTTACTCAGTCCCTGCCTCTCTGGCTGCAATCAGCCAGGAGCAGCACAGTGCCCCTTACCCTGGGGAGGGCTCTGTGCTCCCCAAGGACACCGCTGCCACCCCTAAGCGACCTCCATTTGTTTCTAGAGTCCCCATGAGGAGCCAGCCCAAGGCTCAGAGGGGGGTTTTCCTCCTCCTCTCCCTTGCCAGGAACCAGGCAGTTACTGCTCAAGCAGGACCCCAGTGTCAAGACCCGCCTGATGGTGAGATGCTGCTCTCATGCTCGTGATACTCAAAAACATCTGGGCCTGGCCTGCCTGCTGCCAGCTCCTGAAATCAACTCCAGCTGCTGAAACTGCAGGCTCTAGTTTAGCACCTCCCAGAAACCGAGTCCCCACATTTGAAAATTAGTCTCAGAAATGAAATCATGACCAAGAAAACCACAAATTGTGCTATGCTAAGGCAGCAGCAAACTCTCCTTTTTAATTTAATTTTTCCTTCTTAGTTTTCCTGAGCTCGGCTATCCCTGAAATCTTTTTACTAATGAAATTACTTGAGCAAGTTTCTCAGGAGACAGTCAGCATCAGTCTTTTGGCATGGGGGATTTCTTTTAAGCTGAATTGACTCTGTGTTCACATTGAGATCTGCTGCTAAATACTGTCTCCCCCAAAGAGCAGAGCATAAATCCAATAATAAACACAATGATATATTTACCAAGGAACTAGAGGGCAAAAATAATTGAAATGATCTGTTCCTAAATATATTCCAGGGTTGGGAAAGAGTCTTCGCTTCCATTTCTAATGAAAGTATTTTTTCCCAGTCCTGGTGTCCTGTAGGGACTGGTTTAGCACGTAGTAGGAAAAATAAGCATAAATTCTGTGGGTACTCCTTACCAGCCCTTTGCTTGCTCAGGAAGAGAGCCACAGCCACTGGTTTTTATGTGGCCCTGTCTTGTGCTGGTGGACCAGGATGGGTTCAGATGATGCCAGGAGCCCAGTTTGATACTGGTTACTCCCCATTTCACCTCTCTGGACTTCAAAGAGAGCGGTGACACTACAGAAAATAAAATCACAGTAGTCAGCACAAAAACATTCCAGCTATCCACTTGATTAATTTTTGCAAATTAGGTGTGCAGCTACAGACAGTATTTGTTTTGTCTTGCTACGGACACTTTGTGGGATCTATAAAAGTGGCCCTTCTTGAAGGAAGAGAAAAATATCTATAGGAAGTGTTGCTGCCAAAAGCAAAGAAGAAATTCTTCGCAAGTGAATTTAAAAGATGTGGGTTCAGGCAACAGGTCACGTTTTCAGTAATTCAAAAGAGAAATAATAAAACTGTAACAGCACTATCTGGAAACAGTCAAGTGGATTTCATTAAGGACTTAAAATCAGGTAGAAAACTTGAAATGGAAAGTTAGTGTTGACCTGCAGGATTTGAAGTTATTTTACTGGAGTATTTGCTTTCAAAGTTACACACAGAGGATCATTTAGCACAGCCTGATGGAGCTGCACCAGTGCCCACATATTGATTTGGGGCAAAAACCTCATGGGGTGAAGTGCAGGGGCCAAGCAGAGCTCCAGCTGGGAGCAGTGCATCGCTTCCAACCCAAGGACAAAGCCATGGCCAGTCAGAGCTTAAGAGTAGGTTAGAATTAAAAGTGCTTTAAAGGAAGGAAAGTAGAGCATAACACTGCCCCATAGCCCATGCTGGATGCAAAGGACTTGCACAGATCCATGATACTCCAGAACTCAGCCCACTGCTGCTGTGCAGTGAGCTTTGTGCTTTCGTGACAGCAGAAAAAAATCATTTCCCACAAAGCAAAAGCATCACATGCTAAGATCATAAATACTGTGCCAGGCACTGGCTTGCAGCAGAGCAAAGCACGCCAAAGGCTGGAGAGTCCTCTCGTGGAAGGGTGATAACCCTGTGATGTTTATGATTTGTGTTAATCATGCTGCCCAACCAAAGCATTAAAAAATTTGTTAGAACCTATTAAAAACAAACCACATTCCCTGGCAGCTTTCCCAAATTCACAGGATTTAACCTTGCCTTTCTCTGAGCTATCCTTAAAATAAAAGGCACAACCTTCACAAGCACACGCATCCACTTTAATATGCAAGTGTCATGAAAAGCTGTGCTCGCTGTTGTAGACAAGTGGACAGATACACATTTCCCCCTAATTATTTCCTGCCATGAAGGCTGCAGCATCACCACAGCTCTCCCTGGTCCCACTCCGCAGTCACAGAGCGGGGTGTGCCCTCGAGCCTCCAACAAGCACATGCTGCTCTCTGCCACTGCCACGAGCAAGCAGGGCACTGGGAGGTTTCCCAAGCAGCATTAGTCTTGGGTCAGAGGTTGTGTTTCCAGCCCTCGCATGTTGTGACACTCAGAGCATGCAGCAAAGGCCACCATGGGCCTCTTTAATCCTCTCAAGGACAAGATTTCTTGTGAACGTGCTCGGTCTGCGTCCCTGCTGGCCGGGCAGCCCAGCACACAGCTGCAGTTATCTGCTCACGCTGTCATTTCACAAGGGGTGTATGCTGGCGTAAAGCACCACTCACAGGGAAGAAATGGTTCTTCCCCACTGCTGCCCATCCTGTGCTGTGAGAGAAGCAGTATCAAAGGACTGACTTCTACTTGAAACAGGCTGCGGGGTAACTCCTTCAGCACCAAGCTGGTTGCCTGGCCCCAAAGGGCATGGGGGTGACACCAGCATAGCTGCATCAGGACAGAGCATCCTTCAGGTCCCAATTCTCACCGAGTTTTCCCAGTGTCTATTCAATACCACCCCTTCCTCTTCATCAAAATCCAAGCCTTATGCGGTTGGATAAAAACCAATTCCTGATCATGAGAATGTGTGCTTTAAAACACAGCTCAGACTGAGCTGACTTCCCACAGCCTGCTTTGTACTTGCTAATTATTGCCTGATTCCCTGCCTTAGACAGTGCATCTTTCCTGACTCCAAATTTCCTGGCCTTGGCCAATTTATTTAAGTGTGAAAAAGGAGGAGGCATAAGTCTTCTCTACCAATAAACAATATAAAAATTAATATTTACCTTTCTTTAGCTCAACTTGTGTTTGTTATTTTTTATGCATTCCATGCTTTCCCACAGGCCACATTGTTTTTTGCAATACTAAGTCTCAATCCTGGTTCACAAAGTTAGGAGAGCAGTTGTATTTGTTTTTCTTTTGCTTAAATGGATGTAGAAGTCATCAAAATAAACAAGATAAGCAATAGGCTGTCAGTAAACAATGAGGGAAAGTTTTCTTGCTGGTTCCAAGAGTATCTCATGACAATCCTTTGTAATTTCAGAAAAAGTCAAATCTTCACATTATGTTTGAGACTTTGAGGTATGAATGTCCCTGAGAAAGGCAGAGAAACCTCATAGCCCATAAAAGTACTGAAAGCTGAGAAATAGTTGACAGTATGGCATTACTCCCTACTTTTTAAACCATCCACAAAACAAGTCATGGCTATAGCACAATGGATGTCTCCTCCTCTAGGAAGCATTTATGGTCCTGCTTTGCACACAATCATGCAGAGCCCAGCCCAGTTTTTGCATAAAAGCTTCCCTGAGGTGAGGTTCCCAGCTCACTCACAACACACAGCCAGGTTGTTGTGCTCAGCCCAAGGCCCAAAAGCCATATGTGGGGACACCAGGCTTGGTTCCTGCCCCTCTGTCCCTGTTACAGCACAAAGCCCTGGTGCTATACAAAGTACAGACATACCACACAAGATGCTACCTCTGCTCTGCAATTAGTGGCTGTCTGGGTGCATCAGGGCTAATTGCAAGCTAGGGCTAACAGGTCATGCATGCCCTGTGGAAGGAGATGTAACAAGTCAGGAAAAGGCCCAGATTCTCCTGGTGCTGGGGTGTCAAACCTCTCATGCCCGGCTTCCCAGAAATACTCAAGCACATACAAGCTACCTGATACAGAATAGAGCTCTAAGACCTACTAAATGGCTCTAGAGTTTAGCAGGGCTACTCGATGCCCAGCACAAACCCAGGCTTGTCTGACCTCCCCACCTTCATCCCTGCGCTTTGCTTTTAACTCCATGAAGCCTAAAAGCACATTTCAGTGATCTTAGAGATACTAGCTCTCCCTAATTCTCTGATGTCCTCTGGCCATTCCTCACCAAAGGTATTTTTGGCACAGTCCTGACTAGCCATTGTTCAAAACAAAAGCATTAATCTGCTGGAAAGCAAAGACACAAGAAGTGAACTTAATATAAATGTCATCTTTCTGAGCTGTACAGTTCAGATTGCTGTTTGTAATCTTGTGTGCTGCACAAATCCTGTTAGACATCAGAGAATCTGCAGCCACATTCATCTTCAGGACTCAACTCCATGTAAAAACAGGTTGCACAGCCCCCCCCAAAAAGCAGCCAGTAAGCAGCAAGATTATCCCTGTTACCAAATACTGCCTCCACTGAATTTAGAGAGTAATCTCTCCAGCAAGCAGAAGAGACAGAAACTATATAGCTATATACACCTATATATCATGTAGTTACATACATATCAAACACACATTCAGCATTTTACCCAGGCTTTACACAAGGCCTTAACCCAGCTTGACTGATGCCCCCAGACACATGCAAAGTGCCTCCAGGTGAAGCTGTTCTGGCCCTACAGTGTAGCAGCCTGCTTACCCACACAGATCCCTGCTTGTGAACTGATGGGGCCTCTTAAATTCTTTCTCAACCCCCCCAGACACTCAGAGTTACAGCACTCTGGGACATAATGAAGACAGACACTTCTGTTAAATCAGCTGTACTGATTTAGAACACAAAGCCACATGCACTTACACTAGACTAAGCTCAGTCCCAAAGACCCCATGTGAAGTCACAGACAACTCCAGCACTTGAAATCAAGTGCAAGTTTCTGAACCAGTGCCTCCTGTGGCTCAGCACCCAGGGGGCTAAAGCTCCAGGGGAGACAGCCTACATGGGCTCTGCTTCCCACAGCCTGGGATCAATACATGCACACCAGCTTCTACAAGCTAAAAACTTAAATAACAGCATGGAAACCCTTCAACAAAGCCCTAGAAGCCCTCCTTGGTATAGAGGTACAAAAAAAATCCAAGGAGGCTGCAAGTCTTTTAAGCTTATTGAGGTGTAGGACATCACAGGGAATCATCACAGTCTGAGCTTGACCCCAAATCCTCTCTCCAGCATTGTGCAGATGTCAGTTCGATACCAGATGGCTCCAGTGGCATCAAAGCTCTCCCCAGAGACACCATGACCACCTACCATGGTCTGAGAGCTGGCAGAGAATAGACAGAGGAGAGTAATGCTTTGCATCCAAAAAAGGAGCTAGTATGATCTTGGGAAAAAAAGATACACTCCGGAAGGCATTAACTAAGCAACCAGGCAGCAACAGACCAGATAAAACTACCTATTACCCTTGGCAACACCCCTTAGAAGAGACCAAATCCTCACCAATCCTGGCACATCTAATCAAATTCTAGAGCTGTTCTCTTGATGAGGGTAAAAAAAAAAAAAAAAAAAAAACTTTCCTTGTAGCTGATGACACTGATTGATCTGACTCAGTTAATATATTTTCTCTGAATTTCTTCCATTTAACACTTTCTTCTGGGATTTATTGGTATAACATGCACTTGTGAGCTAAAACAAACAATTTCCCATTAAGGCACCGAAAACAGGCTGCTGCTGGCTTGTTTTCTATACCATTTGAGACTGCTCTCCTTTTTAAAGAAAATTGGATAGCTAGTGATACTCATTTCAGATCCTATTTCACACAAGCCTGCTTTTCACCCTCTGCTCACATCCAGTGATATACATACTGCATATTAAATTACAGAAAGCTTCACACCCCTGTCACCAAGGGCCCTGCACTAGTTCCCATGTCCTCCATTAGAGATTTGGGCATGTTTCAGGCTGAGGTCATTTTTCTGACGTTTCCAGGGACAAGAGTTTTCAGGACAAAAAACAGAGCCTCTTCTCCACTTCCATTCTTCTGTGTTTTTACAGGAGTGTGAAATAGGGCGGACAGCATTTGAGGTAAGCCACAGTCTTTCTTTTACTGCAGAAAGGTTAGAAAGCTGTTGATCAAGATGAGGTCCACCAGCAGGGACTCCACGCTCAGAAGCTTGCTTAGCTGCAAGTAGCACAAATCTGCTTTGAACAGGATTTATTCAAAAACCAAGGAAAACAGAGGTAAAGCCAACCAAGGCTATTTGGGATTACAAAATTTACTTTGATATCAGTCTACCCTCTCTTGCATTCCCAAATCAAGAGAAACACCTTTCCAAGTTCACATCCATGGCATAAATGGAGCATCCCTGGGTACTGGGCACCAGATTTAGTAGAGGCAGATCAGGAACCTGATGTCTGGTCATGCAGAAAGTCCTCTCTGAAATAATGCTGATTTTCTTCAGATAAATACCATCTTTAGGGTGTTCTCAAAACTTCATTCCTTTCTTTACTGGCCACTCTGTTGACATCACTGGATTTAGCTGCTTATGAACCGCATTGAATGCTTCCCTATTGACTTCAGCAGATGCAGGAACAGCTGCTGGCCAAAGACATCTGAGTTAAGGAGAAGCCTCAAGTCCTGTTGAAACTGGAGTTGCTCCAAAATTTGCAGTCTCAAAACTAAAGTCTTGTTAATGTTATAGCACTCACTGCAGTCACACAGCAGTTGATATCACTCCCTCCAGCTTCTGGGTTTTAGTTTTAAATACAAGTACATGAAGTTAGATTCAAACATCCAAGTCTTCCAGATCCATTGCCTAAAAGTGCTGGGCCCTTTTCTGTTATGCTTGCTCTTTCCTGTATTGTTTCAGCATCAGTTATGGATTCTGCACACCAGAACTTAAGATCTTAACTTTAAGTAAATGTTATTCTACATAATTGAAACCATTTCAGTAACCCAGTTTGTTTATTTCTCCCCAAACATCCATTTTTTAGTACGCTTCAATAAAACAGAGCTGCAAACCTGATGGGGGAATATAAAGATATACCCAGCTCTGCCAGGAAAATCTGTAATATTTTATGCCTTGGCAAGATATATCTGTGTCTAGGGCACCCACTACACACCCACAGTATGTCTTTCCATCATTACAGGCCACTTCAAGCTGATATCTGAAGTCTTTAAACATTCTGGATTAACAGAACTGAATATTTTCTGAAGACCCGAAGGGCTGCAGAATATTTTAGTTCAAATAAAAACAGATTGTGGTGGTTCTTTCCTATGTGTCAAAGCTACTTATGGGCTTGCCTCCCTATTAGCTGATGGGATTCATGAATATTCAAAGTTAATAGCTATTATGTTCTCAGGGCAGACATATCCACTCCTTTATAAATTATACATGGACTCTTCACAGACAGCTGAGAAAGCCAATTAGCCAGGCGAAATTTGCATATCAATCGAGGAAAAATGTCCCTTGTTCGGCTGCTATACAAGAAGCATCTTAGATTCACATTCCACATCTGTAGGTTGGTTTTGTTTGTTTTGTTGTTGGTGGTTTGGTTTTGCTTTTAAGCCTTCCCCCATGGTTATTAATATCTTTAACTAAAGCTTTAACTAAATACCCACCTGGGGGAAACTGAAATGCCCACGGAGGCAGCCCAGCATCTGTGTGAGCAACACAAAGCTCAGAGCAGGGGCGTCCAGAGCCCAGAAAGGTTCAGAGCCCAGAAAGGCAGAGGGGAAAGGTTCACAGCTGCCTGACTCGAACTGCCAGAAGCACTGCAGGGGCACCCCATAAACTCAGCAGCAACCAACCCAACCTAAGGGGTGTCCTCACACTCAGAAATGGAAAACCCACTGCAGAAAGCACAGCCAATTTATCCTTCTTACAATTTATCCTTCTGAGCTGTGATCTCTGGCCTTGTGGTCCCAGCCTACACTTGCCAACCCTTCTCTTGCTCCATAATACTTCGCTCCCCTCTCGAACCCCACCAGCCAGGGGGAGCAGGGACCAGCCCTGAGCTGTGTGTACTGGCTCAGCACCAGCTCCGATGGTAGCTCCACGTGGGCTGATGTGAGGCTATATTTAGGGCATGAAACTCCTATTGTACCTCTCTAACTGCCTTCAGTGACTCACTGTGGGGAAGTTAACATCCCTCCAGAACCATGAAAGCAGAGGGAAAGATACTTTTGGGAAAACTGCCAACATCCTCTCTCCCCAAGGGGAGTTTAAATTGGCACCAGTATTTCTGTTCATATTGATCTACGCTCCTCTACACTCAGCACCACTGTTTAAGTGTGAGGAGGAGCAGAAACAGCACAGATGAGCCACACGACTGTGAGAGCCATATGGGAAAGCACTGATCCTTCTCTCTCTAGTATCAGCCTGTATTTATTGCAGTGTCTCTGTTTACAACCCAAGTTTACACAAACTCAGAGTGGGTATTTGCAGTCTACCAGGCGTGCACAGACTGTCAGCTGCTGCGTCTCAGTCAATGGGCAGTAGCATCCACTTACAGTGAGGCTGTAATTAGGAATTTGACTTGATAAGGTCCTGTTCTAAGTACCATACCCAGGGCTGCAGGCAGATGCCTGCAGGAGATGGCAATCCTCTGCAGCAGAGCAAGTATCTGGTCCTTTTCACCTCACCCAGCATGGATGGATCTAGGAGGGTACAGTGTCTGCCCACAATGCTGCAGTGTAAAAAGCAATCTGTCCTGCCTACCACATAAACAATAAAGACAAAAACTTCCCATGCAGCTTGATTAAATGCACATTAAAGGATTACAGCCATTACAATCTGCTGGATATATGAAAGTGAGAGCACGGTCATGCAGCACGTGAGCAGCACAGCCTGTACAGCACACAGCTCCCCTTCTCACCCCAGCATAGACAATTACACTCCACCCATTGCTCTACAATTAACCTATTTCTCAAGGTGAGAATACAATCAGCAACTTTTCTGGAAGCTTGATGCCACATCAGGGTGTCTCCCATTGCAGGGTGCATTAGGAGGAAGCTCTCACCTTTAGTGTGGCTGTGCACAAGCCCAGGTGGGTTAACACAAAGCCGCACAGCAGCCCCAAAGCCACATCACTGCTGCAGTCTGTGCGCTCTGCCAGCAGGGCCTGGTGCAGCCCCAGATACTCACCTCACTAACATCACTGATCATAATTAGCAGACAGACAATTAGCAGCTGGCAAAAGCTCTGTGGTTTCATATTCAGCCCTCAAGAAGCAGGAATCCTACAGTGGGAAAAGTCTCCAAAGCAGCTGAAGCAGTGTTTTTTTTTTCCCCTCCTATGTACAGAAATGATGAATAAGCTACCAGTGCAAGCACAGCTGGTACAAGGCCTCCCACAGCCCTTAGGTCGTGTCAGTCATCTGATTGCCTTCACCAAGTGTTTCCATGAGTGAGGACTTTTGGCAGAAGTTTGGCGAGATGAAGCACTTGCACATAATGACAGCTACATGAAACAATATGAGTATTTATACACACTGGCATGGGACCACTACACTTCCCATATAATTACTTCTGCACTGTGTTTAGGCACGCCATTCACCTTGGATGCTTCCAGCTGAGCAGCTTTATGGCTCAGAGAGGCAGTCAACAAATAGAACCATGCTTCGCTCTCCATTCCATGCCAGTGCTGATTCAATGCCTCGGCTGCTGCTGAACAATGCCAGTTCAACCCTGGTGCTACTGCAAGGACCATCGTGTTACACTGCCTGTGCTACAAGCTTTACTGGCTGGCCTCTGGTACCAACAGCTCTGCTTCCCCATCAGCCAGAGGTTTTACTGACACCCCTAAAGGACTCACATCAAGGCCAAGAGCCTGGAGACAGAGCTCATGACTGTGGAAGTTTGTCCATGTGGCACAAACATGCTTTGAACAGGCTCTCTGGGTGCCAAAGCAGCATTTCTAAGAGCAGGGCCAGCTGCAGAGAGGAGTAAAAGAACCACCAGACCTGGTGCTCTACCTGCTGCAACATGCCACAAGATAAAATACTCTGCTGCTGTTACTTTTCTTAATCACCACTGGCAGAGGTGGAGAACCAACAAAGCCCAGCATGAAACACTGGAATACAAACATTGCTAGGAGTACAGATCAGACCGGATGTCTCAGTGGGGTAAGGGATGCAAACAGGCACAGGACTGGGGAGCTGCAGATCTACCCAAGGAAACCAGCCTGAGAGATGTGTCTGTCATGGTGAGGCAAGCAACCTTACAGACCTATTTGTAATATTACCGAGCTTTGTGCTACCTGGAGTATTTTTTCTTTATAGGACAGGTATTGACAGAAATGTTTCTAACCACAGACTGCCTTTATGCCTGACTGGTGCACCCACAGACTGCCAACAGCAACAGCAGAAGGGACCTGGGCAGGGAATTTGCAGCCTGCCATCCAAGTAACACCTTCCCAGTTACATCTATGGCCTTGCACAATCAATAGCAATTATACCACCCTGTCACTCCGCTACTGAGGAGTGAAATGGTGATAATGACAATGATGTAACAGAAACATTAATTCCGGGCACATCAGTAATCTGAACTCACTCATATGCTTTGAAGGCATTAGGATGGACGTGCTCTGAAGCCACAGACTCAGTGCAGGCTGGAATGGCTGTGCAAACAGTTCAGACCAGAGCCCCTAGAAGTTAATTAAAACATCAAATGCTTCTGGATCAGTGCTCCATAAAAACACTTGTCAGCACACATTCACAAAAACTCCCCAAACAGACCGCAGTGACAGCTGTACAGGGCAATAAATATGTTAAACAAGGCAGTGTTATAACCTCCCCTGGACTGGGGGATACTAACGAGAACTTCTAGACATTTTTCTCATTTTTTGGCTAGTCTCACTGTGGCAATTTAAGACCCAAATGATCTGGCATTCCTCAAGGCAGAATATGCCCATGGTCAGCCAAAAAACAGCTTGGGAGCACTGGACACAGCGCAAGCAGCTCTGCAGGGTGGCTGCTGCTAGAAGCAGCTTCTGCAGCATGTACACTCAGAATCACCCCAGCTGGGGCAGGTCTTGCTACCATGCAGGGATCTGAACACTTACCATGGGCAGTCACCTCTGCAGCACTGCTGGTATCTCAACAGCGCAGTTTATCACTTACTCTCACAGTACCTTTAGGGCCCGTTACAAGGAGCCCTTTGCAGGAAGACTTTAAATGCTTCTGACATGCAGGGAAATGAACTTAGCAAGGCCCTAAATAGAATTTAAAGCACAGTATCAGGCTGTGAGACAAAAGCCCTCCACTCTTCATGCCCCATGGAGAGGCTGGGTGACCAGCACCAACCAGGCACCTGCTGGTGCACAGAGCAACTCTGCAAGCCTGCTAAGAGGACACCATACAGTGTCCCCGCCTCACTTCCCAGCCTTTCTTGAAACTTTTCCCCAAAGCCTTCATACAGACAGGAATCCAACCAAAAAACAAAGTGGGCTGAGTCCAACCAGTGAGAAGAAAGCCTGTACAAGGACATCCAGACAGCATGATGGTCTGAGCCCTGCATGCTCAGAAATGAAACAAGTTTCCTTGAACTGGCAGACCTCACTACACAAAGCTGATTTAAATCACACAATTCAGACAAATCAGGAGTGTTTTTTCCTCAGATGCTAATCAAGGAGCAATTAGCTGCATGCTCAGCTGAGGGATCAAATGCATCATCATCACAAGTGTACCAATGGACACTGCATGATATGATGAAATAACACCCAACAAGAAGTTTACCAGCTAGGTCTGGGTCTCAAAGCAAAAGCTTTAAACCAAGAAAATCAAATGAAGACTAAAAGGAGGCAAAAAATAAATAAATAAATCAAACATTGTGCTCCCTACCACAAGTCTCAGAGTCCCTGTGTCCCTCAGATCCTTTGCTTTTTGTTCCACACCAAAACTCAACTTATTGCCTTCCTTCTCAGCAGGGGAGATGATTGATGCGAGACCCACACATGCCTGTGTCAAATCCAAAGGCATTAAACATACAGAAGGGTACTTTACCTATAACAATGCAAATTACATCAGCTGTAAGCTATCAAAAAAGCTCATTTCAAACAACAGTAATTTAACAGAGTTATTCCAAGGAGCACTAGTGGCTATATTTGTTTTCTTTCTGATATTGCAATGGCAAACCATGCATGAAGTTTATTAAGCCATGCTAATTGTATTTCTGTTCTAGTACACTTTAGCCATATGGAGAATCTGGCGAGCACTCAAAAGACAAAATTGTTATTTGGGGAAAAATATCCTGAAAAGCTTCAACTGCCTCAAATGTTAATTCCTTCAAAGTGAATAATGCATAATCAAAACATCAGCCAGGATGCGGTACAACATGTTGCAATCCATTGGAGAAAGGTAATGTGCAAACCCTGAGGAGATGCATGTACCAAACCCAGCACAGTTCATGTAAAACATGTGCTGTTAGCACTGGAGTGCATGCTCTCCTATTAGAGGAGATCCCACAGCTCAGGGTTAGGCACATGCAATTCAACAAAGTGCCAAGCAGTGCCAGGATGCTCCACGCCTTACAGAGCAATTTCCTACCATCAGATCCCTTAAAAACTGGGTGGAAGAGGCTGGGAGGTTTTGTGCAGTGAGGAGGTAATTGGGGACAGGTAGCTGAAGCCTCAGGTAGTTCCTGAGCAGAACTGCAGGAGATACTCAAAGGGAAGAAAGGTGTGAGTTACTGAAGCCTTTTCCATGCACAGCCACACAAGTTTACATGCAAAAACACAGCCCTGGGAGAAACCCCATAGAGAGTCCCCTAAATGTTGCATGCAACTGATGTTTCAGGTGGAAAATGAACTTCAAGTGGTAAATTCTCATTGAGCTACTGTTCACAAGGGAAATCTCAGAATTACAGCAGCAAAGGCTGACACTTTAAAGTTCATCACTATAAACTATCCTTGCTAGACTTCCCAAACACTTTAAGCTGTATAACAAATGAGTATCACTATACAAGATTAAGATTTCATAATCACTTCCATGCCTTACTAATTTTTTATTTAAACATCTTATTTTTATTTCATCAAGATAAGACAATGTCAATAAATTAAGTCCAAGCAGCATTTTATGTGCTATAATTTTTCCTTCCTCACACTCTGCTCTTGTGCTGCTAATAATTCATGTCATCATTTGAAAGAGCGACTTTCAGTAAGGTTAGCCATAAAACAAGTCCCTGCTGATAGCATTGTGATGCAATCCAGCTATTTATGAATAAGGATATTTTACTTTATTAGTCCCTTCTATTCTAAGGAATAAAAATGTAATGACTTGCTGCTGAGAAGGAAGATACAGGACCACAAAACCATGACAGGTAGAATACAGTTAATAGGAGCAATGAGAGATTTTGCATTTCTAAATAATTAAAATACTGATTGTGGATTAACAGAATTTATGATTGGATGATTCTCAGCTTTTTCATTACCTTGCTCTGATCACCCTGACAGCAGAATAATCGCAGTATTATGTATTTCTTCATAACTCCTGGATTACCTAAAGTGACTAAAGAACAACCCACTATGCATAACACACCCCAGAATAATTTGTCAAAGAGGGCTCGAGGAAAATGCACAAGCAGACAGTGCCATTACCGGGTGTTTTAAACAATGCCTTAGGATAAATCCTTTTAGGAAAAGAGGTAGGTAGTACCAGGGCCTTCATCCCTTCAGGTGAGGGGAAGCTCTAGGACAAGATGCTCTGAAAGATGCAGCTTGAGAAGTATTTTACTGCAACAGTCTGCATGAGCTAAAGCAAAACAGCCCTGTGAATCACAGAATCACAGAATTTCTAGGTTGGAAGAGACCTCAAGATCATCGAGTCCAACTGCTGACCTAACACTAACAGTCCCCACTAAACCATATCCCTAAGCTCTACATCTAAACATCTTTTAAAGACCTCCAGGGATGGTGACTCCACCACTTCCCTGGGCAGCCCATTCCAATGTCTAACAACCCTTTTGGTAAAGAAGTTCTTCCTAACATCCAACCTAAATCTCCCCTGGCGCAATTTTAGCCTATTCCCCCTCGTCCTGTCACCAGGCACATGGGAGAACAGACCAACAGTGAAGACTTATCATAGAATCATAGAATATCCTGAGTTGGAAGGGACCCTTAAGGATCATCAAGTCCAGCTCTTGACACTGCACAGGTCTACCCAAAAGTTCAGACCATGTGACTAAGTGCACAGTCCAATCTCTTCTTAAATTCATACAGGCTCGGTGCAGTGACCACTTCCCTGGGGAACCTGTTCCAGTGTGCAACCACCCTCTCTGTGAAGAACCCCCTCCTGATGTCAAGCCTAAATTTCCCCTTAGTCTTAAGCATCAGGTCTGTCACAAATTGCAGTAAACTACCAAAAAAATACAAGTGGACAGAATGACAAGTAGTACAATTGAACTACACTGGCATCAGCAGTTTTTAATGCAAGCAGTCCTCTCAGAAAAACAGCCAAGAGAGTACCAAATCTCTCATTTTGCATGGCTTACATGCTGCACATGAATAAGGGGTTCAGCTGACTTCAACACAAATTCACAAGAGGCCATTGAACAAATCACAGTTGGTCCCAAACACAGTTATACTCTGAAGAAGCCGAGAAACCCACATTTCTCCTGTGGGATTGAGCTGCCTCCCAATGCAAAGTGCTCTCAGCAACACTTTCACAAAGCTCGAGTGATTCTCACAAGACCCAGATGGCACGATCCCTCTCCCAGGAAAAGCTGGGATTTTCTATGCAGTGAGAAGTGTTAGAGGGCAAACAAGCCCCCTGCCTGGGCCTGGCACATCTTCCCCCCGTCAAAACAAACCCTTCACATAGCTTGCTGAAAACCTGCAGGAGAAAATCAGATGTCATCACACAGGCTCTCCCACCTAAGCCACACAGGAAGCTCCCGTGACTCATTTCTTCAGTCATGCAGCAGAGGATGGAGCAGGAATAATTTCCATGCCATGGCTGTTTATTCCAAAGTCCCATTTCCAGCATTATTCCATTTTCAGCCCTAAAAAGAAACCGGTCTGTCCACAGCGCAGCTAGGTTCACCGCAATGAGCTGATTCACACACTGAGCATCTCCATGGGTTCAAGGGGGAAGGATTTCCAACCCGAGCCACCAAGCATCTCCGGCTATTTTGTCTCATTTGATCTTTTTGTAGTCATTTTTCTGCTTTTCCTGATTCCATGCCGTTCCCTGAGCCCACACTGCAGCACCCTGGGCACCATGCTCCACCTACCAGCCTCGCCGAGGTGAAGGGCTGCCCCCAGCCACCCCACTTCCATGTGCCCCCTTCTTTATTCCCCAGCTGGAGCTGGGTTTACAGCACCAGGTTTTTCAAGTAGGAGAGGTAAACTAATGAGGGAGAAGCAGGAACAGTTCTGCAAACAGCAGTTACCAAACACTTCCTCCTGAAGATTAAAAGGTGTTTTTTTAATAATGAATACACCTGGGTTTGTGCATTCAGTCAAGCCTTAAAACTCTAACAAACCAAATTAGCCTCATTCCCTCAAAGAATTCTCTTATAAACATAGCTTATATGGTCTAGAGTCTGAATTTGTCACCTGAAATGCTGTGAACTCCAGGAACTGGCAAAGGAAGCACTAAAAAAAAAAAAAAAAAACCAAAAACCACACCATTAAATCAAACATCTTTTCAACATCTGATTTCTGGTTGATTGCCCCTGGAAACAAAGTAAAGAGCAAAGAGGAAAGAAAAGCAAGAAAGTGATGGGTCCACCCTTATTAGGGGAACACACCAGCATTTCCTCTCCTGTTCAGCTCTCACTGCTGTCTGCATTTTAATTAGCTTTGCATGGTTAATTGGATGATCAATGAGGCAGAGAACTCCATAACATCCTGATCAACAGGGATGCTAACCCTAGGTTTATCTGAGAATATAGGTAATGAAAAATTTGCCTGCTATCACTGCAGTAAGACTTACAGGCAGCCTTTATGTGACATAGGATGAAGCACAAAGAACAGCCTGAGGCACATCCTGTGCCCTACGCACATAGTGGTGCCACACATCTTATCCTGAGGCCCCAAGGTCTTGCAAGAGCCCATGCTTATGACAGGCCTGTGGTATCACAGTCAGGGCATGCTGAGGAAGCCATTGCACATTTATGACACTGAGATGCAGAGCTGGCTGAAATAACTGTCTTTCCCCTTCCTCTGCAATAGGAATGTCTGTGCTGAATTTTTCCCTAAGAAAAACACCTCTCAATGATTAAACTCCTTGTAGAAGGTCCAATGGGAAAAAATGCAGACCAACAAAATATGTCACTGCTGGTTTACACTAACTTCATTTTTGTATCACTAGGGCATAATCCTTCCCTGCTGAACCCAGCTTAAGCTGGAGGCAGCCCTTAAGCCACCACTTCCAAGCCAAGTATCCATGAACTAGCTGTGCAGCATGCAAGTGGACATGAGTTGTCCTATTTCACTGGGCTGATTCAGGGGTTAAGTACAGCAGGGCAATATGGCCTTCATTTAGGCACAGCTTTCCAGCATTAATAGCATTTCTCAAAAGTATTTTGACTCTTTCTATTTTTCACTGACCCTCAGACATATATTTTTCAGCTGCCTTCCCCCTTGCCACTGCCCCACTTCCTTCCTCAGTTTTCAACTAAATCCAACCCATTGACGTAATTCAGGCATTCAGAGTGCAAAACAAAACCCACCCTTGATCTTGGTCCAGAAGCTGTTATAATCTAACTGAGGTCAAGTTATCAGGCCTGCTTGGCTAGCCAAAGGGCCACAGGGAAGTGGCAAGCAAGCACTGAGCAGCTCAGAAGAGAAATACAGCTCCTAACACCCCAGCTGGCTCTGCCCTAGTACCAGAGGGCCTCAGCAGCTGCCAGTGCTGATTGCTAAAGGAGTTTTCTCAGTCTAATAGAGCAAAGTGGGATTTTGCATGTGCAACATTTGTATATATGAGTAAAGTTAAGATCTTAAGCATATCTCACCTCAAAAACTTCCTTTTGAATTGGCCTTTAAGGTTGAAGCTCTTCATTTCCAGATAATTCTGTCCCTTCATCTAAAGGGAAACTACGCTCAGGCTTGCCTGAAAGATTATCATCACCAAAGCTGTAATCTAAACTGCTGCCAGGACTCTACCTGTGTTTTGCAGTTTTGAACTTCCAGCATCTACCTCCAGACAGACAGATCCCTGGTCTTAACATCAACACTTCTATACTTGGAATGGGAAATCAGATGTTACAGAATGAAAGCTTGAGATATCTGCTGGGAAAAACACCAGAGAACAAGAAGAGCAGTAGCTAGTGTTAAAAGCAAATTAAAAAAATGTAGTTGAGTAGTAGTTAGAAAAGCACATCCAACCCATGTTGTACTATACCTCCCCACCTCTAGAGAATAGCATAAGATTGTTTTTGAATATTTTTTGAGTAGGGTTACACGTGCAAAACTGTTCGTAAAACAATTATTCACTCCAATAGCATTTCAGTACTCCCAGATCTCCAGTACAACTTACATGTCATCTAGAGTTGCAACATTTTCTGCCGTTATCTGCCATCCTTTGCTTTGCTACCTTTACTTATCCAATGAAACACCAGCAAAAATATTAGCCTTCAAAAACTCATGAAGTGTAAAACCAGGCATGTATTTAGGCAATTGAATTGCATTTTACTCAATAGAGTTGCAAAATAAGCCATGCGATTTCCATCTGCTTGGTGTTACTGGCAGTTAACATTGGCCAGATGTTAGAGCAGATCTTTTCTGCATCTGGTAGATTGAATCCCACTCCACCCAGATGTGAACCAAGGCCCTAACCAGGGTACCAGCACCTCCAAAAAAGAGGGTAGACAGTAAGTGGGCTAAGCTCCTCTCAGCTGAAAGGAGATCTTCAGGAACTGTAGGCAGCTTTCACAAGTTATGGTAATTCAGAATTTCATAGATAAGGAAATTGAGCCTCAAGGAATAATGCTCTCATCCAAAAGGCGAAGGAAAATGTCTAGTTCCTCCTATGATATGTCTGAGGAGCATCTTTCAGTTACTTTACTGAATCTGCTTAAGCAAACAAGCCAAGATGCACATTGAGCATGCCATTAGCTGTCCATGTTACAGCCCAGAGGATGCTTGCCAACAAACCCAGCCACTCAAGGAGCTAAGGGGCAGAGGCCCTGGGCAGCATTCACTGCCCTCAGCTCTGAAGCTCAGTTTGCATTAAAGCCATCCCTCTTGCAGCTGAGCACCCACCTAACTATTCAAGCTAAAGCTATTCAGTTATTCTCCAGGAACACACTGCAACCTTGGGCAGAGCTGCACACTTGCAGGGACTGCAGCTGACAAGCCATGACTGATTATCATCTGTTTTTCACTTTACTGTGTTTTTAGTGCAGAAGCACCTGGCTCCCCCAGGTCACACAGCATGGCTGGAGGCTCACATTGGTTGGGGTAAGCAGCTTGTAGGACCATCAGATACAGGAAGGTCACAGCATCTCCTTCCTCCTGCCCTGCCAGCTGACCTTGACACAGCTCTGCTCATCATTTCCTTGCCCAGGCCAGACAAATCCCAACCTGGTGTAACATGTAGGAAGTTAGTCCCTGCTTCGCCCCTTACCCCAGCTCCAGCCCAGATGGCACTGAAAGGGCAGAGTCTTTATCTATTTTCACTTGGGATTTCACTTTTATTCAAAATAAAATTGTTATTAATATGATTCTAATTAGTATAGAGCTTTGGGTTCACATCATACTTAACTTTTCACTCTCTGAAAGTAATTTATCTCCCATTCACACAGCTGCTAGAACTGGAAAAAATATGGAGGGAATGCTGGAAGTGCCCAGATAACTCCCTCAGCTCTGGTCTCCATGCATTTCACAGATGTGTAATAAGGCTGTAATTATCACTAGAAATAGGTTTTCCACCAAGTGAGGATCAGGTCTTTACCAATGATGACAAATAGATCTACCTAACAATCAATATGTATTTAGACACACAGAAAGCCTCTGGAGACTTTCATTAGCGCTCACTGGAGCTGTACATAACACTGCTGATGTTGCTGGCCACAGTCATTGTGCTGGGAGACCACATTAGTCAGGCACCAAGGGATTGCTGCTGTTTTCACAGGCTTAAGAAAATCCTTTTTCTAGTACCTCTCCAGGATTTAACCTCTCTAGCCATCTATTAAAGATTAGCTCTATGGGAGCAGATATCGAGCATCCAGCTCCCCCACCAGCCAGACATCTGCAGCAGCAGTCTGGTGCAAATACAGGCCGCGGGGAAGGTTCTTACTCTAATGTAAACTCTGTAGCTCTGAGCCATTTGCTCTTTCTCCTGCTCTCCAGAGCCTCTTTCCAAGATACCTTACTCTGTGAGGCTCAGTTGTAGTACTGTGGTTATGCCCCAAGGTATGTTATTAAGCACTGAGCCATCTCTTCCCAAATTTCACTTGTATCTCAAGAGGCAGGATGTGGGTTGTGCTGGCTGGCATCAGAAGCCTCACTTAACTCACAAAAGGAGGAGACTCTTCAGTTCTGCCTCTTCACTGCCCACAGTCCATCTTGCAAACTCGAAGCAGGTGTTTCTTCAGCTTTAACACCAAGATTTGATGCCTAAAGATGAGCTCTGAGCCTGTTCTGATGAAGTCTGTGATACCATGCCTTCAGAGAGGCATCGGGTCCACGGGGTTTAGTCCACAATGGTTGGAAGCAACAGAGTTCGCTGAAAGCTGGGAGTCATTGGCACAGTCCTCCAGACTGAGGAGGCCTGCAGATATAATTGAGGCTTTGGATACCTCCTCCAGGCTCACTTTAGGCCACCTCCTAATCCCAGCTGTGCCTTTTGAGGCTCCCTATTTGAGACGGTTTTCCACATGCCACCACTGTACGTTTTTCCCTGTTCCACACCTAAACTTTAAGGACTGCAACTGGCACCAGTCCAGTCCAGCTCTGCATCTGGCCTTCACTCCACACTTGTAAAACATGGATATTCTGCTCACACAGGAGGGGTTTAAACACCAGAAAAGAATGGGAATCATTAAATATCTTCAGCAGATTGCCACAGTAGTGCACTCCAAGTCATCCTTCAAACAGGATGATAGCAGCTGGCTTCCCTGGAGTGCCATGGAGCTCCTCACCCAAGCTCTTTGTGCTCTGAAGGGCTTGTTTACAAGAGCTTTGCTTTTAGCAAACAGCTTCCATCAAAAGAAGTTAAGCAGATATTTGTCTCAAGTTCAGTTTTCAAACCACAGACAGCCAACCCATTCTAGCTGCTATAATAAACTACAATGGTTTAGAAGGAAAGAAGGATTATTACTTTTTAAGGCCATAAGACTGCCAAACAAATAAAGCAAAGCAATGAGTTTTTCCCAAGTAATATTCCATCATGCCAATAAGACAACAGAGGTCGATTTGAAGGAAACAGCAGGCAGTGGCTTTCTCTTCTAGCAGCCTTTACTTGCCAGGCAGACAGGGCTGACACAGCAATGGGTCCCAGAGGTGGCTTAAAGAGCAATGGCCATAAGAAAGAAGCAGGCTTTTGGAGGGGAGTGGAAGAGTCTTCCCAAGAGACAGGGAAAAAATAGATTAGATACTATCATTAGCAGTGGATACAGACTGAAAGGGAATATAAAATGCTAATAATCATACCACAAATGTTCTTTTAAGACACGATCAGAACATGTCCTCATATTTGTAAAGGCAGATGCAGGCTACAGTTCCACAACATGTCTATCCACAAAGTTTTCTTAACATCTACATGCCTCACCACCAAATAAATCTGTTCAGCTGGTTTGACAGACCCACATGCACCCCACTAAGTGTTAGGTATTTATTGACCCATACAACAGAAATACACCTTTACCACAACACCGGGGATGCACTGCAAATGATACAGTGCTCTGATTGAAGAAAACCTGTTTTAAATGAAAAATGCCTTAAGTTTCTATGATAATTAGGTGCTTGCACCACTTTCTGCCTCTCAAGGAGGGAAAGTAGTAATTAGCAGCCAGCTGAACTCCCTGCTACATGAAGAGTGCTCCCACACTCCTGTCAGCACCCAGCACTCTGTGGGCAGCACCTTTTTTCGCCCTTGCTAAACAGCAACTGAAAGGCACTGCTTTCATCAGCCTGCCTGTACCAACATAGGCAAGGCTTATGTAGATTAAAATTGCAATACTTAAACCAAGGAGCTCCTTCAGAGCAATCCCCAGAGCAGTTTGGTGCTGGTGGCCACAAGTCTCAGTGCTTGCCTGTGAAATCTGGGCAGAGCAGCCCATGGGATCACATCAGGCCAGATCCACTCTGCCAGCAACTGCCACCAAGCCATCCCTTGCCAAGTGCCACACAGCAACTTTGAACTCAAGCTACAGGAGTGGAGATGCTGTCCTTCCCCTTGGGCAACAGCTCTGTGCCCTGAAGTCATGGAGTAGCTGCCCCCTACCTCAAGGACCAGCAAAAGCAGAGCAGGGGCCCTCAGTCTGCCCCCACAGATCTCAGCACTCAAGTTTCAGCCAACTTCAGTAATGACAGAATGGATTTTTCCCTTTTTTTTCCTCCAGTTGAAACGGGTGTCAATTTGACTTGTCAGTTTTAATTAGCATTTACATTATGTTCTGCTCTGAAGAAGTTGCTCTGTTTTGACAAACAAGGGGGAAGTCTAATACATTACTCAAGCCTAGAATTTAGGATGTCAACATGAAAGGCAAAACTAATTAAGATGCTTCACAGGAGAACACAGCACTTCCCAGACAGTCAGTGACATGATGGTTTAGACAGGCATTCTGTACATGTGGATATGTACAAACTCCTCCAAACAGGAAGGGGTTCGTAGATGAAAACTGACATCAATTAGTCCTAGCAATGGAAGAGTCCAAGACCTGCAGCTAAGTTCAAGACTAATAATACTACATGTTGTAGAAGAATCAATCCTTTTTTCAAAGAAGAAAACATAGCAACTCCAGGTAAAGATTCACAGAAAGCATTATCAGCAGCTAATGAATGGAGAACCAACACAGGCACAGGCTCTGGAGCAAATTTGCTTCCTCTCTCCTGCTGTAGTCAAACAGTATTAAACAGATATACCTCCAGGGACACTACTAGAAACAGTCATTGTTTTTTACAAAGTTGGACTTATTAGACATCTCAATTGACTGAAGCAAGCTGACATCAGTTCTTCCTTTTTAACCCAAACTCAGCCAGACTTCAAGGCAAATGGTGCAGCACCAAGGGCAAACCCATATGCAAATGCATATTATTTTGTTTAGTGACATCCCTAACACTGCCAAGTACCATTGCAAGTGCAATTCACACAACTCAGTGACACTTCCAGGGATGCTGCTCATCAAAAACACTTCCCTGTTCCTCACAGGACATTCCCAACCCTTTGAGAAGGCCCTCAGTTCTTAGCAGGAACAAAAACAGTCAGGAGCCATCTTCAGTCCTAGAGCAACACTCATGATCACAGTTGGGTTTGGTTTGCTTTTCCACTGGCCATAATTTTTAGATGACAGATGCTTTCACACTGGCTGAAACATGGCAGCTCTGCAGAACAGAAGAGGACACTCCCAAGAAGCGTGCTATTTCCCTCAGCTATTTACTTGTTTTACAGGCAAGTTTAGAGACTCTTGGGATTCCAGGTTTGCAATGGAAGTACCAACTGGCCTCTGATTACAGCAGCATGAACACTGCAGCTCTATAATTCACCAAAATCTAAGCTGAACCATGCCATGGAAGGGACATTTCAGAAAGGGGATTTTTTTTTTTGACAATAGCTGTGACCAGAATCAGATTAGTAAAAAAAATTGTTTTAGGAATTCCAGCAATGTTTCATTCTTTCCTCCAGACTCCTTAGACCCCATTTCCTACCACTAGGCTCCAAAGCATATTTCTCCCCAAGAAGAGACCTAAAAATAGACATCAGATGAGCACTGCCCTGAGTTTGGCTGCCTACCAGAGCCTCATCTGCAGACTTTCCCAAGCTGTGCTATGTACTGCACAGGATTGGTGGCAGAAGCACATCCCATGGGCCAAGCCATCGTGACAGTGCTGCTGGTACAAGTGACTGCAGGGCCCTGGACTGATTGAGCACATAGATCCTGTGACCAGGGAGGAATCACTGTTCATCTGCAGCTTTGCAGAGTTCACTGGTCTAACTCGTCCCTTTTAATTTATGCCTCCACTGTTAACAGAAAAGATATAAAACAATACCACTTCACCCAATTTAATAGCTGGATTTAGCCAGCTGTTTATTAGAAATAAGTCAAATGAAGAAATCACACATCCCTCCACAGAAAAAAAAAAAAATCCATGTTATTATTCTTTGCTGCCATAGCAATATTCTTTGCTGGCATAGCAATAACATTCAGGTACCTCAGCTAGAGCCAAAGGCAGGCTCTAACCAAAGATCCCCAGAACCAGCCTAGCACTGCGCTGAGGTGGGACAGGTCTCAGCTCAGGCTCACAGTTCTCAGGATCCTTGCCTAACCCACTGGCACACATCATTTCATGGCCACATCTGAGCACTGAAACACCTGTGCCCCAGTGACAAGGACTTGTGGGAGGCAGGTGTTGAAGGCACATAGCAAAGAGCTGAGAAAGGTGCTGAACAAACCTGACTGCCTGAACCCAGCTCTAATAAACACCAAGCACAGGTACTTAGGTGGAGTTTCAGACAGCTGACTGGTCCTGAAAACAATTAAATCACTTTGGAAAGGATTGTTACAAATGCTCTAGGTACCTTCCTGAATAAGGAAAGCCAACAAATATTCAAAAACCGAATTATTTAACTTCGCTGTAACTGTGATCCTGTCTTCAAAACATTTACCCCTAATATATCCTGTCTCATCTACACAAAATCCACCTGCAGTAAATTACCTGCAGTATCAACTTGGCCTAGCTAATGAACTGAAGAAACACACATGGGATTTTACAGTTAATTGTGACAAGCAATGAAATATTCTTCTAGAACAAGTTATGCCTCACTTTGGTAGGTTATCACTGTAACATAAAATGCACTTTTGCATCTACACTAATGCATCATCAGCTCACACAGCAGCTCAGTGCATCATCTATAAATAAAGGATTTCTGATTTCTCTCTATAAATACAATTAGATTTGAGGATATCTAATTCAGACAAAGTAAGTTCGTAGAGTAAGGAAATTTTTTTCAATACCAACAGGAATCAGTTCAGTCAGACTGACCTCCAGCATCACAGACTAGAGCTCCTTCATTGCTTTCTTAAAAGGGCTGCTGCTTCTGCACATCAATTCCAGCTTAATCCCTAGTCCCGTGCCAGCTAAGCATTCATTTTCCAAAACAAATATTATGGATATTATCCATTTTTATCTGAAAATCTACTCCTATGGAAACAACTGATATTAAACTTCTAACTAATTAGACTGTCAATATTAGATCTCTTCTCCTTTCCATTTTTTGTTGCCATTAATGTAACTTCAGAAGGCTAAAAGTCCTAATGCCTAACTAACAAAAAAGTCATTCTAGATTGGGATAGTTCACCTCCTGCACTAGCATTACATCAGCGTAACCACAGCTTTCCACAGAATTAGCCTTGTTCACTCTGCAGGGAAACAAAGGCCAGCCCTATAATTTTCTGCCTACTACCCTTACAGAAGGGATTTAACCCACAAATACATATGCATGACCCAATTTTAGGGGACAGAATTACTCAGTGTGGCCAAACAGCATTGCAGAGAATCTGACTGTGTTCCATGACTGTTAATTGTTTTCACCAAAAGAACAGGCTCAATTAATATGGAGAAGAGAGCATATACCAGAAATAGGCAGTACACACTAGTACAAACAAACAACAACAAAAAAAACAGAAAGTCAGTCCTATGACTGCATTAGAACAGCTCAACAAATCATAAAGGATATTATGAATTAGCTTGGCTGGACTCTAATGTGTTACTGATAATTACACATTTAATCAAGTTATGCATGGCACACAGATCTGGTCTGTCTTCTCTCCCATTTTTGATTGATCTCAGCCCTTGCTGTGTTACAGACAAAGGATCCTGCTCCTTTCAAGGCTGGGCATATCAGACTTCATCTGGGTACTTGAATGGTGGGCAGTGGCTCAAGTGTCCTGCCAGGATAACCTCCCCATTGTCACAGCTGATGTTGACAAGTTACTATCCTCCCAAGCTATCGGGGCTTCCATATGCAACCTAAACACAAAGCATTAGTAGGTTGCACATATTTCTGCCTTCCATACACCAGGTTCAAGGAAAATCATCAGCTAGAAGACCAGATCTCAGAACTCAGCTGGCTGTGTTCCTCTGGTGTCTGTGTTTTTCTGTCTTTCTGTCACATGGTGTTTGGTTGTGTGGTGTTGTGTTTTTTTTCCCCATTATCCATGCCCCTACCCTTCCCAAAGGGCATCAGATGAAAAATCAGAGGACCACAGTAGTGCAGCAAGCTGTACACCCAGTCCTGAGGTTTGTCCCAGGCTGTTAATACAAGGTGTCTGCAAAGCCTTGTCTCAGCTGGCTTATTCAAGTCCTCTACCCTTACAGGAATGAGGTTCACATTTGATTTTCATTTCAAAGTTCCTGCTTCAGCAGGGTTAATGAGAAAGAAATCATACAGCAAATTAAGACCTAATCATTGTGCAATTCCCTTACATAAACGTTAATTGTCCCATCCTCAGTGCTTTGCAGTGTAATTAATTGCATCTCCATACCAAAGGGAAAAACTATAGCACACTTCAAGGTCACAAACTGTGTGACAAAGATGCAAGAACAGAAGCAAGATCTCCTGACTTGTCACCCCTGCGTAAAGCCCTCTGCTCCAGCTGCCAGGCAGCATCCTCTCTTCAAGTTTACACAAAATACAGAAAACCAAGTCAATGTCAGCTACTAAGTAAAAAGCAATGAGAACAGATGCTCGGAAAAAGGAGCCTTACAGTATTGATCACAAAGAAACTGCAGTTTAAATCCATGTGTTTGATATGTAGTAAGTTTGACATACAGGCTTGTATACGAGCTGTCTAGGTCATTTTATGTGTCCTTGTAATTTTTACATGTCCCTGTAATGACTAAAAAAACTATGGACTTTATGGACTTAAAGTTCCAAGTGCCACCTCTGAGCTCAGTTCTAATTTACTCTTCTCTGCTGAGCTATTTATCATCCTAACATCACCATCAAAACAGAACTGAATTCTACTAGATATATCATTAAAGTATTTATTATTCAGAACAAGATAGCAACATAATAAACTAAACTCCAGAATACCCCAAAATGATAGCTGCTGCTCCCCCTTCTGTTATTTGGGCTTCTTAATGAAATTTCATCTGGCTGCAAAGTGAAACATGAATGATTTATGCATAACAAATAGTCCATTTAATTAGCAACAGAAATGTTTAATGGCTAATATTAATTTATGTTTTAACACAGAGCCAAAACTTTCAGCTGAAAACTCTGAACCCAGACATTTGTGCTTGGTATTCATTTCACTTGAATAGCTCAAACAAAGCTGCATTTTAAGTTGTCTATACAATGAGGAAGTCAAGTTGTAACCAAATCACACGTGAGCATTCTGTTTGAAGAAACCTATAGAAACTATCAGGCCAACCCACATCCATCCTAGCCTATAGTAAGTATCATACACTGCAGCCCCGAATTACTGCAGTTCCAGAGAGGTGACATTCATTCCTTACCCACAGGCTGATTACCATACTCCATGAAGCATGAAGATCAAGAGATTGTTACCCTTCCAGCTGTTATCAATGACTCTGCTGTTCCAGCCCAGCTCAGTGCCTTTTCAAAGAGGTCACCTGCATGTATTAGTAATTCTTCAAAAGACTACCCACAAACATGCTCCAAAGCAAGCAATCAGTTACAAGAACTTGCAAGAAAACCTCATAGGGCATCATAACAACTATTCCTTGCTTTCCAGAATTTTAGCATCAGATTAGAGCAGGGAAAGGGTCTGGCATCTTTGAGCACCAAAAGTTAGAAGCAAACTCTTGACTCAGCTTTTGGAATAAAGCCTGCCAAAGCCCTCCAGTCTACAGAGGGGATCAGCAGGGGAGCAGCACTCCATTTTTGAGCTGTTACCAAGCCAGATGCAGGAAGGTACTGAACAGTGCCCAGCCCTGCTGCAGAGCTAGACTCACACAGACCAGCCAGCCTGATCTGTCTTGCTTTTCATCTTGCACAAACATCACTTTTTGAACACAGTAAGAATAGGAATCCTTCAATTTCTCTATTATCAACCCCCAAATTCTCTTCCTATGCAGTTCTGTGCCACAAAAACTAAGTTTTCCATTCCCTATTGAAAAAAAGCAAAGGGAAAACTACTGTATGGCAGCTAAGAAAAAGTTGATTTTACACTCCCCAATCACTAACACACAGAGTGCAAATCCCTGCATTCCCTGATTTCATTATCTAATATTTCCTCAGTGAAAATAAAAATACCAGCCCTCCTCCACATGCACAGAAAGGACAGTTTTTTCATTGCTTGCTGCTTATTGATTTTTCAGTTGTTCAAGTATAAGTGAACCTGTAAGACTTCACCTCTACCCACTCTGCATGTGCTTTTATGTTACAGAGCAGTTTAAGGCAGTAAAACGTCAAAATAAACAAGATAAAACAGTGAACGTGACATGTTTCCCCAGGGGCAGGGAAGCATTATCAGCCCCTGGCACATTTTCCATTTGCTCTGAAGCACCATGAAGAAAAATCAAAACTTTTATACAGCCAATGCTTTGTAGGTTACGATTAGTATTGATTCCTTTTGGAAAACCCAGGGTGCATGTATATGTCTATATGTGTTTTTACACAGTGAGAAAAACAGCATAAGTAGGGCCTGTCTTGAAATCCAAAGGGAGATGTTTCAGGGCTGGCTACCAGGCAGCAGCCTGCTGATGTGAGCTATTACAATGTGTCCTCTCCGTTGCTTGGAAGATGGAGAATGAGGAATGGAGAGGTTAGTTTCTGGTCTAGGATACTGCAAAGAGCCTTGTGAGGAAGAAGTGCCCTGAAGGCACAAGGAGGACACAGTCTGAAGCACAACACAAAGCAAGCAGGAGCACCACCAGACACAACCTTTCACCTCTCTCATCACAGCCACCCTCACAAAGGCAAACCCAGCCCTAGTGAACCAACTAATCCTTCCCGTGACAGCTCCCAAAACACAGCACCTCACCTCCCCCAGCACCCGGGGCAGGATTATCCCTTTCCTACCTCAGCAAGGTTTCTCTCCAAGCCCACTCTCCATCAGGACCTGACGTGAATCCATGCCAGCAAAACCTCAGCATGCCAAACCTCACGATGGTGCTCCGGGGTCCCCTCTGTGACCCAGGCATGTCAGAAGGTCACAGCAGCTAACCCACAGCCCCACACTTTCCTTCTTTTCACCTACCAGGGAAGGAAGAGGGTCTCCTCGGGGCAATTTAAACAGGTGGGGTTGGGTGCCACATGCCCAGGTGCAGCCCTCAACCCTGACTGGCCCAGCTGCAGCACCTTCAGGAGTGTTTGACAAGGGCCAGTTGGTTTTATTTACAACTAAATTAGTGCCAGGGGAAAGAGGGGCAGCATTTTCATTGGGATCCGGCTGTGAATCGTTGGAAGATCCCCATATTCTAGAGGAGCAGGCTCCCCAGCTGATCCCATCAAGCTGGGCAGCCCTGGTACAGTCCTAAGAACAGATCAAAAACAAATAAAAGTTTCCGATCATTTTATCTTCACCCCTGAAAGGCTCTCATGATGGTGGCCACCTTTTCTGAAGTGTTTTCTCCTGCTGGAGAAGCTCACAGAAATTTCTTGTCCCTTGCTGCACCAGGCTTACGTGGCAGGAGTGACAGCATGCTGAAAGGGGGCTGGAAAATAAATAAGTTAATGAATAATAAAACAGGCTGTATTTAAGTATTTCAAAAGAATTAGAAAGTGAAATGTTGTTAAAAATATATCTCTTACTAGTTTCATATCAATTACCAACACATTTGTGTACGTAACATGTCCAGAAGTACTCTCCATTTTCCCATACGTTTCTTTAGCTTTATTTACTCTATTGCCTTATGCGCTAATTCTTCATCATCAAACAGTGCACTTTTGATTGTGCTTTATTACTTACAACATATGCTTATTCAAATAGATTTTAAAGGAAAACATGGTCTGCTTCCTCTCAATAAGCCTGGCACTGGCAGGCCATGGACCCAAGGGGAAATCCACAAGGAACAAGGCGAAGCTGGAGGTGCTGCCAGGCATGTGCCCCAGCGCCATGAAAACCTCAGGGTCCTTTTTTATATTAAAGGCCTCATTAACTTCCTTGTCCTGGCCAGGCCCTGGGTTGAGCACGTACAGCCCCTCCATACATTCCTCTCTCATTTCAAACACAGATGACATTTTTAATTTCTTTCCAGCAAATTGCTCTGCTCTTCTTTTTTAATGCTTTTTTAAAAAAAATAATTGAAAAACAGCCGCCACTTTTCACCCAAGAGGTGGCTGTGTTTTGATGCCAGATTAATACCTCTATCCTACACACTTCTCAAAACCACTGGATACCCTACCTTAAGGCAAAGCAACGTGCTTACAGTTGAAGAAATGATAAATTCTGCAGCTGACTTCCAAGGAAATTCCAAAGTTTTGTTCACAACAGAAGAGCACAGTGCGGATGGAATTTACAATTACAATAGACCACACAATTACAAACTACACATTTTAAATAAATTTACAATTGCAGTAAACCACAATTTATTAATTGTGTTACCTATAAAATATTCTACATACAGAATAAATGGTGTTTCAACTGGAAAGATTTATAATATGGTTTGATGGCTCAGACTATTTAAGAGGCAATCTAAGCAAGCAGTGATTGCACAGCCATTGCCTCTAATCTCAAAGACATTAAAATTTTCCTGGCCTCTTAGAAGTTATTATTTGAGTTAAAAACCTTATCAGGATAATATGTTTGGGAGATCACATGGAAACATATTTAAATTAATGGTTCAGATCACCCCTTTTTGCTTTGGAAACTGACCCCATACTGTAAATTCTTTCTCCGCTGTGCAGTGCTTTGCTTTACTTATAACATCTGAATAATGGATATCATAAACAAGCATTGCTAAATGAAAATTCAGTTAACGATATTACGGAGCTTCCATTCACAAATGTAGTTCCTGAGTAGTACACATTTTACAGATCTTACTACCAAGGAAAACATTTGCATATCTCATCACAGAATTCTTCCAAGAGCCCATTCTACATTTCTTACCTCAGGGCTTTTATAGTAAGAAATATTGCATTAGGCCTGGTAATTTACATTTTGCTGATAAAATTCTAAATACATATGCAGCAGCTCTTTATTGACTGGCTTCACAATATAAATTATAAACTTGGGAGTAAATGCATTAGGACAAATATTGATTTCCAAATAGTCACTATGAGTGAGATCTTATCCTGGAGTTGAATTATGGCATCTCTTGTCTTTTATAGCTGTATTTTATCTCCCAGCTACTATACTTTCTAGCAAGTACATAAATAAATAACACCACCTCACTTCTGACAGACAGTTCAATTCATTCAGGGCAGAAATAGCAGGTACGAGCCAGTGCAAGGGTCGCTACTCTAGGATCACTAAACGTACAGACATTTGGGGATCTGCAGCTATCGAAAAATCTTTTTTCAGCACGTTGCATCGCTGAGCATTGCAAGTTTCGCAGGGGAAGCAGCAGATGAATTCCCATGCCTCTTTGAAAATAAGTAATAGTACTGCCCTGGGATGTCATGGAACAAACAGCACTCCTTGTTTGTTCAACAAGCCTGCTCCTGTTCTGCAATTTTCTGTTTTAACAGCAATTCTCAGCTGTTACTACACAGTGCTGCAGCTGCGCCTCATCTTGTTTCTGTGTTGGCTTGTGGGCTGCGCAAGCAATTGTCCTGCATGCTCCAGTTACAGCACCAGCTTTGGTATCCGTGTTACTACAGATGGTTTTATTATTAAAAGAAAAACTTGGTGCTGTTCTGTAGAGCTCAGTGGAGTCCTTTCATGATCAAACTTGCTTCTCAGTAGAGCTGCACAAGTTTGCTGAATTTATACTGCCCAACCTATTTTCACTGGGAGTTTGGCCTGTATTGAAATATGCTCATACCGATATTGAAAATGCAAAAATGGAAATTAGGTAACAAATACACATGTATACTTATATTTGAACCACGGTTACTGACACTCCTGATGTCACACTAACATGTAGAACAAATACTGTCTGTCAGCATCCACTGGGTGATTACACACGGCATGTGGTTAGGAAACAGGAGCAATGCACTGTCTGTGCAGTAAATCAGAGATCTGCAGCTGCAGCTGTGACTGGATCACTATGTGTACTCCATCAACCCTGCCTTGGAAGTGGCACCAAGATCCCCGATCAAACACCTCCAGCCAAGCTGGCCTGGAAGTACAATTGCTGCAACCTTCAGACAGGACCCATCAGCTGAAAAACTGCATGAATGCAGCAAAACCAACAATCAAAACATGCTTCCTTCCATCAGGAACTTACCTTTATGTCTTTTCCCCAAGTCCATGATGAAGTAGGAATTAACACCTTGCAAGCCAATTTTGAAGAGGAGCTTTGCATATGTCAGGCATATTACCATGTTTACTTTCAAGTGTTGGCTTTTTTTTTTCCTCCCCCTTTTTTATTTTTTAAATTTTATAAGCCTGTTTCAAAATTGTGAGCTTGAGGCAATGCAATGAAGGGGACATTGTATTCTGCATCTGCTAGAGCAAGATAACCACCTACCAATGAGGCAGAGGCAAACCATGGTTTTCATGTGATAGTTTTCATGTTTATCCTGCTGCTGCAATGAAACACCGCTTTTCCTTCGCAGGCAGCAAGGACAGCAGCTATTTCTATGTTTATTTATTTTTCCACTTTCCAACCAGTGCAACCTCATCTCTAGCTTTTGAGACTGAGCACCGTGAAACCAGTAGTCTCTGCACAGTCCTGCCACCAGCAAAGGAGCAGTCAGTGCGCCTCCAATGAACACTCAGTGTGCCTAAAATATGGAAGAAATGTTAATGAAATGAAAGTCTATTTCTCTGTAGACAGCTCAGTAGAAGCTAATTGCTAGATGCCACATTTCTTTCAAGAACAGAGATCTGCTTTCCCTGATAAGTAATTTACTAATTTAGGATCTGCTTTTCTTAACAAAAGCCAATTCTCTCTTAAGACCTTACTGATGATTTAATAACTCTAGTCTAATTGCCTTTTCAGAAGTACTTCAAATATTTATTTTCAGAGCATAACACAGGTTGATCACAAGCCCAAATTTGAAATACTAGCCCAAAAGAAGCACATTTGATGCTGTCTGATTTTTAAAATAAAAATGCAGCCACAGCAGGGTTTTTGCTGTGAGTGGGCAGGAAATGGCTTATAAAAAAGGAGCAGGCTGCAACCCACGACCTCATAGCTACAAAACATAGACAAGAGAAAAGCAAAGGGCCTTGGAGGGACACACCGTGATGAGACAACACAAAGAGAGTTTCCACCATGAAGAGGGTGACTGCAGTGCATCAGGCTGCTGGCTTATAGGTGGCTGGAAGAAAAACTCATGACTCTGACGTGCCTGAACTCAATCTCTATTTTAACCAATTATATATGTCAATTCAATCTGCTTTCTGATAGTCAACAAAACCCAAGCTGTTCCAAATATTTATTAAAAAATAACTGCAAAGGGAAAATCAATAAGCAGTCCAATGGGAGATTTATTACAGTTTTAACACGTAAGGGGAACAAATCTACTTTATGAACAAAAAACAGCAATAGGAAGTGTACTAAAGATTTCTTAATCAAATGTCAAAGTGGAAACAGTATATGCAATATATATTCATATATAAATATACCAATTACATTCCTCTTAAATAGGTTAAACAACATTCATTAGCAACACCCCAAAGTATTTCTTCATGGCAAGAGATTCATCTTACGTCATAGCAATGCCATCTCTCCATAAGTTGACATCCTCTACAGCAATTTTAGGGTTTGGGGCTAGACTTGAGTATTCAGGACAGATCAAGTCCATAGCAAGTGATGTAAATCCTATTTATAGGAGAGGTCAGTGCTATTTAAGGCGGGGTATGCAACAGGTGGAATGGGCAGAGTGTAGTTTAAGCTGTGGGTTCTCCTTGAAAGCTAAAATTTGGATTCAAGCTAGATTCTCAAGGGGAAACTGCTCAGGATTCACAGTTTAAGACACACCTCCCTTTTTCTGTAAACAAATTTTAACAAAATTTACTTTCTGTACCCTGTTAACCATTTCTTAACGTAAAAATAAGGAGCTGCTCAGGTAATCTTAAAATAATTCAGTATAAAAATCTATTCTATCCTATCCTATCCTAAGTACTGTCTCTGTATCAAAGTGCTAGCAAATGGCACAGTGTTTTCTGTTTGAAGCCAACATTCCCTGCTCTTCACGTTTCGTATTGCAGATCCCAGCCCCAGCAGGACTTAGCTGAGGAACCCAGCCGTGACGGCTGAATCATCCCGCTGGGACTCCGAAAACGCTTCTGAACGGGTTGTGCCAGGGCGAGCTCTCGATGCCATCTGATGGCCCAAGCCCATCGCAGGACCCATCCCCAGCCCGCGGGGTGGCAGCAGGGTACCCACCTCGCAGCAGCAGGCGCATTGTCCCCTGCAAAGCCAGCAGAAGAAAGGCAGGTGCCCCGTCACTTTGCATAGTTCAGTTCAGCAGGGACTCTGCGAGCCCCTGGGCGATGCTTGTGGTTCTCCTCTTGCTCCTCTTCCCACCAGGCAGCAGCAGAGACTCCCACCACATGCCTGTTTGGGACCTCTTTGGCTTACCCAGCTCAGTTCAAACACTTGCTGGCTCTTACTTGGGAGCCCGACTAAGAGATAGTGCAAATCCAAGCTTAAAGAAAGCAAAAATACCGCATTGCCTGCATTAAACATTCAGTTAGAAAGGTAAGGATCCGTAGAATGAAACCCCAGTGGTGGGGAATTATGAGACATTTGGCAAACTTGTAAAGGATCCTTCATGATTGTCTGAAAAGAGTGTACTTGGCTTGGGTTGGTGCTGAACAGATAAAATTATTTGCTAATGTGATTCTGACTAACACTGCTGTGGCTAATTACAAACTAATTTGAGGACTGGTCACAGCACAGGGGATGATGGCACTGACTGCAGCTACAGCTGCCTCTCTACGCTTGTCTTATCCAAGTTTGACTTGAAACATCCTTGTTTGCACAGATTGGTGTGAATTCATCCAGACTGGTTTTGCTGGAAGGCAAACAGACCACGTTATTTCTGAGGGTCAATATACCTTTATTTGGCCATGCTCAGGCAGATCAAGAGGCCAAAACAGAACTCAGCTTGATTCCTATTATGGGATGCTGGCTGCAGTGCATTTTAAAACAATAATCATCTGAAGTGGCGGAGATGTTCAAGTCTGAAAACGTCATGAAGTGCCAGGGCGCCCTGTAAAGACAGAGACCTGCTCGCATCACAGCAACCTTCGCCACGGGGCAGCACGCATGCTGCACTGAAGCAATGCGCCATGCAGTGTTTCTTGGCCTGATCAATAAAAGGGCTTAATTTCTTTCAACTTTTCTTTGCCCCAAAATATTCAGCAGGAGGGACCTTCAGCAACAAGATGCTTTCAACAAGCAATACACAAGTGGCTTACCTTAACTAAGGATTAGGCACTTAGCCTGCCTAGGGATTTTTGTAAATCCTGCCTACTTTCATCTCGAGGCACCTGTGTGCTACCACAAAGCATCTCTGAGGTTCAAGGCTCAGCCCTATGAACCTGCTCTGACTACAGTCAGTACCTTAAGTCACTGGGAGAAGGCTGCACTCTTTGATCAGGAGCAGGCCAGCTGCTGTCCTTATTACACCCATGGGGCTCAGACCTGCTCCCATCCCTCGTGCAGTTCCCGCTGTGCCCCCCTGTACACCAGCACCAAGCCAGGCTTGCTAGCTTGAAGACAGAGCTGCACCAGGGGAGCTTTATCTGCTGATTTAATGGGACTGTTTCAAAGCAGGTTCTGCTCATTTAAAACCATAAGGAGTTGAATTCATAGTGAATCGAAGGAAAAATAAAGTCGTATTTACAGACAGCAACCAGCCCCCCTACACACACTCCATTAAAGAAACAGCCTTATCTCTGCCCATGTGCTTGTTTCTGATGCGATACTGGCCTTCCCAGCACTTCAGGACATGGTTTTCAATGACAAAGATAACAGAGTTCAGGTTTTAACTGAGAACTGATGCGTGAATATGCTTACATAGCTATCTTCTCCCAGCTCCCATGAATTAATCACTGCTTCACACATGAACAAAATGGAATAAAATTCTCAGCTCTTTCCCCCATCAAATTCATGTTTTGTGGTGTGCAAAAGGGAAGATATTTGCAACAAAAACTTCCTTCCCCTTCTGCCTTCATGGCCAAGTGCAAATATCACCGGAACTCAGTTTTCTTCTTTTATTAAAAGCTTGCATCTGCATTAAGCGGATAGGATTCTGCTATGTTCATCTTTTTTATGATGCTCATGCAGAAGGGACTTCTGATAGATGTTCGGAACGAATGCTGGCCATGGCAGGACACTGCCTAAATTAGAATCAGGCTCCAAGTATGTTCCTGCAATTAGATTATGTCATGTGCTATATACTCTTATTCATGGCCTGGAAGGAGAGTGCAAGGGTACTTAATATCTGTAGAGATTCAATTAAAATGAGCACATCAGACACTCACTAGGTCTGGCTTCTGTTTGCCTTGCATTTAGCCCAGGCTAGCTACTAAGCTGTAATAGAAGGAATAAGGAAAACAAACACACGCGCAGTGGAAGTCATTGTGCTCATGTGTATGCCTGCTGGCTAACACCGTTACTAACCTAACTGAAAAGATACAAAGTCATGCAGTTTACACTTTGATTACTGTAATTTGGGTTATGTTAATGCTAAAGAACAGAATTCAGAGAGAGGCGAGAAAAGTTGGTTTGTGTTACATAGCAATTCTGCAGATTGCATTTCAAATATAGCTGCATTTTTCCATGCACTCTGAACGCTTCCCTTTTTGAGGGTATTGGCATGCTTGTTGCAGAAGCAACCAAAGCAATTCATTAGGCACACAGTGAATGATGGCATAGGAAAAAATAAAATAATTTAAAAAAAGGTATAAAGGGCAGTTGTTCCATTCTTAAAATCCTTACTCAAAGCCGTGATGTCACGGTGATAAGCTGAGCATTAAAAGTACCAGACTCCTTCCTTGCATGAGAAGGGGGTGACGATTTGGGGTCCAGCAACATCAGCTGTGAAATGCACAGGTAAAAAGGCTTATATATTATATGTACAAGGGTAACCCAGAATAAATAGTGCTGCTGTTCTGGCTCATAAGTGTATTTCAGCTTGGTTGTTGTTGTTCGTTACTGCTGGAGACAGCTTGCTTTTCAGCCCTTCTGTCCCACCCTTGGACACATCGATGAAGAGCAGCCTGGGAGTCCGGAGTGTCAGCAGTATCCTTTTGTACTCCTTTCGGAAATTCTGGTTAAGCAGCCCATAGATCACGGCATTGAGGCAGCTGTTAAAATAGGCCATAAAATAGCTCAGGACGAAAAGCCACTCCGGAATGTGTGGCTGCACTTTGGAAGGATTAATTGAAACAGCAAGGCCAATAAAGTTTAATGGTCCCCAGCACACAGCAAAAAGGACAAAAACCACAAACATAGTCAAGAAATTCCGGATGTCAGCTGCTCGGAGCTTCTGCTTGCAGTCTTGTCTCACCCGGTGTTTGACTTGAATCACCAAAATCCAGATCCGCAGGTAGCAAAACGTCACGATGGACAGTGGGACGATGAAGTGGACCACCACCACTGCAATGGTGTACGACGTGCTCACTGTCTGGGCAAAGGTGCAGGAGTAAATCCGGGGGTCATATTGCAAGGACCCAACGAAGAAGTTTGGCACGATGGCCACCACCGTGAGCAGCCAGGTCAGGCAGATGTAGCAGCAGGTGTTCTTCAGGTTGAAGAGCTTATCATACCGAAGGCTGTGGCAGATGTAGCAGTAGCGGTTGATTGCGATGGCGGTGATGTTGAAAATGGACCCGATGACACTTAGGCCCATCAGGAACCCACTTATCTGGCAGTGGACGTTTCCCATGGTCCATCCATTGTGGAAAATGGCGCTCAGGATCAGAGGGTATGGGTACACTGCCACTACAAGGTCTGCGACAGACAAGCTGACCACAAAGATGTTGCCTATGAAAAAGGAGAAGAGACCATGAGAGGTTAGCAGAGGTCTGGACATCTGGACAGACAGCTTCCAACTCAGAACTCCTCTTCAGGCCTAACTCTGCTTGGGAGCTTCACTCTACCCTCCATTTTGAGTTTGAAACCATAGAAAGTAAGACTTTGCTGTCTGTACTACTGACAGCAATAGAGAGTAACTGGGCATTATTAACCTGTGTAATCCTTCCTAAAAAAAAATCTAAGCTGGAAGCATTAGCCTTAGCTCAGCTGTTATTTTCTCCTGTCTTTGAACAGGGTTCCTAAATACACAAAATCCTAAATTAAAATGTATGGATTAGTAACTTTCCTTAAGAAATGAAGTGGGAGAACTGGCATACAGGGCTGGCCTTAATGCTGAAAGGAAAATTTGTCAAAATTCATCTTTCTGATGATTAGACAAATTGTCACTTCAAGAGAAACTCGGCAATGCAGTCAGAAAACAGCACTAGGAAAAGTCATTTTTCCTAACATCACGACCTGCAGATAAATCTGCAGTAATAGGAAGAATATTACTAGAGTGCTGGTAGAGGATATGTTTAATACGTTTAAGGCATTAACATCCATGCAGCTACGTGTTACAGGTGACACCCCAACCCACTGATCACACCTGCACTTTCTCTTCAAACCTCCATAGCCTGCTGGCTAACAGATTATCTCAAAACCAACCAAAAAAATATGAGTCTTTTTCTGTAGTATCCGTGAAGAGGCTCTCTGAGATCTCAGTTCAAATAGGTCACTGGCTTTGCAATTTGGAAAACATATCCAAGGGCTGTCAGAAATCACGTCTCTATCGCCATCACAGTTGGCTCATTGCTATGTTTGTTCCCAACAAAAACTATCAGCACCAGTCAACAGCTCCCGTCAGGCAGCAGAGGCCACTTCACACCGGCTGGAAAGCAGTCTGGACTCGAGAACAGCCCATGGTGGCACCGAGCTGTGGCAGCTGACACAAAGCATAATTTCAAAATAAATATTAGCAGAGGACACGCGAAGGGCTGAAATCTCAGCAGGGAGAGATTTCGCATAGGCAGGCTCACCGCAGCACGCCTCTGTGGCTGCTCTGGCCACGCAGGCTTAGCACTCGCATAGGGAGGGAGCACGGCTCTGCAGCCAATTTGTGTTCCTTCAGTGACAAAGATGCCTCCTCAACAAAAGGCTAAATGTGTCCCCTCAGCACCAGAACCTCCTCTGGGGAAGTTTAGGGAAAGTTCTTAGACTCACATCGCTGTCAGCAACTGAGAGAAATCACAGCCTCTGCAAGTCCTTCCTCACTAACTTGGATAGCTGGGAGGATGTAAAAACACAGGGGAAAAAAAAAAAAAAAAAAAAAAAAAAAAAGGTCAGATGGCTTAATTTAGCACCTTTTCACAGCAATAAACTCAACTTCCCTTTTATTTGGCAGTTTGGTCAGCTTCGTATTTCTCTCCTAGTGGGTGAATGCGGAGGCCAGAGCCACCCAGCAGCCACTTGTCAGCCAGTCCTGACAAACTGAGCTTTTTAACGACTGAGTACTCGGAGGAGGGGGCACGCTGCATGCCTCCAAGCACAACAGGCCCTCCAAAACATAGGACCTGCCTGCTTTTTATTGAAATAAGAGTAAACTTCAGTTAATCACCAAATGTGAAGCCATCTAATGTGTGGCTGTTACAGAAAGTAAACAACAACCTCCTGCCAACCATCTTTTCTATGTCACTACTGTTTTGGTTTTTTAAAATTATTATTATTTTTAAAAAGCATTTTTCCACTATAAAACATAGGAGTCCTGCCTGCAAGTAATGCCAGCAGGACATTATCTCAAACTTTAATTACATGCTTCTGTTACACTATGTTCAGATGCATCTTTTTCTCTTTGTGAGCATACAGATACAATTCCTCATTAACTTCCACACTTTGTGAAATGTTTTTAAACTTCCATGTGGTACGAATTGGTTTGTGGATCTCTGTGCTCCACCTCTGCCCCAGCATAATGGCAGCACAGACCTGATCACCTTTTCAGAGAAACTTGAAGCCTTTCCACATGCCACAGGTCTAACACAGGACTATATAGGTATGATACACTGTTCACAGTGTAATCTGCAAATTATTTGAAACACAAAACAACCTGAAGCCTGGCTGCAAGTCAGGTTACAAGCACATGCGGGTTATACATAAGGGGATTTATCCCAGAGCACCTTCTGCCCTAGTACTTTGTGCTGTGTGCTCCCTCCTCATTCCCATACTCGTGTTTCTGGTCACCCCAGCAGCCTATTCTTGTATTCCAGCAGTTTCCTGGCACTGCCAGGAACCCATTTTGCCTGGATTATCTGACAGCACAGGTTATCTGAGGACTTACTGTCAAGTCCTGGCACCAGGTCTCATACACATGAAAATCCTGCAAAGAGTTCTGCAAACCCAATAAGCCACATACACAAAGGTCCCCGATGGCAGGCTGCCCGAGCACCACCTGACTTCCATACAAATGCACATCACTCTTCTACAAAGATTAGCTGAGCATCGCTGTGCAAATACGAGGGTTGCTGGCCCTGCCTGCCTCGGGAGGCTGCTGGAAATCCCTCAGTGCCCAAGCGCCAGTTGCATTGATCTCCCCGCTGTTCCCACAGCATCCGTGGGCTGTCCTCTAGGACACACGGGCTGTGTTTTGGGCATCCTGAACCTAGAAGCTGGGTTGAAAAGGAAAATAAATAGGAGATTAAAATACTTTGTCTTAAAATTGACTATTTTTATATAGCCGGAAACTTCCAAATGGATCATCCAAAAGCCTCATTCTGTTACCAGACTTACACTCACCTTCCTTGTTGAGATATTACAGACCTGTGTTTGCTTCAAGTTAACACAACAGAGATGTTCAAGGTACGTGAAGTTAATGCTGCTACCTGCTGCTCCTCATCAGCCAATGCCCAGAGGGTCTGAGCACAAACAAACCCACCTAGAACAGCCTCAGCCAGATCAGATCCTGTCTGTCTGTCCAGCTGCAGCCAGAATAACTGACAGCTGGAGAGCAGAAGGTGTAAGAGCACAGCTTGGGAAAATATGCCAAGATACATAAAATGTTAAAAGTTTACAGCAGTGACCAGTATGTTTGCAGTGACAGTTCCCCATCTGTGGCCTGCAATATGAAGCATCTTAACCTTCACGTTGCTCTTCCCAGGTTTTCTGAAAAACTCATGTCCAGAAGGAGGTGAACTGGAATTACAACTCACTTCAGCCTCAGAAGGATCTACCTATAATAAGGCTCAGTAGACAATTTAACAGGCCATGACTGTAAAGCAAGCCTCTGATGGCCACTTACCATAACCTAATACTCTCTATTTAACCTTTGAACACTTATGCTCGCTGCAAAACAGAAACAAAATGCACTGTTTGCCGCAAGCAAAATAGATAAAGTCTTAAAAGGCTTTGTATTAACTCTGACAGCCTCCTTTTCATGTTTGTTTTCACCTGCTACTCGCTATGCATTTGCTTTTATCTCGCTGACCTCCACTTCCACTCGGCAGACACGAAGAGCACGCTTGGCTCTGCGAAATAGGTGGCAGTTCACAGAAAACGCCTTCAGAACAATTTTGTTCTCTTTATGCTATAAAGATAGCACTGAGGGTTTGCAGCCACGTTATCATTTACTGACTGCTCTTTTGGACTGATAATAATACCAGCGTGCTTGGGGCAGCCGATGCTGCAGCCCTCAGACTTCATTTCCAACATCCCCAGCCCCAAAGGGTCACTCCAGGGAGCGAAGTCACTGCCTGGTCAAAGAGCATTAGGGTTGAGCCTCCTGCAGGGGTCTAGCTCAATGTCACTTGCCCTGAGAACATCACACACATGGCACAAAACAGCAAAGAAGGAAGTCCAGGCTGACATTTTGACAACAGAAAGTGTTTGACAACTGAAAATCAGGGACACTCTCCCTGAGGTCCAGGAATCAGGAAAAAATAAAAGATCTGTTGTTTAGTTCATCCGTCCACAAATTCTAACTGATGATTTTATACATGTATTTAGGAAGCCTATTCAAAGACAGGAGTAAACCAGAGAAAGAGGGAAAATAAATAAATAAATAAATAAATAAATTATCCAGTATCGTTCCTCCACCAGGAGGGGACACAGCTTGTTCTGCGGCAGTCGATGCGATCGGGCTGCCAGCAGCTCTCAAATTCCAACTGTGCTGCATAAAACAATCCTGCTGGTAATGAACAGCCAGGAGAGGAGGTATCTCCAGCCCACAGCATGCTTAGAACGTAAGGTTAGAGAATGTGGAAATATCCAGTGTAAGGACACATTGAAGGTCCTAGACAAAAGCGTAAAACTCCACCACCACTGAAGTTTTTCCTGGCAAATGTCTCTCTTAGCACAATCATGATGCCAGAGAGCAGCAGCGTGCTCAGTATGAGCATCACCAGTAGTGCTGGTGTCGTTCCCAGAAGGAAAGCTGTGGGTGCTTGGTGCTCCCCTGCCTTGGCATCCATGAGGAGTGAGGCCAAGGTGTTTTGGCATCACTTTGGCATTGTGACTGCAAGCCTCATCAGCCGGCTCTTCGGTGCATCACCACGGCTGAACAAAAGCCTTCTTTCCCTCTGGATCTGTGGGAAAGGCTTGCTCCCAGCGGGAGGAGAAAACCCTTGCAGTACTTACTGAGGTAAAGGACCCGCTCCCAGGCACTTCCATCACATTCATTTTTTTACGCTCCACATATTATTTTGTCCGCTGGTTGGAGAAAGGAATTACTCACACTGCTGGCAGAGGGCTGGGTTTTAGATGTGCTTTTAGGTCACGACCTTTAACTGTATTGCTGTCAAAAGCATATCTGAGCCGTGCCTTCAGCTGCTCTAATTGCGTGCAGCGAAGGGCAATCATTGCAATGTTTACACTCCAGAGACTCACAACTTTCATTTGGCTACAGCCAGCCAGCTTCAGAGCCGTGTCCGAGCTCACCAGCCTGTGGAAACAGGCTGGAAACATGAGCAGCCCTGCTCACATGATTTCCTATCGCTCCTTTTACCGCTTACCATTATATTGGAAATAATGGAAACTGGCACTTTTTCCCTTGGTGTGTCACAGATGGGAGGTGGACGCTGACTCCCAACTGAATAAAATGAGTTGTTCCCTCCTCTTCTGGACCTTTGGAAAGGGGTTGTTCCTCTTTTGGTACCAGTGCAGAGCAACACCCTCATTTTCAGAGTTTTAGATATATTGAAAACAAAAAGAAGCTTTCAGACCATCCCATAGAAACACTGTCTCAAGAACTTCACACTCTTACTCCACATGAATCCAAATATGTCCTGCTCAGCTCTGACATACCTTCCTGAAAAGGTTATTTGAAGGTATTTTAAAAAGAAAGATGAAACTATGGAAAAGTTGATATTCACCTAACTCCAACAGTTTTTAAACTTTTAGAAAATAACATTTTCTGTTCATTTATGTGCCTTTTAATGACTTCTTCCAGTGTTTTCACGGAAGCTTTGGCCTTTTGCACCAGGAAAAATCTCAATGCTGCTATTCCTCTGGATTTCTAAACTTAACTCTTGTTACTGTGATGTTTTGCCTGCATGCAACTACGGCAATAGGTTCTGCTAGTGAAAGAGGAGGAATACATGATCATCTTGATCTGGCTCTTAATATATACAGAAAAAGTAACCCTAAAAGCAACCCTGTCTGGTTATCAGTTTAGAAGCCTGGTTCCTCCCTGCATCCCTTCCAAATGCTTAGGGAGGAGACAAATTTGGGAATGTCCTGGGCACCTCATAGTCTTCGCAGGGCACCGCAGCGAGGCCGATGGAGGGAGGTGTGGGAGGCAGGAGTCCCTCACAGCCACCCTCTGGTTTACACCACAAGCCTCGGTGTCTCTGCCAGCACCAGCTGAGCCCACATGGTGCTAGCTGCAGCGTCTCAGCCTGCAAGGACCATAAACCAACAGCTCACCGCGCTCCGTTTCTGACCGAAATCACTGCCGAGCAGTACTGCATGACTAAGCAGCCTGTTCCCATGCAGGCTGGTGCCCTTACATTTACCCTGACACACTAGGATGCACAAGCACAGATAAGCTCTACCAACCCACATTAACTCCAAGCCTAGCATTTATTAACTGGTTTGCAAAGTGCTCTGAAACCAAGCAGTATCATACAGTACCCAACTTCAGGAGAGAGCAAGCTGAACTTAGGCAACAGAGAAAAAGCTCAGTGTGGTCACAGATCAGCACAACACAAAACGCTGCCCCGAATTCAACCTCACTTTCTAGCGGAGGCTTGAGACAGACCTCTAACACATACTGATCCTGGCAGCATCACGCCTCTAGCACTGTGTCCAACAAGAACAAGAGATTAACATCAAAATGATTCACTTGCCATAAAGGCCATTTTTAGACAAAAAATGCCATCAACTTATGAAGTAACAAAGCCTAAATCAATAACTGGAGGAATAATAATAGAAGAGCTTTACATAACATAAAAGAGTTATGCTTGGTACACACACCAAGAGAAAGCATCTGTGCTCCAAGTGTCCGCCCTCAGCTCAGGGATGCTGAAATGGGATTGTCTGCCTACAGACAGCTTGTCTGCTTTTCCCATTCTCAGTCTAACAAAAGCCATTTCCTTTCCCAGCAAGGAAAAAGGCTGAGCTACCTGAATTACTGTTCATCTAGCTGTCACAATGTGCTAGGAATGGGAGTGATATTCCCTGCATTACAGACACATCATTTTTTGGCTTGGCCACAATGATGCCAGCTGTGAAAGAAGCCCTGCATGTAAGTAGGAGACCAGAAAGTGAAAGAAAATCTGTCCTGGACCTTCTGGTTCATTCACAAATATCTACTAATCCCATCAGAAACAGAGAGTTACTTTCACCTGGGAACACTGCAGGGATGCTGATACAATTGTGCTGGCAACAATCCAGTGCAAACAATTCAAGTTGATTCAATAACAATAATAATGATACTGGAAAAAATTACCTCAAATAAAAAATAATAATAAAAAAGCAAGCCCTAAAGGACCTTTTTAATTTTCCCAGAAATGAGTCCAAAAAAACAATGTTTCCCAGAACATCAGGAAAATCTTTACTTTAGATATTCCACAGGACTTACAGAACTCGTATCAAGTCTGGGTACAGGACAGGCAACAAGGAGCTATTGATGGTACGAGAAACTCTTGGAAATGGGAGTCCCAAGTGAATTGTATGAGGACATTTGCTTCTGTTTGTTTTTTGTGGGTTGTTTGTTTGCTTTTCCTAATGACTTGTGACATTTAATCCTCTTTGAGGTGCAATGTATGGGAATATTACAAGAGAAAAGCAGTTTTTGCAGCAAAGTCCACACTAAACGTGTTCCAACATAAGCCCATGGTTTAAATGGATGTGCTCTAACACTGACCTCAATAGGAAGTCTAATGGTGGACAGTATCCAATTGGGTGAACGAGGATAAGATTTCATGGGCCTGTGAGACCTAAATTACTGGAAGAACCACTCAAAGTAAGTAGCCACACATGTGGGCAGAGAAATTTGCATGGTAAGTGGGAGATCTTGCACTCGTGGAGCACAACTGAGCAGACAGCGCTGCTATCGACAGCTTCCAGCAGAAGAATACCACTGAATTCTGTCTTAAAGAAACAAGTCTTTGCCCTCAGAAAGGAAAATAAATAAATAAATAAAAATGCTGGAAATAAATAAAATAAAGCCATCCATGTGAAACTGAGGTTGCCTCATCCTGAAATACCCCAAGTCCTACTTTTTGTCTGTAGTGCTGGGGGCAGCCCTACTTTACAATTGCATAATAACCATCGAGTGATGGGGCTGTTAAGTGTATCCTTAAACTTTTCTGCCCTTTGCCTTTTTATCTCCATTGAAGTTTTCTCAGCAAGAAATAAATCACAGGGATTTCTTCTCTTTGAAACTGCTTAACACCCACACCAGGATACTTCAAAGCGGTACCGTGCAACTTCAGCCTTATGATTCCCATCACGGGCCAAGGAGGCTCGGAGGAGCCAAGCCAAGGAGGCTCTCTCTCCAAAGGCAAGAGAAATGGTCAAGATTCCTAATTTTAAAAATAAATAAATAAATAAAAACCACCTCACTCACTCTATGCCATTCCCAAAAAGCCCTCTCCCCCTCTCCTAGGCTTTCCTTATCTACCAACAGCATTTTTAAAGAGCTGTCATTAATCCAGCATGAGATACAAATTCCTGCCTCCCAGTCCCTTCAGAACTGTCTGTAAACCTCTGTTTCCTCTGCTTAGCAGGATTCACTCATTTTCCCTTTCACTGCTGAAATCCCACGTTGTTAGCTGTCCCCGGTGAAGTATTTTTGTTGACTGACAAGCTCCAGAGTGACAGAATATTTAAGGAGCTACATCAGGATGAAACAAAGCCTGGGCTTAGTACAGAGGCTTCTGCATTTCGACAGCTCAGGCAACATCCCGCGAGCCAGGAGGTCATCTTCAGCCCAGCAGGACCATCCTCCACAGCATGTGAAGCTTCCAGCAGGCTGAAATAGCTCAGTCAAGTGTCTGTGGATGTTGTAAGGAACCCAGCGAGTGATTTGCAACATCAGAGCTCAAAGGAACTGGGGTTCAGAGCTTCAGTAATGGATGTGCATACAATGAGGAACCCAGCCCTTGCAATAGGCTCCAGCCTCAACTTCCAGGAGCCTTCCCAGGCAGGAACACGGGGCAGGGACCACCCCAGCCAGCACATCACCCTGCCCTGGCCATCATGTGCCCCAGCTCCAGGGTGGGCAGATGCACCCCAGGAGCACGTTGACTTCACCACCCCGAAAACAAATGCATCCTGGCACCAGGGGCTTGGGCTGCGGCTGCTAATTGGGATGAGACAGGAGTGAAGGATAGAACAGAGGAAGAGGTCTGCTTTGGTCTCCCTCGGGAGTACAAAGTCTTTCCCAAATGCAGATACATAACACAGCCTTTAAAAGGAGAGTGACGGCTTCTTCTATATCAGCAGCAAGGCAGGAGCTCTCACGCCAGCGCTGCCTTCTTATGGTAACTGCCCTTTTATCATTTATTCAGGAATGAGGCTGTAACGAGGCAGATTTATATCAAATGACAAATAACAGCTGTGGGGAAAAGAAAAAGAAGTGTCGTGCTTCATTAGAACCCTGTAAGGCTCTGACAGCCCAAAACACACCACCAAAGTGGCAAATACAGCCAGAAAGACAAGACAGAGCTCACAGCGGCTGTTAAGCCAAATGGGAACTTGTGAAAATTAAGGGCCATCTTTCCCCTTTCACATTTAGTTTCAAAAGACCACACAAAGAAATTCAACCTCTTATGAAGACTGAGTCATTAGTGCAGATGTGACACAAGGCCTTGGCAAAGATTTCAGATTGAAAGGTAACTGTTAATTCCCAGGTGGTTGCTCAAACCTTAGGAATACATTAATCTGGTATCAACTGGAGCCCCCCAGTATTAAAGTCATTAATCTTACCAGGATGGATTTCCCCATTACTCACTTGGTGTTACAATACTGCTTAAAAACCTGCAAGCATTCCACTTGGAGGAAAGGATGCCGATGGGTCTGCAGCATTAACTATGACTTGTGCTTGGGACTGAAAAGTATCCTGCAAGTCAAGTGGGAGGTTTTGCCTGAAGGATGCTGATTTCCAGAAGGGGCTGGGAGCTCTGTGCTTCAATCAGGTCCAAAACAAACACTGAAAAAGCAAAGGAATGAAATACCTAAGCTGCCAGGCAGCCACAGATCATCCCACAGCATGAAGGGGCAGCACCAAGTTGTTTTCTGAATTTCCTTGGTGGGCAGGCGGTGATGGCACTCCGTAAACCTCAGGATATCAGCACTACTCATCTTTCTTCACCTCCGTCTCCTTGAGAAATGAAGTGTGTCTGATCGCACTGCCTGCCTTTCCCCAATAATTTTTGTTACCGAAGGCCAGCTTCATCCCCTTTGTACAGGAGAGTGGATGGCTCATTAAAAAAATAAAAAAGGTTTCTGCACAATGGAAACTGCTCCCCAGCAGAGCAGGGATATTGTGAGTGATTGAGCTCATTAGAAAGGTATAGGGTGACCCAAAGTTTTTTGGGAAAGCAGGGCATTCAGTTTTTACAAAACCACAGACCGTGGGACAAGTTCTTACGGACACAATGTAGAACCAGCCTCTGGGAAAACCAGCCTTGTTTCAATGCTCAATTAAAACTAAACTAAATCTGCTGAAAAAAAATGTTAAGAGGGCAGTAAACCTGGATTTCAGTGGAGCAGCCACTGCATAATGCTGCAATGTGGCAGCAAGGTTGTGGGTTACCTAAACTGCTGTCCAAGAAAGAAAAAGCAAGACAAAGAGGCTGAGATAGTGTTAGCCAACACAGACAGATTGGCTCACTAATGAATTTAATGCTGACTTAATCTTCTGACTTGGCAGTGCCCTGAAAAGCCTGCTCTTTTTGCCTCCCCTCACCTAAATGAAATTAACCTATTCCAGAAAATTAAGGACGATTTACCAGGCCACTGAAGGCCGACTGCTTGTTGGATCTGGATCCGAGTTAATCTATCCAAGAAAAAAAAGAGAAATTTGGTAATTTAGAAACCCAGTCACAGGAAGGTTGGCAGGGCAGGCTCTCGCTGCTCGTTTCTCACAGGCGTGTTGGCACCAGCCAGGAATTTTTGGATGAACACAGCAGGAGCAGCGTATTTCACTGCAGTTTCAAGCTTTTTTGCTTTCTTGACAAAGCTGAAGGTGGCTGAGGCCACACAGAGGATGCTCAGGGCAGCCAACAAGCCCAGCTCGCCTTCCACACCTGACACCACCTGACACTTTCCAGGCACAAGGCAAGACCCGTGTCGTCAGCAACAAAGGGCTCGGCCCTGCCCCTGGGGACATCGGGAAGAGCAGAACGCCACATCTGCATTCCCCATTAGCCATTTACACCAGCATTCGCACATTTTTCCATTTCCCCCTCAGCTTACGGCCGCTGTGCCACGGGAGATGAAGCCAGCTCTCACTGAATCAGTGTGACCTCCCCAGGGACAAGCAGGAGGCCGTAAACCACACACTTCTGCATCTCTCTGTGTTGTGAAGAACAGTTCCCGTCTGAAAAGCTAGAAGGCGTTGGGAAGGTAATGGCTGTGCTGATGCTATGTAAAGGCCACGGGAGCAAAGCCTTACTTCAGTGTGCGTTGCAGTAACCTGATGATTTACAGATTGTTTTCCATGGATGTGGCCTGGTGTTTACATCAATATTTGTAGCTGCTGCAACAGTTACACAAACATCATGGGGATACAGATTCAAGAGCCTAAAAATGATATGCATGTAATTAACACTCATCATAAAAGCATCCGAGAAATCTTCCAATCCCCATTCCAAGGTAAAACAGAATTCAGAGTTTACCAGCGCTCTGGAGACGTATTTTGGAAACTGGAATGACATCATGCAAAATATATTTCATTACCCATGTAACATCCAAGACAAAACGAGATACTGGATAGAGTCCAGATGAGAAACCACAAACTTCTTCAGTTCTATAGCTCACAGCATTTTCAATCTTTTACATAATTACACAGACTTCAACTCCAGCACATGATATCATGCAAATGATTACCTACCTACACTCATTTCCCCGAGATACACAGAGCCCTTAACAGGTGGACACCACGCACCCTTATCACGAAAAATAAATAAACACACTATCTTCACAAGAGACTGTTAAGACACTGAAAGGCTGTGGAAAATTGGAAATAGCATCCACGCTGAGAGCATAAACGATCCTTCTCTTAGGTAGAAAAGAATTGGACTGCTGTTTCTCACTAGGAAAAGCAGAAAAACATTTGCAAACATGAGCCCTATTATGAGATCCATAAATCTACATCCCACAGTTTAGATCATCCTTCCTTTCCCTACTGTTCCAAGAAAGCCCTTGCTGCTTTCCATAATATTTCAGCAGACGGCAAGGAACAGCCGGATGCTGCTGAGGTCAATCCCCCTGCCCCCGTACTTCCTTGGTAAAACTCCCCTCCTGCCTTCTTTGCTAACTGGTTTGTTCCCAACGGGGCCGGCCCTGGCACCACTCATCTCACTGCTTCTGCAGCAACAACATCGGGAGCATCACTTTGAAAGTTGGGTTGGACAGATGTATTTAACGAGGGTGGGCAGGCAACATCACAAGTTAAGCTCTTGATTCTCGACTTTGCTCTTATTCATAAATCCTCGTCACATCCCAAGGCACACGCTGCCCTGTTTTCAAGTTTTAAGTGGAGAAAGAGCATCAAGCACCATACAAAATCAAAACTACAGAAGGTACTTGCCCATAAAGTAACCTTAAATTCTCCCTCAGCTTAATTTTTTTCTCTTGATTGGAAATATATTTGTATACATTTACAACAGATGAATGCAAATAGCATTTCCAATATAACAAGTAACAGAAATGTCATGGAGCCTTGAGGCAAGGGACTGCAGTACATTCTGTCTTGGAGAAGCTGTAAAAAGCCAACGTATTGTTTTCCCTTTGCCTAAATTTCCTGGATTTTCACCTCTCTATCTTGGACTTTGTGAGTACCACAAGAATCAAAAAGCGTTCAGAAAGAGGAGAAAATAAGCTCAACACTTACCATGCTGAACTACACCACAGAGGCCTGGTAAGGTGACATTTTCCCTCACCGTATGAAGACCAGGGGGGTCATGCATGCTCTCAGGATGAGAGCAGGTCTGAGGGTCATCTCTGCTGTCCCATTGCCAGGAACTGAAGCAGCAGCTGCTGCACAGAGAAGTTCAAGAAAACATTTATTGGGCTCCGGTGCAATAATGTGCCTTGGGGGAGCACTCCTCCTGACACACCGCCAAGCGCTCCACGCTCACATGTAATATTAATACAACACGGTCGCTTCTTTAATGAGAGCACTCATTCTTGAACACTGCTCCAGTAAATACGCAAGGAAATTTTATGAGGCAGTTGATGCACAAAGCTTTCACTTAACAAGTTATAGGACCTCTTGGGAGAAGAAGGTATGTGGGGAAGCAGTGGCTGAGGCCAGGCAGGGAGGGAAGATGCTGTGACGGCCACGAGACAGAGCTCAGGCTCTAACAACGGCCAGAAAACAGGATGTATTCATGGAAAACACACCCTTACAGACTGAACAAATCTTTACAAGTCTCCTCCAAGATAAGCCTGCACCACGTAAGCCTAACTTGGTGGTAATCTCAGGAATCTCCACGAAAGCCATGACCATGCTGCCTGGGTGATGATAGCTGCATGTTAAGGCTCCCGAAGGTGACAAACTGGTGGGAGAAGCCACCTGTACCTGAAGATACCCTACTACCCAGACCAGATGCACATCTCACCTAATGTAAAGCCTCCATTATACAGAGAGAATGATCCAAGTTTTATTCACTATACAAGGCATCGCGTGAGAAAATGTCAGCGCCCTGCTTCCTGCCCAAGTGCTCTCCAGAAACTAAATAAAACCTTGCTGCAGAAACAGGACTCAAACCCACTCCCTTCCTGAAGCAATACACAAAACTAAAATTTGCAATCCTTGATTTTCCCTGTCTGGCAGGGAGGAATAATCCCGCACAACAGCATGTGTCTGATATGATTGCTTGGAAGAAATTAAAGGCTTATACCTAGAGAAGTGTAAATCCTGCATTGCTAAGGTTTCCTCAGCTGCAAGGGAAAGAAACATTGCCTCCCAGTGATTAAGAATGTAATTATTATTATTAATTCTGAAACACTTTGAATTACATGGTACATTTTCTTTAAATGGGCCCTATCGTTAGCGCAAGCTGATCAGAACCAATGATTTATTCGTGGCTTAATATCCCCACTTGTTTCACATGCTCAGCACATTTTGCTCAGTATTAGTGGCTGGTTGCTAGAGACAATCAATTTAAATTTAGACAGAAGCTTTTGGAAAAGTTTTATTCAGAGAAGATATATGAATTAAAACACTAACTGTAGTGATATGTAACTACTGATTTCTTGTACACTCTTAGCACCTCTGCGTATGCTTGAAGATCTCAAGAGAGTTCTCAGGCAATTCCAAGTTCAAGTCCCTATTTGAGCAGAGCTTTCCACTCAGACCCATTCTAAAATCATAAGGAAGTCTACGAGGCAGCGCTGAAAAATTGTGAAATTTCTGCAGATAAAAATCAGAATTGGGCTTCCCCTATGGTGCCATCAGTGAAATACCTCCAGCCTTCCCTATTCATTTGCAATATTTCCTCTACTTTCTAAAGGAAAAGCCTGTCTTTACTGACTGTGTTGCAAAGCAGGTCTTAAACAAAAATAGCCATGGAAGAGGAGAAAAAAGCTTTTACAAGTTTGGCAAATACACTACTGACAAGAAACAATACATTTTTAACCGCTGTGTAATCACAATACACTTTTCCTACTGCAACTCCCTCAAAGCTTCTGCCCAACAGTGTTGGATGCGGAGCAAAACCCAGCTGCCACATCTGTGCTGCACGTGGCTGTGCAAGCAGCTCCTCCTGCTTGACCTCTGAATTTTTACAGCTCAGCCCCACAAGCCAAGTTGAGTTTTCATGCTCTGTGCGGCTGCTCGAGCCCTTCATTTGGGGCCCGCGCTGTTCCTTCCCCCAGAGGTAAGTATTTCCACATTGCACTTTCTTAATCTGCCATCGTTTACATGAAAGGCCACCCTCTGGTTACCCTGCTTTGCTGATTAGGTGAGGAATAAGACTGGAGAACAAGGCCAACAAGCCAATAAGTGCTCAGCTCTCCATGGTTTTTCCTGCTCCCTATTCAGGGAAGTTTTCTGACCTGTGTAATGAATCTGGCTCCACACTGAATTAGGTAAATCCACGATGCTGCAGGCTGGTCTCTGCCCGGCCGCACGAAGGGATCGCTTTCAAAGGTAAGACAAAAACATGAAAGATTGGCTTACCAACGTGATGTGAACACCCCAAATGGTTTTATAAGGTTAACGATTAGTCAAAAGCAACCCAGCCAGTTCTGGGAGAAATTTATCTCAAAAAAGGAAGCACGGAGGAGAGAACTGCAGCCAAAATGAAAGGGAAGAAGGGCAGACGCCTCCACAGAAAGGCAGAAACACTCCAACCCCTTCCAAGCCCTATTTGTTGCTTGCCCACTGTTCTGTTTCCATTTCTGTATAATTTATTCCAAAGCAAATATATTCTTTTTAAGAGAAGGTGGAGAAGGCTGCGCCTGTGCTGCGGGACACAATGCTGGCGTTCAGCCGCTGGTTGTTCCTTGCTCCCACACTAATCACAGAGGCTTTGTCTAGTTTGGGATTTAGCAAGACTTTAATTATCTTCCAAGGGTACAGCCACCTTGGGAAGACTCTTCTCATTAGCTAATTAGCCTATTGTCCTAATTAGGCAGGGCAAAGTCAGTTTCACTCCCTCTCTGCCCTGCACAAAAAACCTTGCTTTTCCCACCTAGGTGTTCCCTCGAGCTGGTCACAGCCCCTCTGGACAGACTCATCTTCGAGGCTGGGTGGTGGCAGACAGCAGCACCCTGTGCCACCACCAGAGCTCCAACTTTGGGAATGGTTACACGTGGGAAAACCATGGCACAAGATTTCCTCCATGACTTCCTCCAAGAGCAGCCCTGGGGCAGAGCCACGTCCCGGCCAGCCAGCCCCCAGGACAGTCCTGTCCTCCTCCTGCTGCTCTCTGCTTGGACTTGGATGGGATTAAACATCACCCATGCAGAACAGAGAAAGAAAAGCAAACAAAACTCAAAGAAAATGGAGACAGAAAAAAAAAAAAAAAGTAAACAGAGCATGTATGCCCACCTTCCCTCTTCCTGAAAAAGGTCCTGGCTCATGTGGCAGGACTGTCAGCAGGGCCATTAATCATTTGCTATTACCAAAGCCAGTATTTGTCCCTCCAAATCTTTCCGCAGCACCCAGCCCTGGGCCAGCCCAGCTTGTTGGTGCTGCAGGGCGTGCAGGGCAGCCCTCCCAGGGCGGCAGGCTGGGATTTTGCTTGGCACACAAACAACTTGGCCACGTTTCTCCTGCTGTGCAGAGCCTGGGCGCAGCCGAGGCGGTGTTTCGTGGGAAAGCACGGCTTGGCACTGGCACAGAGGAGAAGGAGAAGGCACAGTGCTGGTGCCCTGCACCTTTGCGTGATCCCATGCACCCATGCACCAAAACAGGATGCTTGTCGACAGGCAGCCATGCAGAAAGACCCTTCCTTCGGGGCCTCAAAGTTCAGAGAGTGAAGTCTCCAGGAGATGGAGGTGAGTCTGATGCAGGCTTTCCTGATCAGAGAAATTTTGTTTTAAGTAATTTGAGGGTAGCTGTGCAGAGACCTGGACCAGCATGCAACAAATCCTGCGTTAAGCACACACACAGCTGGAGAGAAGGGTCTTCACCTGTCCGGAAAAAAAATAAAGCCTCCAGCCAGGATGCCATAATTACAGAAGTCTTCAGCCCAGGAACGTCTGCAGGGACTGTGCGTGTCCATAGCACAGTGCCAGGACAGCACCCCAACAGTCCCCAGGGACCACGACATCCCCACCAGCACACCACCCCCTGAGCCTCCTGGGACACATCCTGCTACCCAAACACACCACAGCCCTCCCTGGAGCAGTCCCAGTGCTGCATCCACGTTTGTGGTCAATGGCACAGGAGCATTGCTGGCAGCCAGCTCAACGAGGCAAATTCATCACTGTCCAGCTGAGCAAGCTGATAATGAAGGTAAAAGGAAATGCGTTCACGGGCTGTTCCCCACCAACAGCGAGGACATTTTTGAGCAGCTCACACCTTTGATAGTATCCCTGTTTAAGATGGGGGTGCTGAGTGTCACCCTTCCATATGAAGTCCCAGCAGCCCTCCTGCAGTTCCCTGGCCAGTGTCACATCTCCCTGGGCTGAGCCCAGAGGGCCACAATCCCCACGTCAGATCCCCTGGCACTCCAGGGGGTCAGGATAAATCAGAAGACCTGGTGGGAGTTTGCTACAGAGAAATAAACCGGCAGAACAGATGAGCAGCTCCTTGAGCAGCTACCCACGATGTACAGAAAGAAATGATGTTGTTTCAGGCTTGTGGCAGATGCTGGAGGGTTTGTGGTGCTAAAAAAAAAAAAAATTAAAAAAAAAAAATCATCTCAAAACACCTACATACAGTCAAAGGCTTTCTAGGACAAGGAAATCCTGCAGGAGCTGGGAGGAAACCAATCGCAGTTCCCAACTGCACCCGAGATATGAAAACTGAACGTGGTCCAACACAACACCTCTGAAAGGTCCATTTCCCCAAACTAGAAACAATCAGACAAAAATAACTGAAAGAAAACACCTAAATATATACAAATGTGGCAGTGGGAGATGTTTAAAGATATCTCAGTGGAGCCCTCCTCCTTCCAGAAAAGCAATACTTTATTCAGAAAAAGTTTATTTTGTTTAAGAATTAAGACAGAAGACGAATTAAGAAATAAGTAATGAATAGAAAATCCACTATAAAGTGAGTAGCTAGAAATCAAAATATTTTATAAAGAAAGTTAAATGATATCATGCAAAAAAAAATAATGGCAACATATGTCAGATAAAAAGCAATGATCTATCGATACCACAGGCTGACACGAAAAGAAAGTACAGGGAAATTACCCATCCTGATACAGCGGATGTAGAAAGTATTTCTCCTTCCAGATAAGGATGACTTACATTTCAGATACATCCAAATTCTCCAAATTCCAGAAGGAAGTGGGAAAGGCATTCAGCACGACTAAACATTTTCCACATCTGCAAAACTGGAAAACGTGAACACGCACAAAGGAGCTCCCTAACACTGACTTTGAGAAAAGAAACATGTCCCAGGGCACGCAGGAAGTTTCAGAGGTCTCGAAACAATAAATGAAACTCCCTTGAGCGAACACAAAGCTTGCAGCGCGCCAACGCTTCGGCCCAGCTGACCTGGGAAGCTGATGTGGTCCTGCAGAGCCAGGGAAAGGCCAAAGCAGCAAAGTATGAGGAAACAGGAACGCAATTAGTGCTGGCCAACACAGCTGTATGGGAGCAGGGCTTGTCAGACCAATCTGCTGTTTCTTCCCAGACCAGGCATTTGGCTGACACAGGTATCTGTGCTGACATGATGCATGCAGACTTCTGCATTGGGTTTGGGCCGGTGTGACAGCCTCACAGCCCCATACACAGAGTACAGCAAGGGGATTAAAACCAGCTGAGCTTGGTGACCTAATTAAAGTTGTAACCCCACTGACTGCCCCTACAGAGGTTTTGGCTCCCTGAGCAGACGATGCTGCTACCAAGGAGCCAGCAGGAGCAGCTTTCTGCAGGGCAGCACAGGTGGGAGATGTGGGCTTCCACGGCGTGCACATTTTGGCTGCGTGCCTGCGTTTGCAGAGAGTTCAGGAGAGCTAGAAAACTGCATTTCCAGAGCCTTTTCCCACCACCCTCGACCTTTTAAGTGTGCTGAGCCTTGAATGCATGAACCAAAGCCTGGAAATGCGTTTGGCAACTGGCTCCTGCCCGGTACTTAGACTGAAAATATCTCTGTTATAACCCAAAGGGGAGGTAGTTCTCCTTCACTTTGTAGCAACTTTAACTCGCGGAGGAGGCAGGCTTAGGACTTGCAGTGCACCCAAGTGATTAACAATTAGACAGGTGGTAAAGGCAGCTAAATGGCTTCAAATCTGCCTGCTGCACTTCTCAGCTGGAGAACATACACCACCAGTTAGTTACCCTGGGGGGAGAAACAAGGGGGTATCTACCTTTCCTTTTGATCACAAGCTCACAATGCTCCCATTTTAAAGCAAAGCTAACAGAAAGCAGCACGTTTATGTGCTGAGGATCCTACAGGCCATGCTTTGCATGGCTGGGCAAACACAGGCTCAGTGTTCGGGGTTGCTGCACCCAGCCCCTGCCCCGGCCAGCTGCTGTGCACTATCGTTAATAAATCAGTCAAATAATGGGGGCAAGAAGGGGGGGATGCTGTCCCATCAGGCTCACCCATTTTTACTACTTATCCTGTAGTAAAAGACTACTTTTACTGTACTCTGTGGAGTTACTCCATATTAAAAGATTGAAATACAGAGAGCGAGATCAGCATCTCCAGAGTGCTCACAACTTTCTCTCCCGCATTACAACATTGTGGAGAACATTTCATGCAAACCATTTAGCCAGCCATAGCAGTACAGGTCACTTTATGCCTCTGCCTGTGAAAGCAGCCCGAGCACTCCTGACACAACGCACCCCGCGGTACATCCGACCAGCACCACCTGAAAACTCCCTTCGGAGCAATTCCTATCGAATCTTTTCCTAGCCTTTGCCGAAATAACCCACCTCCGACGGCAGACCCCAGCCCTCCCTGCCGGCTGCCCAGCGGGGACACCCGGGGACAGCCCGGGACCTCCCCGCGCCCGGTCCCCCCGCGTCCCTCCGCACTCACCGGCGTTGCGGAGCTTCTTGTTCCTCAGCACCGACAGGATGACCAGGGCATTGCCCAGCACATCCACCACGATGGTGACGATCAGCACGGCCGCCAGCCCGCTGCTGGCCCTGGCCACCGCCTGTCCCCCCCCCCCCGACCCCGGCCGGCAGCTCCCGTTCCCCCCCTGCCTCTCCATGCGCACCTCCCGTTACTGCGGGGCTTTTGGGGGGGAATTTTTTTTTTTTTTTTTGGTGGGGGGTCCCGTCGCCCCCACCCCCGGGCGGTGCCGGGGCCCGGGGCGGGGCGGGGAGGGGCTGGAGGGGGGGGACGGGGCAGGCGGCAGCGCTGTCGGATGGCGACACCGCGCGGTGGCGGGGGGCAGCGGCGGGGAGCCCGCCCGGTGCGGGGCCCGGGGGGTGTCACCCCCCCCTTGTGCCCTCAGGAACAGGGGGTTGCTTTTGGTTAGCCCCCAAGTCAGCCAGGTGGACTGGATGGCCTTTGAAGTCCCTTCCAACTATTCCCTTCCCTCTCCATCCCCATCCCAATCCCAATCCCATCCGCATCCCAATCCCATCCCCATCCCACCCCAGCAGCAGCGAGGCTCAGCCGGAGCCCAGCAGCACCCAGGGGTGCCCCAGCAGGGCTGTGCTGCACCCCGAGCCAGCCCCGCTCCTGCACTCTGACCTTGGCCGAGCCAGGCTGCCTTAAGCTGCCTTTTACAGAGACTCGAGAGCATCCATTTGGAAACAAAATGTTTATTTTATTTTATTTTTATTTTATTTTTATTATAATAGTCAAAACAGTGCATTTCCAAATTGCCAAATACAGTATTGCAGCTTGAAGCTTGGCCCTTTGGGTGAACTTGCACTGCTTTCTACACAATTTTTGCAAATATTTTCTTTCTATCTAAACCAAATAGTTTTCTTCACAAACTTCTTCCCTTTCTGTGTTCAGAATCTTCCTGCAGTTCGGGAGCAGCTCACGTGGATGCATCCTTCAGCAAATTTTGCCTACACAGCATTCTGGTCTGGTGCCATTTCCACCACTTTTAAGACACTTTCAGACATATTTCAGATGTGGAGAGCCGGGATGTGGCTTCAGAGGACCCGGAGTTCATATGCAGTTGAAACTAATGAGGGTGGTGTCCGAAGTGCAGGGAAAAGCAGTTGCCTTTCTGAGCACTTTGCAGGGATGTGTGTGATGCCATTGCTTCTCCTCTGGCTAGGGAGGCTTTCAGCAGCCCTGGCAAACCCATATCCAGGAGGATTATCTTTTGGCACTGCCCTCCAGCCCCACAGCAAGGAGTTTGCTGAGCTGGGGCGTCTGGTGGGGTTTTGCCTACTGATACCGACTGGTTATCAGCTGATTGCTGAACAGCTGGAGGAGAATTAAGGCCGAATCCCACTGCTCCCCCCGAGCTGCAGGGCAGGGGGCTTCTTCTGTTGGTGCTGCCCCAGGCAAGGGCACCCACAGGAGCACCAAAGCTCAACAAAGCCCAACAAAGATTTTGGCCTCACATACGCCTAAAAATATCTGCTGGCATAGCAGTGTGAAGTGCAGGGAGTCCCATTTCCAAAATAATAATAATAAAAAAGGTGTTTCTTTTGGTGCAAAACTGACATCTGCACGAAGCAGCCTTTTTTCTGCAGCTGCCCTAGATGAGCAGGTCTGGGTAGCTGTGCCGGGCACGTGTGCGTGTCTTCATGGTTACAGAGACTAATCTCTCATACGACACTCGGAAGAAATTATGATAGATGCAGTGAGCAACTGTTTGCATCGGCGGGGTGATTTAGATGAATCGTTCTCAGGCTGCTTCCTCCCACCCTCCTGCTAAATGGACTCGTCGCTGCTTCAATTAAAAGTCTGGCGCTCGAGGAAGTGGCGGCAAGGAAAGAAACGACGGTGGCGGTATCAATGAGACCTTTTCTAATTATGCTGTGCCAGAAACTCTGACGTAAATCATGCTGAAGAAAAATACCTGCAGTGTGTCGGAGGAATTCAGGCTCGTTTGGTCGTGCAAGGACCGTGTGTACAATCACAGGAGAAGGAAACTGAATTAGTGTCAGCAAGCAGAGCTCCTTGGTGCCCTGGCACAGAGCTGAGGTTACAGGCACAGACACCAGGACCAAACAGAATGCAATCGGTGCAAAATACTCCCAAACCCTTTATTTATTTTTTATGTTTAGGTGCAGAGCATCACCCACATGGTACAGAGCCTGCCAAGGTGCTCAGCTCAGGAAGAGTTAATCCAGGTACACCGTAACAACTGAAAACCTGCATAATTGAAAAGTGGCTGAGGCATTAATCTTCCTTCTCAGTACCTTGAGTCCTCTTTAAAAAGATTATTTTGTCTTCAGAGACAGCTTTAATGCTGCTTAATGAATTGCTTATAAATGAAGGATTTTTCCCCCCTTCATGGGGACAGGCTGACTGCTACGCTGATTTTTGTCAGTGCAAAAGAGACAATTAACTTTTGTCAACTACACAAAGATAACAGTTGTTCTCCACAAACACCACTATGCTGTTTGACGTATTTAGGGCCGATCTATCTTGTCCTTTTGGCTGAGCCTGTTTAGTGGCAGCGACGTATCTATTTCCCTTGGCTGGCTCAGGGGAGCTCTTCGTGCTTACCAAAATAATTACTGGCCCTTGTACACCCTCAGGTTGTAGGACAAAAAGCAACACACAGCTCCCTCAGGTGCCGGACAAAAACAACCATTAAGGGGTGAAAAGCCGCTCATTCAGCCCAGCTGCCCAAAGCTGCAGTAAATGACAAGGGAAAGAAGGAAAAATTCGTATTCCTTTGGGACTCTGAGTACACAGTGACAGGGGCAACGCCGCCGTGGGACGGAGCACCAGAGCCCCCCTTTGCCAAAAACGCTTTTACTAGCAGGATGGTTTGTATGGCAGAGGCTGAGCTGTGCACGTGGTTTGTATGGCCTCAGCCAAAGCCATTTCACCCCATTTTGTCAGGCCAGGAAGGTTCAGATTCAGTTGACGTATTTTGTGGCCAACAAGAACTCTTCTAAGGGCTTCATTTTCTGAGAAAAGCTTTCCTCCTACATTGCCCAACAGCACACGAGTTACTTAAGGTGTTCGGTGTCCCACAGCAGAACAATAAATCAAGGAGAGGAGGGGAGAGGGCACAATGTCCCTGTTTGTCCTCCTGCCCCCGTCCTCCTACAGGCAGGGATGCTGCGGGGTGCCTCCTGCCCGTCCCCGTGGCTCTCAGCCCCTCTCTCCCTTTCTCTGCCCTTTCTTCCTCCCAGCCACAAGCCTGGGGTCCTGCCCCATTCAGGGGACAGCTGGAGGGCAGCTTTTGGACACACCAGGGCCTCCCCCAGTTCCCCACAAGCCTCATTCAGAAAAGCGACCTGAGCTGTGCCTCTGGCTGTGCTTCAATCCCTACAAAAGGGCTGGTTCAGAGCTCTGGGCAGTAACACCCTCAGCACCAGCCGTGGTGCAAGAAATGTCTTAATGACACACCATCAGCACCTCCCTGCCTGCAGCAAGGGGCTCGGTCACCCTGTTAATGAAGGCTCGTTTTCTTCATCCTGATCACGGGAAATAGGCTGCCCAGATCCAGCAGCCTTCGGAGATGTTTCCCCCTCCGAAGCGAGGTGCTTTCGGCCACCGATTGCAGGCAGGGAGCTCTGCAAATTGCTGGGTGAAAGCATCGATAGGAGCAGACGGGCACCGATCGCATTCCTGGCGGTTGGCTTGCTTGGAAACAGCGGATGGAAACGCAGAGGCCAGGAGGACAGAAAGCCTGGACGCGGCGGGGATCAGCGGGGGAAGAGCACTGAGAGCTGTACCACACAAGGCAGCAACCCAACAGCTGAGAAAGGTACCAGAGATATTCAGGGTTTGTATACATACATTACACACACACACACGAGACTGACAAGTCATATCTATACATGCAATATGAGCAAGATGTTGCTATGGCAATCTTAATTCCGCGTTCCTTACATTAAGAAGAAGGCTGGAAGTTGTTTGGCACGGCGACTGCCTTTTTGTTACAGTACGTGCAGCGTTCAGCCCAGCAGGACTCTGATCTCTGCCTCCCGGAGCTATGGAAATAGAAAACACTGCTAACAATAACATCGCCACGCGGCGGCCTTGGATGCAGAGTCCTTAAAAAAAAAGAAAAAAAAAAAAAGAGATGCAGACAGAAAAAGAATGCAGCAAAACCAGGCTCCAGTGCTGCCTGTGCTGTGGTGGGAGCCCTGCTGAAAGCTGACATCCCCAGCCCCAGGCTGTGGTCTTGGGGCTCAGCTTGGTTTTGCTTCCCCCAAAGGAAAGACCTGGGATGAATTTACTCAGCCTCTCCAGGAAAAGCTTTAAAGACATTATTAAAGCGTGAAAATACACAAAGATCTCCAGAACAATCAAGTGAGGCTTGAAGGAAAATCCTGGAGCTGTCATATCAGAGAAGCTTGCAGCAAAGTGCATTCATAGCCACAAATTTTGGGGCTTTTCCCATCGGATGCTGCAGATCTGTTACAAACCACGTGGAGGAGGTGGCCGCGTTGCCGTACCTGAAGGCGTGAGGTGGAGATGCTGCACGCCCAGGTGCATCGGGAGGGTCAGCACCCAGATGGGGAACGAAACACAAGAAGGGGGAAACACTTACCTGACGTGCAGAACTAGATGCCACGCTTTGTGAGTCTCATAAAGCCTTTTGTGCTGAAAATCCTGCTCCAGATGAGGATGGGGATGTTTCTCCTTGCGGTCCCAATCCACCCAAAACTTATTTGCGGAGCCGGTGACACGGACACGCTCCCCTGCGGGGGCAGCGAAAGCCCTCGCCGTGCCGGGGCCCCAGGGCACGAGCTGCCCCCCTCCCCTGCCTTCGGTGAGGGTCTGGGTGCTGCCGGAGCCCCCCGCGGGTGCTTCATTTGGGAAGAAGCACAGAGCCACAGCAGCACCGGGGGTCCAGCAGCACCGGGGAGGCGCAGGGATGCTGTGCAGTGCGTTTGTGCTGCCTGAAGATGGCAAGCCAACACTGCTGTTTATAATACATGCAAATAACCCTGCCGGAGGAAGAAGGGGCTCCCTACGAATAAGAGGGCTATATTTTCTTCTCAGCCCATGGAACTGCCAGGGCAGAATTGAAATTGCGGTGTTTATCAAACGGGTCCGAGCTTTTTCCTTTCCTCCTCTTTGTTAAGCAGAAGCTCAGGCACTGCTCCCGGTACGGCTCCAGTCCTCGAGCCCAAATGCAAAGTCTGAGGGAGAAATTGCAATGCATCCACTGGCACCAGGGAGCCATAGAGCTAGCGTGTGCAGGCAATAATTTATCCTAAGCCTTCTAGTGGCATTTTATGTCTTTTTGCTGTAGTGCTATTACAGCTTTGATTACTCCATTTTTATGTTTGTCAGCACAGCATATGGGCGAGATAATTTGTATTCAAAGTATTAAACTGGTAATGTAAATTATTAAAGACCCAATTCATAAAGGCAGTATGCACCACATGCAGATCCCTTCCCCAGACCTCTCCCCTCCTCCCCTGGATTCACAGACCTGGTTAACCGGGTTTGCAAACCAGGGTGGGCACGGGGTGGGACCCCCAGCACGGGTGTGGGATGGGGACAGGGACACTGCCACTGCCACACACATCCCACTCCTCCCCATGCTCCTGTCGCCCACCGGTGCATCTCATTTCAGCGTCTCTGAAGATGTGACAGGGATGACAAAACATTCCTGTTTTTACCCTTTTTTCCTCCAGAGCACCCCCAAATCCCGCCAGTCTTGCCAGGCCATTCAGCTCTCCGGCTGCAACCCCAGCGACGACGGGCGACTGGTTCCAGTAGCTGTTTACATACACAGCACCACCGTGTTGAGCAGATGCCGTCTTCTGTTTTTCTCATTACCAAGATTTACTGCCTTATAAGCTTATTATTGACTGAGGCTTTAGGCTCTCCTCGGGGCTGAGGACAAGGGGAACGCAAACTCCTGGCCACAGGAGCATCCCCGGCACGGCGCTGGAGCTCCAGGTGCTTTTTGGGAGAAGGTTCCCCTGGCCTCAACCTCTCCACCCCACAACCTCTGCTGACATGGGGTGACACGCCAGCTCTCCATGACACCAGCAACAAGCAAAAGAGCTGTTTTTACTTAAACGTGGGTGCACCACGTACCAAAAGCGGGCAGGGATGGAAACGGGAGCACAACAAAGCCGTGGAGGTGAGGGAGGAGGATGGAGGAGCAGAGCACACGCTGGGCCACAAGCAGAGAGATGACTTCTGGGAGGGGGAAAAAAAAGAAACCAAGAAGCCACTATTTGGCCACTTGTGTTCACAACGCATCAACATACTCAGAAATCCTTTTCCAACATTTTTTCCAAAAAAAAATTATACTCACGTTTCATCACCAATTAAAAGAGAGGAAACCCCAACCTGTCCCACACCTGCTGGGGCTCTGTGCCCCAGTCTCCCACCTGAGGAGGGTAGGGTGAATATTATTTATTTTTTAATTATTTATATTATTTTGGAAGGCATCCACGGAGATGTGGATGCCTCTCGGAGCCTGCAGCCCGAGCCCGGCAGGCTTCCAGATGTCCGCGCGGCTCTCCCACCCCAGACTCCTAATCCCCTACTTTGTCTGAGCCCCGGCTGATTCCTGATGCATTCAGCTCACCCAGCCCAAATATTCTTCCGAATATTTCTCCCTCCCATCCTCACGTTTCACCTTGAAGGAGAAGCACTTCGCCTTCGTTATCAAGCCAATTAGTTGGGCACAAAAGCTGTGAGTAGGACCAAGCAAGGCTCAACGGCCTGTGAAATCCCCAATATTTCAAGACGGGCTGAGGCCAAATATGACCGTTTTTAAGAAAAGGGAAAGAAAAGGGTGAGTAACCAGAGTGCAACGATGAGAAGAAAACAACCACACAGGCATCCACACCAGTTAATGAGAGGAAAGTTGACAAACAGAGCAGCCATAATTCCCCCTACAAGGTCGGAGGACCAAAGCTTGCGAGGAAGAAAAGGAAATGATTAACAGGGGAAATATGCATGGTACAGAAAAGACTTTTTAGTCCGAAAAGGGATGTCCGTACTTAGCAGCACTTGGTTCCTGTCGTCAGGGCCCTGCACCTTCCTGGACGTGTTTTTGCCCCGCGAAAGGCAGAAGTCAGAGGGAGCTCCTGCACAGCCGTCACACACACACCGAGAGCCGTCTGCGTGCCTCGAGGACGAGGGGAAAGAGGCAAAGAGTCCGGAGCAAGTACATAAATAAGGAAAAACCCTCTTATTCGGGAGATGGCTCCCACCGAATGCTTTCAAACCCCTGAAAGTGGCAGTGCTCATGCAAGACCTGAGCACGGACCCCAGCAGACCCACAAGACACCCCCGCTCCCTTCCACCCGGACCCAAACCCAAGACACCCGTCCCTCGGCCACCCCCATGGCACCGGCACCTCCATCCCTGCCCAATCTGTTGAGCAGTTGTTGCTTTTTAAAAATTTTTATATATATATAAATTTATATCAAATTTATATATTTATATATATTACCTTCCAGTAAGTTAGGAGTGTCAAGTGCGGTGTGGGCTGGGTTTGCAGGGTACTTCCTCGTGCTCCCACAGGTGAGTAATCACGTTTTAACAGGAAAGGTGAAGGGCTTAGCCTCCAACAAAGCTTTCTTTCCAGGAGAGATGCTGGGGGAGACAGCAAGATCCCCACAGCCCGGCTCCCCCAGCTCCACGACCAGCTGGGGGGACCCCAAAACCAGCTGTGCACCAGCAGCGGTGCCCCCCAGGGTCAGCATCACCGACAGCGAGATCTTCAATCAAACAGCTGAGTGCCATTTCTTCAGGTCCTACCCCAATTCCTGACAAACCCTTGAAGAAAGGGCTCTCTGAGGCTTGTGCTGGTTCCTCACCTTACAGCATGCTCCCAGCAGCTTGCAAAAATTAAGTTAGTGCCCAAAGCAATGAGATAAACCCGCTGCAGACCCAGTGCGTTTCCTTTCGCTCTCCCTGATGCAGGGCAGCGACCGCGGGCAGGATGGGGGCTCACAGGCACAGGGAGCAGTACTGCAACCAGATAATGAAGCCCAGGCCAGGGAGGATGCCCAGCCTGAGCTCTGAGGCTAACAAGAAGCAAACACCACCCCGATGTATTTCAGCAGGCGAGAATCGAGCAATCCACCACACCTGCCACGGGCGTTCCATTTTCTACACCAACATAAAGCACACCCCAAGCTTCACGAAGTAGCAGTTAAAAACACTTACAGGTAATAAGCTCTAACAAACAAAGCCAGAACGTGTCCCATTAATGTTAAAAAAGAGCTTTTTTCCCACTCCAAGTACCCCCGGGAGGTTTCTAAGGGGAGGGTCTGGGAAGAAACAGGTGTGCAGAGGAGCGCCCGGCCGAGAGGTGCCAGGTCTGGGGGCAGAGCAGGGGCACTGCAGGGCTCAAGAGCCAGCAGCAAACACATTCAGGACTCCCCCCAGCAGCAATGGGCTCCTGAAGGCGATTTTCCTGCCTGTTGGATTCAGCCAGCGACGTGAAATCGCCCCTTGCCAGGGAGCAGTCACAGGACCTCTCACCTGCTCCTGCCCCATTTAGGGACCCAGGTGCCCTCAGGGTAAGCCTTTGGCAGCCCCAGCTCTGAATGAGGCTGGTAGCACAGCCCGGGAGCCACCTTATACCCTAATCTCGCTTTATTACATCCATACCAGCCCCATCAGGTGGATCGGATGCTTGCAGGCACTCCAGGCACAGGTCAGGCAGTAAACCCTGCCAGGTTTTCCTCACAGGGCACACAAACCCCACCAGATACTGGGTCCCTTGTATGCCACAAGCTGAATCACGCTCAGAGAGCGGCTGCCTGGTGAGCAGGTCCCTCTGCTTCGCTCTACAGCACGGCCACGATTTGCAATTCAGTTTATTGCATTAAAACCTGGCACAGCCCTAGCAGAGAGAAACAAACATGTCACTGCTGACGGCCACTCCTCCTCGTCCAAGCACGCTTCCAAAATCCCTCAGATAGGGTTTGCCTGGGGTTTTCTGGGGCAAATGGGGTTTGCCTACTTAAACCCCAAACAGGGTTTTGTAGGGCAGCATTTATTAGGAATAAATAAAGCTACCTAACCAGCCCTTCAGAGGGAACAGACACGGAGGTGTTGTGACTCTGCCGGCATCCCCTGTGCAGGCTCCCACCTTCCTGCGGACCTCCGCTAGAGCTGGAGCTGTTTACTGCTAATTGACTCAATGCGCATTTGGACCAGGATTTTTAATTAATTACAGAAGAATTAATGCACTGCTTCCCCACAGATGCATTAGGGTACCAACAAACCTGTATCACTGGTCTGCATCCCCTGCTCTCACTAACACACTGCTGGGCTTGTTTGGGGAAGCAGAAGGCTCTGCCCACAGGTGCTCTCCGTTAAGGAAAACCTACACTTGCCTCTCTGCCACCCCATATTGTAGGCATCCAGAGAGGGGTCCCCAACCATTCCCCAAGGGAGCTCCTTGCACTCACAACCTGCTTTACAGCCAGCACAGGGGGGATGCAACACACCACATTTGGGGATTGAAAGCCACCTCACAGTCAGCTCCAGCAAACTCTCTCAAGAGCAAGGCTCTCTCCATCCTTCCCCTCCCCTCAATGTTGTATTGTCACCCTTCCCTACATCTAGCAGAGTTAATAAGAGACACATTTACTCTGCGTGGCTGTGGAGTGAAGTTGAGCAAGAAGTTTGAGCTGCACGGCAGCCCAAAGGAGAATTGCCTGCTTTAAAGCACGTGCATCTCAAGGCATGTGGAGGGTGCTCTGTCAAAAAAAACAGAACTGTGTAGAATTAAGCAGCTCCCACTATCTGAGATGTCTCCAAACACAAAAAACAGCGGTGGTGGAGCAGGGGGAAAATCCTGTGCTATTTACATACACTCACACTGTGGTGTTTATCAATGGCAGAGCAATGGAGGGGGAAAAAGCATCATCACTACATCTGCAGTACCCAAATTCCAGTCCCCAGAGTCCCACGCTAGCGTTGTATCGAACAGCATCCCCCAGGCATGCCATATTTCAGGAATGTGCCGAGCAGGAAGAGGTGCACGGGAAGGTCCAAGACCTTAATCACGCCCTGCAACACGATAGATTTCCAATATAACTAAGACAAAGAGGTGTCAGCTCTAGTTCTTATTTGCTAATGCTATCAATAGGGGCTCAGCTCACTAGCAGTTAATTCAAAGCCAAGCTCGATTTGCACAGCAGTGATCTACACTAATTCCCATATGTGGCTAAGGGGAGATTTTGCCAACTAGACAATAGAAACAGCATTAGAGCTCCTGAAACGATGCCATTGCTTTTCTCTTCTGCTCCACCACTTCCCATCAAGTTTCCACGTGCTGGCATCTCCAGTTGTCTTCTCTCTCACGACACAAGTCACATGGAAAGGGTAGGGAATACAAGGGTATCTATTTCTTTTCCAGATGCAGTTTTTATTCAGGCTTTTAAAACACAACTTCCCATAAACTGGGAGCCAATTTCACACTTGCTTTTTGTTGTTGTTCATTAAAGAAACTAAAAATTGCCATAATTAAGCAATTATAGAAATATTTCTAAGTGATCCAACCAAAACTTAGCCTTAAAAAAAAAGTTGCCACATGTTGCTATATTCCATAAAAGTTTATTAGCTTGCTTCATCTGATACCAAGCATTGCTTGTTTTTGCTTTCAGGTTGTAGCCCATCTCAACATTAGATCAGGCTCAGTTTTGCCAAGACACTATGGTTATTGAGAAGTCACAGAAAGCCAGACATGTACCCAATTAGGCAATGAAGCTGTTTTATCCACATTCGAATTATTTTTACTGCCTGTAAGCCTGGCCCTCATTAATCTGCAATTTGGCTCAAAAGAAGCCGTGGCAGCAGCCCATGCCTGGAGTTTACACTAATGAGTTACCCTGTCCTCTTAAGTCAGCTGTGCGTGGCAGCGCGCCTCTTTGACCTGCTGTTAATGCAAGTACCTCCTCACGCCCATCTCCTCCTGGCTGCCAAGCAAACACTGAGCCACAGAAGGAGCATGAAGGGGTGCTCGCCTTCCCTTCCCTGTGCTGCCACTGCTGGGGAAGAGCAGGGTTAGAGGCTGGCAGACAGGGACCGAGCGGTACCGCTCCCTCCCCAGGGCTGCGGAACACCCCCAGGTTGGGATTGTCAGGGACCTGCTGTCTTTCCAGTGCCAGAGGGTCACTAACGGGGAAAGAGACCTGCTGTCACCTCCCACCCCACGGCACCCAAGTCATGTTTGGGCTTGTGTCAGAGGACGGACACAGCCCCAGTACCTGTGCCACGCTCCTACGCAGCAGGGAGATCGACTAGGCGCCTCGCTCCTGCCATGAATTAAGATGCTAGAAAAAACCACAAGTCTGAAACAGTTTAACACAGGACAAAAAAGGCACATTTTAATATGTACAGCAATGCATTTGGGCTATAAATTTACCCAACACAACTGAAAAAAAAATCCAAACTATGCTTTTATACTTATTCCATGGTGTCAGCCTCATTCCTAGCCACCTACCTTTCTCTGCATCTCTGAATGCTGCTATATACACACACAAACAAACAATTACGTCATGAATGTTCATTTAGGCTCCCAAGTTCAAGTAATAAAGTTCAAACTTGCATAGCATCTTATGCCACTCAGCCATAAACAGTTACGATTGCATATTAGCTGGAGCAGCCATCTCTTTCAATTCAGCCAGTTTTGGCCACCATTTATTTATTATTTTTTTAATCCTTGAGTCAGAATGTTTCCTAAGTCACCAGCCCTGAGGGATGCCACAGACTTCAAAATGAACCTCTTTCTCGCTGTTGTTAAGATCCTTTTAAACCAGAAATTTAGAGTGTTGTCAAGAACAGTTTTAAAAATGTAATACTGTTTATTTTGCTTCAAAAACATTTCAGCATTCTAAACATACAAAAAAAACAGAACGTTGCAAATTTGTTTAAGTACAGAGTGTTTTTGAACTTCAGTTGCTGCACTGGCTCTTCACTTAGTTGACGATGAAGAGATGTCTACAGTTTCAGTTTAAAAACTACCGCACTTAACTAAAAAAATCCATACACTTCTCATGCCAGCTGAACCCCCTTCCACAACTAAGAATGGCAGCAGAATGCTATTTCACTATATACAGAAAGACAACTTTAAGCTAAATGGACGCCCACTGTAGTGTAAATAGATCTACCCTCACAGTGCATGCTTTGGGCCATGGCACCCCGTGGAACGTACAGCCTTTCCCAGTAATCACTGCTCCTCTAAGGCATCATAACTCTAAGCATGTACCACAAGAATCTGTCTAGTTTTTACAAACTATAGATATGTACAGTTTATAACCCAGGATTTTCTAGCCAATAACCATATAGTAACACCACCTTACAAATTAAAAAAATGCTTGAAACATTTTTAAATGCTTTGTTACACCAACAGCAAAGTGCACAGAGTTAGGAGAACACTAGAGCGCCTTTTCATTTTAAAAATGTTTGGAAATATGTACAACTTTGATACAGTTTCAGGGTGCTCACTACACCCATGGCCACTTCATGTAAACCAGTTACAATTTCTAGAGCACTTTTAGAAACTACAACGCGATCGGAATCCAATTTTTTTTTTAATTAAGCCTAATAAGGGCAAGAGACACCATCTCAAATAAGAGGTGCTTCATTTACGGTGTTTCCCCTACTCTATGGTATTCACATGGAGACAAGTATTGTACAGTTTTATTCGTCATCATCATCTTCATCCTCCTCTTCTTCATCCTCCTCCTCCTCTTCGTCTTCTTCCTCTACCTTTTTCCGAGCAGCTTTGGTTGCTGCTCCCTTTGCGCCATCAAACTTTCCTTTAGACTTGTAGTCTGCAACATCCTGCAAAGTCAAGGGGATGTCTTAATTTGCTCTAAGTAGCAAACACATCAAGCATTTGTACAGCAGCGGGCGTTAATGCGAAGGGACTGGCTTTGTGCAGCTGCATCCCCGAGAGGGGACACAGCCAGCATCCAGGTATGCAGACACTCGAGCGTATTCGGCTGCCCCCAGACTACGGAGGACTTCAGCCCTGCGTTCAGTTACTTTTCTGAGGAGGAGAAGTAAGAGAACCCAACTTCTCTTAGAAGTTTCCTGCTAACAGGACAGAGCTCCTGCAACAGCACAGCAGACTCTTTGCTGTAGCAGCACAAACAGCTGCTGTTGCACTTTGTTTGGGGAATTTCTGTGCCACTGGAATTCACCTGCATGCCTCTAACCTACTCTACCCCAACATATGTCCAGCCACAACTCAGAGTCTGGCTACACAGCACACTGAGAACATGTCTACCTGCCAACAGCTCTACGTGGGAGAGTTGCTCGTTGCACTGGGGCCACCTCGGCTTGGTCTATCGTACAGAAGCACTCTAACACAAGAGCCCATATATATGGTAGAGATGAGAAAAAAGCTAGCCTTACCTTCTCGTACTTCTCCTTCAGCTTAGCTGCCTTGTTATTATAAGGCTGCTTTTCACCATCACTGAGGTTGTTCCACATTTCACCAAGTTTCTTTGCTACATCCCCGATGGATATGCCAGGGTTTGTGGACTTGATCTTGGGGCGGAACTCTGAACAGAACAGGAAGAAGCCAGACCTTGGAAAGAAGCACCAGAGGACAGTGAGCACCACAGCAGCATGCCCAAGCAGCATCCCTTCACCCATCCATCACCCACAACATTCACATGCACACTCACACGCAGATTACAAGTCTTTGGTTTTTCAATATGCATTTTGATTTTACTGAGGGCCAGACTCACAACTTTCAACCAATGTTGTTCATATTAAGCATTCTCTATCCCCACCCCCCCTCCAATTTCATCTTAAGATAGGGTTGTGGTGAGACTTGAGTCATTTCTGTGTCTTTAATCACTGTGAGTTTAAGGGTACCAAGTACTGACAACTCCTGCTAGCACTCTACGTGCTCAAGAGTACAAGCTGCTTATGAGACAGTACCAGTACTACCAGTACTTCTATACCAACAGTGTGTCCCATCTACTTATTTTATGGTAAACATAAAGGCAGGTCATCAGTACTTGAGTAGAAACCAAAGTGATGTTTGTGCATTTCATGCCTTGGTTACTTACGGTGGTCGTTTCGGGGCATTGGGGTCCTTCTTCTTCTTGCCACCCTTAGCTGGTCCATAGTCCTTCATTTCTCTATCATATCGTACCTTATCAGCCTTTGCCATTTCATCAAATTTAGCCTTCTCCTTGCTTGACATGGTCTGAAAAACAAAAAAACAAGACGCCAAACCACATGATTACCCAACTGTTCAATAGCTGGCAAACTTTAAGTAAACAAGCCAACACGTACCAACTCGACAGGGGCGTTTCAGAATTTGTTTGTTTTCTAACTGGACCACATGGGGACGAAGGTCCTGTACTAGGGACAGCAGCCACAGCTGGCACACCAAGCAAGAGGGAAACAACTGGAATGGCACCTATACAGCCACAGTCCCCCTTGAGGACACGAGTCTCAAGGGAGATGACCACTTAAGAGCATTGCTTGGGAAGAGGAAGAAAGCCCAGGCTGTAGTGGAAGCACTTAAAGGTGCAAATGCCATGGGCTGAAGCCTCCACATTTCTTACAGGAACTGGCAGCATCACATCAGTGGCCACAGTATGCACGCTCAGACATCACAGGAGTCCTCTATGTTCAACCATACGTATGCCATGCTAGCAGACACCACAAGAAGTTGTCGCTTCAAGAAGTCACAAATTAAGGTACCTTCCACCTCTCTGAGCACTTCTTGGAAAACTCTGCAAAGTTGACTGGAACCTCTGGGTTCTTTTTCTTGTGTTCCTCACGGCACGTCTGCACAAAGAAGGCATAGGCAGACATCTTGCCCTTGGGCTTCTTCGGGTCACCTTTAGCCATCTTGACTCTGCAGGGAAGAGGGGAAAAATGTAACTAGTGAACATGTGTACACGTGAACCTGCATGTGTATAATGTGCAAATGTTTATATATGCACACATACATACACATGCAAGAGTATATCTGTTACACTCCCATCAGTTATACGTCTCCTTCCTGTCCCCCAATGCTTCTTGCTATCCCCCACATGGAGACTTAAATTATTTTTCCTTATGACTTGGATTGAAGGGTATGCCAAGTGGACATGGGATTTAAGCTTTACATCAATATATTTACATCATGTCCAAAGATGGGCTATTAAATACACATACTCCTGCCCAGTAAGCATTATATATGAACTAGTACAAAATATTTTAGTTGGCTACCACGCTGGGACTTGAGCAGTGCACATAGTGCTGGCCTGAGACTTGTCCCTTCAGTAGGGGAGTTCCCATGTTAGCAGCTGCTGCCCAGGTAGGAAGGGTTATTCCTCCTGTGTAAGTGCAATAACCTCGACAGATAAGGAGTTGGGCGAAGAACATCCAGTTCAAAACACAATGGGACCTGCGGGGCTCTGAGTGGAGAGCCACGCTTGGTCTTGCTCCACCAAGTGACACCAAGCTCCACCAAGTGACACCACCAAGTGACACCAAGCTCCACGCCTGGCGCCGCAGTGGGCAGCGCGAAGCAAGACGTGACCAGCCACTCGCTGCGAGGAAGACGCCAACTTTCGGGCCGCATCCTCCCCACCAACTTTTCCCCCCCCAGAGAGGCAGGAAACACGAGCGGAGCGCAGCAGCCCCCGAGCAGCGCCCTGGCACCGCGGCGCTCCCCACTCGCAGCGCTCCCGGCCCGACGCGAGCGCTCCAGCGCCGACCCACGCCGTGCGCGGCCGGGAGCCGGGCGAGGGGGCTCGGGCGAGCAAAGTTTGGGGCGAGCGGGCCCGCGGCCGTCCCTGCCTCCCCTCCCGCCATCTTCTCGCCCCCCCCCACGCCCCGGCCAAGGTCACCGCCGGCGGCCGGAGCGGGGCGCGGGCACCTGCGGGCGGAGGGGGCCGGGGGCCGGGGGGGGGGGGGGGGGGCCTGGGGGGGGGGGGGGGGCCCCCCCCCAAAAAAACATCATTTTTCAAACGTCCCCCCCATTAAAAAAAAGGCCCCCTTAAAGGGGGGGGGCGGGGGGGCTGGGGGGGGGGGGGGGCGGGGCGGCGGCCGGGGGGCGGCCGTGGGGACCCCTCCGCCGTCGGGTCCCGGTGCCACCGGGGGAGCGGCTTCGGCAGCGGCCGCGCTCGGCGCCCAGGGCCGGCGCCGCTCGCTAAGATGGCTTCTCCCGGCGCCGCCGCCGCCGAACAAAGCCGCGCACCCCCCTCCTCCGCCGCGCTCGCCCCCCGCGCCCGCCGCCGCCCCCGGCCCCCGCCAAAACGCCGCCCCCGCCGAGCGGGGACCCCCCCGCTGCCGCCCCCCCCGGGGTTGGGGGGGCGGCGGGGCCGGGGGGGGGGCCGGGGGCGGGGTGGGGGGGCCTCCCCCCCCCCTCCCGGAGCCTGCCTAGGGCAATACTCTGTAACAAAGGCTCCCGTGCAGCCATTATAGCCGCGGCTACGCTCCTCCGCGCCGCCAGGAAAAAAAGTGCGAAAAGGCCCCCCGAGCCCCCCCAGGGGCCGGAGAAGGGCACGGCGAGGTGGGGAAAGAGAAGCCGGGGCGAAAGCGAAAGGTTTGAGCCCCCGGCGGGGCGCCGGGGGGGCAGATTTCCCCCGCCGCGACCCCCCTCCCCATCGCTGCGCTGCTTACACGTCTTTCTTCCCTTCGCCGGGCTCTCCAGCGCCAGCCATGTTAATGCCCACAGCACGGGCGGCGCGGCGCGGGGAAGAAGCGATGCGGGGCTCGGCCGGGGGCTCAGCCCCGCAAAAAGGCCCGGGCCGGGCAGGGGAAGGGCGGCGGGGGCGGAGGCGAAGCCACCGGGGGAGCCGGGAGGCGGCGGGGCCGAAAAAAAAACTGTTTCGCCGGGACACACGGGCGCAGCGCGCAGGGTTTATCCCTGTCAGATGCTAAAGCGACAGCCATATTAATGCAGAATAAACAGCAGGCACGGCATTGCGCACGGCCGGCAACTTTCCCCCCGCCGCCAGCCCCGGCCATCCCCACCCGGGGGGAAAGGAGGGCAAATAAAAGCCGAGGGCGCCGCGCGTTTTGCCGGGCGGCGGCGAAAAATCCCTGCCCATGCGGGGGAGAAGAGGAGTTAGTCCCGGTGTAGTTACCGCACCAGCCATGTTACTCCCGGCGGCACGGCGCGGGGAAACGGGGCTGCACCGGGGGCAGGCGGCGCCGGGGGGCGACCCCCCGAGGGGCAGGGGCGGAGGACGAGGGGTAAACGCTGCGCCCCGCGGCTCCCCCGTAACCCCGCTGGCTGCCCGCTGCATCAACCCGCGCGCTCCTCTCTCCGTGCGGCGCTGGGATGGGTGGGGGGGGAAAGAAACTTTTTTTGGGGGAAAAAAATTATATGTTATTATTTTTAAATAAATCGGAAGAAGGAAGGAAAGGAGGAAAAAAATATCTGAAAAAAACCAGGGTGCCAGGGGAAAAGAAGGAGGCGAGGGAAGGCGGCGGGGCAGGGCGGGGCGGCGGCGGGGCAGGGCAGGGGGCAGCCGCCCCCCGAAAAGTTGCGGCGGGGCCGCACGTACCTGTATTGTTCGCGGCAGTGTGGCCGGGAGCTGGAGCGCAGGGCACGGCGCGGGGCTCGGCGCGGCGCGGCTCAGCCTCGCGTTGGCTGCCTACGAGAGCGGCCTGATTGGCTGCGGGGCTCCGCCGTTTAAAACAACCTCCTCGCCCGCTCATTGGCCCGCTGCCTCATGAATATTAAGCGCCGCCCCGCGCCCATTGGCCGCCGCCGCCGAGGCCGTTCATTCAAAACTGAGCGCCCGCCGGGGGTGAACGGGGCGAGGCGGCGGCGCGCCCCCGGGAAAAGTTTGGCGCGGGGGCGCGCCCGCGTCCTTATCCCGCCACGTGGGGCCGGGCGCGGAGCCCCCCCCCCGCGGCAGGGGGTCGGCGGTCTCGGGTGGGGTTCTGGGGAGGGGGATCCGCAGCGCGGGCAGCGCGGAGCCCCGCAGGCAGAAGGGATGCTGCGGCCCCCGAGGAGGTCGCGGGAAGCCCCCCCGGCAGCCGCTGGCGTGTGCGGTTCCTGCCCCGGAGCCGCCAGGGCCCGGTTCTGATGTCAGTGGGGGCTGTTCGCAGGGCCGGTCACCGCTGTGCGGAACGCCAAACAAGCCGAGTCCAAAATAAAGCCCGATGACAGGCGCTAGACGCGATGGAAAAGAGCTGCGGGGCTTCGCCCGCTCGTTCAGCAAGTAAAAACACCGCCGCGACTAGCTGGAGTTACCACTTCCACAAGCTAGTTGATATTAGCTTTCGAGGATCTGGTGGCTGGTACAGAGGCTGGCTGCTTGCGAGGAAATCTCCACAAACGCACTTGGGCTGAAACGAACCCAGCTCTGGGGCCGAGGTCTCCTTCAGCTCCCTTGAAAGAGCTGCTTCCCATAGGGTAGCTGCCGAATGGCTCAACTTGTATTAGTGGCTGACCACAGTTGTTGGTTGGCTCGGAAAAAAAGAGCTGTTATTTTAAGGCTGGAGCGGTAAGACTCAGAAACCACTGCATACTGTTATGGGCTGGGCGCAACTGCCACCCTCCTTTGATAGCCAGAAGAAACAGTTGTCTTCTTTAGGGAACAGATAGCGCAAAGAAGCCTCCGCCCTGGGCTGAGGTGCTGCCAGGCAGCAGGGCTTGCCAGGCACTGCCCTGGCTAAGTGCTTATGGCTCTAACAACATGGCCACAGGTTGCCTTTGCTGGAAGAGACCGACACAACCTGCCTGATGAGACAGAAGAGTGCCAGCCTCCCGCTGACAGATCCACTGGGAAAGGTGCAGAATTTCACGGAGGATTTTAGCCTGAGTCCTGCCTGCATTTCTCCCTCGGGGTGCACCTTCCTAGCAGGTCTAGGAAACACCCAAATCCAATTGTCATCCCTACGCAGAACCGCCAAGGTTTAGAGCGACCTCACACACATGTCCTTGGGCTTTCCAAAGCATGGATGGTAAAACCAGTCTTACTAGCCTCGCGCCCTATTTCCACGTTCTAAAACCAAAAGCTTAAAACAAGGGGCTCATTCATAAACATTAATGAGGCTACCTGAGGGACTGTATTCTGTAGCATCATCATAAAATAAGACCAGCAACACTACTGCAGGATAATTTCTTTGTAGCTGACAAACATCCCTCTCACCTATTTTTAGGGATACTTTAAAGTGTTTCAAACTAGTTGAATAATTAAGGCTTTTTTTTTCCTTGGCTCTGGAGCTGTGTGAATTCTTGCTCTGGAACACTTTCATCCTCAAACCACGATCTCGTCCTGAAGAGCACACCAAGCTGGGAGCAAGCTGGGAGCCCAGATGGATGGGCTGTTGAGGAGCTTGCTCAGGACCAGCACCTGGCATCAAATGTGCAGTCCTGATAGTCATCTCCCAAACATCCCTCCTATTTCTCATAAGCCAGGAGAAACATTCCCTAAGATGCTTGTTCTAGGAAAGCCGGGAAAGTTTTGACAGCTGGTCAAGGGGCAAAGGAGATATTTTGGTAACTGAGAGACAGCTGGGTTTAAGGTTTTGTCCCAGCATGGTTTTGAAAGCAGCAGAGGGCTGTGTAACAAACGGGTGAACATAACCCCCCAGGGAATGCTTGTATTCACCTCCCGAATCGCCACTGCTGAAACAAATCCTCCCCCATTGCCCTCTGCCCTGTGCATCGCACCTGGCCACCTGTGTCTAAGCACTTTCCTGTGCTGCACCAAGGAAACAGCCTAGAAAGCTGGCTGAGCAAAATCAGCCCTTTGCCGCAACCTCTTCCAGGCCATGCGATTCCAATTCCTCCTGCCACCTGGCTCCGGCCTTCCCCTGAGTCCTCTGGGAGCCAGTGCAGCTCACTAACCTAACAAAAAAATAAACAAAACCCCAAACTGAGACCTCCCTGTTTAATTTTCTGCTGGATTAGTCAGCTGAACCAAGTACCAAGGAGTTAGGTGAGTCCCAGAGCCAAGGCAAAGGAGGGTGCAGAAGGGAACAGCCAGGACTACCCCCTTTGACAGCAGCTCACCAACAGACCAGTCCTGCTCAAAACATCTGTTTTTCAGTAACTTGGGTGAGGAGCAGAAGGGGGTTTGTTCCATACCTCCTCTAAGCGCGGGTTTGGCAAGTTTTAAGGTTTTCCTCCTCTTTTTTAACATTACAGACATAAGGACATGCTTGTCATGCTCTAGGAAGCATGAGAAGAAAACCAAATTCAAAATAAACTTCTGGATGCCTGGTTCTTGCAAGGTTTGCAATGGTCCCAGGATGCAGGGAGAGCTCAATGCACAGTGTTGTACCTGCTCTTCAGAAAGATCTGACCTGATGCCCCACATGACTGCCGCAGACAGATTTTATTTTGCAAGCACATGCCACGTTCTTAAGCAACTGACAGCCATACACAGTGTCCCACAGCAAGCCCCAGGCTAGGCAGTATCTTGAATATAAGGACTGAGACATAAAATTTAATCCAAGGTCCCAAAGCAAGCAGACAGCTTCAAATACTTCCAGTAGCTTGTTGGTGAGAAGATTCCCTGCCAAGTTCCATCCCAGCTGATGTCGCCAAGCACTGAAGGCTTCCCTTCCATGTAGATCATGTTGGTCCAGGAAGCAACAGAGCTGCAAACTGTTGAGGCCAAGTCAATACCTGCCAACATGGAATGACATCTCTTCATCAGCTAGAGATGATTAGAACAGGGAGGCTGCATTGAAAGAGCCTGGAGTCACCAAGGACTCCTTGGAGAAATCAACAGATTATATGTAGATACACTTAAAATTCAGGAAAGTCAACCAGTTACAAAACTAAATTCTTTCTTCTGCTCCCCAAAATTGCCTGAGTATGTTTACCTGTTCCCCAGACACCAGCCAGATCTCATCTGAACACCAGCCACACTTGGTGAGGACGGCCTTCTCACAGCTCTGTCTATCCCGCTCCAGTTGTGTCAGATCGCTAGTAAAGCACGTTCCCACCGTGTATTTAAGCTGTTCAGAAATCAGAAGCATTGAAAAGGATCAGAGTGATAAAGGATTTTTTTTGGAACCACCTGTATGACATGTATAGTAAGGAAAGAGCATCTTGACCAGCACTGATCAGCTCCATCCAGCCATTCCAGCCATTCAGACAATGCCCCTCGACCATCCCCTTCCTACCAGTGAAACCATGAGTGCCTCAGAGGGATCCAACAGGACAACGACTCAGCATAGAAGATTATTCCTCAAGACCTTTAACAAGCTTCCCAGCCTGAGTCTGGGTTGCCTTGATGTGGAAAGCTTGCCTGACATCACCTCGTACTTGACCTCAGGCTAGTTTTGCTGTGCATTTGCTCAGCGCTCAGGATGGTTTCAGCCTACCAGCAGGTTTGAGTTGATGCCGTGTCCTTACTGGGTTTGTCCAACAGTGGTCGGAGCAGTGTGCTGCTTGCGTTGAGTGTATCGATCACAGGTAGCTTTGCCTACAATACCTACAGGGCGCAGCGGGTCACAGGAAAAAACAAGATGACACACGCTAGCTGTTCGCGGGGTGAGGAAGTTCATGAAAACAATTCTGATAAATATTCAGCTCTATCAAGCATGTAGCTCTGTCCCTGTGACATGTTTATTCAAGCAACCTGGATAACCCACGTCAGCACGCTCGAGATGTGCTCGAGGCCCTGCAGAAACACCAGAGAGGGGGCTACCCATCTCTGCTGGGGGGGTAGCACCAGCACAAGGCTCCTTTCCACCAGCCGCAGGATTCGCAGCAGTGCAACTCCAGCACACCAGCTCTAGGACATGGCAATCCCAGCGTATCTCAATATGTTCCTTACAGCAGCGTAGCCAAAACCCCCTGCGCTCAGCGAGGCGAGCGATGTGGTCTGCCAGCTGCAGTTTAAGCAGTACAATTACAACCGCACTTGGAGCTTCCACCCCTGGCTGGATCACATCTCTTCATAACCCACTACCCACTGGCAAAACTCTCCAGTGAAGACTTGACCCGAATGAAAAGGCTGATATAAACACAGCCATAGGGTTCTGCCAGCAATTAGAAGTGAGGGCGGGGGAAAATCCCTCCTCTGAGCCTAACAAAGCCAGGAAACCTTTTTAAGCAAAACCGGCCTATCAGAGTGACAGAGTTAACGTTTAAGGCTGGATGGACAATAGCGACAAGAAAAGTGTTAAATGACCTGTTCATCTCAACAGCATATTCATTAGGCTAGTTAGGGAGCTATTTCAAAAGCCTTCAGCTTGGACCTAGCTTCTCCCATCACTGACCTTCTGTGTTAACATGCAATAGAGATGAAGAGGCTCAATTAACCCTTCTCTAACTGGTAGAGACAAAAGCTGTTTGCAGCAGTTTGATTTAGAACCGCAAGAACTTTTTTTATTATCCTTATTTTTTAAGTTGAGAGCTTGACTTCAGTAAAAACGAGGAGGAATCCCTCTGGTCCATGCAAAGCTCTCCCATTCTTACAACACGTGGGATTTCCACGCATGGATTTTCTGATGCCCACAGCCTACGGCTGAATTCCAAGTTCTGTAACTACAGTAAAATATTTGTAATTGCTCACTGGGATCTCAGCCAGTGAGAATATTTCCTCTCTAACCTATTAAACAAAAAGAGTTATCTTAAATACGTGCTGAAAATAGAAAATAAAATTAGCAGTGGTGTTTAAGGGAGCTTGCCAGCATGCGAGTTCAGAGAGACAGAGGTTAATTTGATCCCAGTTCAACTATGGGAAACCTCATGCTCCGACAATTAAAATATTAGTCCAGATGAACAGATGACCCCCTCCACCCCTCCGAATCCCCCAACGTGGAGGCACAGCCTGTTATCCCGTGTAGCCATATCCCATTAAGCTGACACCTCTGCAGGAGTAGGATACATTCCCAGTTGCACATGCAAAATTAATTATTGTCAAATGCACTTCATGGGGACTGAGGTGAGAAATACAAGTTAAAATAATTGACAGTCATATTAGGCAGCAGTTCAAAACCTCCTTGCGGTATAAACACTGGCAAAATAAACAGAAACTCACAGTTACCTTCGCAGGTGGCCTCCCCCCCACCCTCCCTTCCTCTTACATTGTCCCTTCTCCTCTTGGCTCTTTCTTCCTCTTTCTCTCCCTTCTCCCTCTCCCTTTTTTGCTTCCCTTCACACCTCAGACCTGGCTCCCTCCCAGCACAAACTGCCAGGCTGCCCAGGGGGTGGCAAGCAGGCAGTTTGCCCCTGCACACCTGCTCCAAGAGATTTGCCACCGCAGCGTAGCACCTCCCACGCTACCAGATCCCTGGAAATTGCATGGCCCCTGCATCCTTACACGCCCAGTTCGTCTCTGCTCCCTCATCTAACACATCCTTCCTGCCACAGCACTCTTTCTCCAGGCGTCTCCCTCCGTGCTCAGCTACCACAGGACCATCTGCTCCTGCGTAACTTCTTTTTAAAGAGGTCCTACCCAAAAGCGTGTAGCCCCAAGGGACTTGGGGAATAAGCAACGAGCAAAATCCAACTTCAGAAGGGAGGTTCTGCTTCCACACAAAAACAAAATCAAAGGTATTGGGGAGAGAAAAAAAAAAAATTATCTACCTACCCCACCAAGCCAAATACTAAGAGTATGAAAATGGGACACCTAGAAACAATCTGTACAAGTTTCCCAAAGCCTTCAGAGGAGATCAAGCCTAGATGTAATTTTAAAGAAGACTGTGAGTGTTCTCCTTGCACTTTAATTGGCAAGCAATCAAGACCACATTTAATGCAACACAAGTTCTTGTAATCACACTGTGACAGCAGACCAAGAAACTCCACTAGGAATCCAGTGCAATTCCAACCCAACAGCAGTCCAGCAAAGCACTAGATATTAAGGGAGACACGACCCCACGTTAGAAAGAGGCTAGTGATCATATGGCCAAGGCTTGGTTCAGACAACACTGAAGTGACACTAACAGCAGCAATCAGAAGGGTTGGCGCTGGGACAAGAAAGCTGCCATTGCGTATTTTCCTGTATTGAAGCGTTGTTGTCAGAGTTGGTTTCAGACCATCAAACAGCTGTTTCCAAACCCCTGAATGCCCCCACCCCTCACCCGCTCCCCCAGGTGACATCTGGACATGAGCGTGTATCCTTTTCTCTTTGGCCATCCCACCACCTCAAAACAGGACAGGGTCAGCACGCTGCACGCAGACTAGATGACACATTAAAAACCACTAAGGCTCAGTTGAAAGAAAGAGGAGACTGTTCTGCAAGAGGCATCACCTTGGGGCTCCCCTATCTCCCAACACATTTCTGAATGAAGCTTTGAGGCTGGCCATGGCCATCAATTGTTTGTAACAGCTAAAGCCAGGCTGCCTGTCTCCAGATGCCTGTGTCACTGCTGAGATCAGGAGTGACGTACCACGCTCTTGGCTAGGCAGGAGGAGGAACGAGCTCTCTCCACGCGAGCTGTGAACCAAGAGCTCTGTCTGCCTTTTCCTACCCTGGTCAGGTTCCTGGATCGATCAGCTGCTGGGCTGCATCATGCCAACCAGCTGCTCCCACTGGCACCGTAAGTAGGCTGAAGGTCTGGGTGCAAGAGAACCGGAGGCCACGGTGTGATTCCAGCCTGGTGGGAAACACACTGCTAGCACAACAGAGCTTTGTGAGGGGTTAAAAATGTAATTGTCAGGAAGGACACAAACAGCACCGGGCCTGCAAAGGAGGAGACCAAAGCAGTTTTCTTGCCCTGTGACAACACAACGCTGCTCTCTAAAACCGGCTGCGAAGCTACAAAATGAATACTTTGTCATACACATGTATCCTCACTAAAGTCAAGGAAAAAATGCAAATAAATTAATAAATATTTACAGTTTAGAAGAACACGTAATCGCCTGTAAAAATAACCCACCAGGGTGACACTGCACAAGCTGATTCTCTGAAGGGTTAGGTGGACCTTCAGTTAAAGAGAATGACAAGCACCCAAGCACTGGCTTGGGAAGCCCCTCCAAGTTCCTTCAGCTTTTTTTTTTTTTTTTCTTCCCCTGCCCATAACCTCTTTGTCCCCTACCTGCTTTTTTCCTTCTCATAAATCTGTTCAGAAAACATTGCTTCCTTTTTGGTATCAGTTTGGCGCTATCATTTCACCATAGCAACAGACAGCAAACAGCAGCTCAAACAACTGGAAGTTGTTGGGTGATTCAGGTGGGCTCTCCCGTGACGGTAGACTTGAGCGACTCCGTGCTTTTGAAAAAACGATCAGTTGCATAATTCTAGATTTAATTCTGCTGCAAGAGAACACACACAATTAACTAAATGCTACCAATTAAACTATCAAGAAGGAAGAATATTTTCAATAATGGCACTTCGTCTGCAGCTACACTGTAATCAAGGCATGACAGCAGCTCCTGCAGACACACTGAGCTACCTTTCAAGTTGCTGCCTCGAGTCCTGGAGACAGCCATGGACCCCAAACCCCATGGCAATGGCTGGGTAAACCCCCTCCATGGATACCTGTGCTGGCACTGGCCAAACTGCTAGCAGTGCCCAAGCTTGTGAAGGACCAAAGCTCCAGCTCGCTCCTGAGCAGTGCCCAGCCATGAGGATGGATTTGGGCTAAGGCACTAGAGCATGAACCGAAGCAGATGAGGCTAAATCCTTCTGCTGTGCCATGGAGGCACTACACGCAGCAGGCCAGTGGAGAAGAGTAAAGAAGGATGCTGAAGCAATGAAGGAGAGGAAGGGAATGTTGCAGTGTACAGCTGGGACCTCCACACATATATTTACATTACTGAAAAGCGTGCATTTCCCCTCAACACAGAGTCAAAGACTATGACAACGTAACTTTTGTTGCTACCACCAGGCGTGTAAACATACCCTTGATGATGTGGAAGGAACAGTTTATTTGGAGGAAAAAATAATAATAAAGAGTGTCAATTTCTGCCAAGTACTCCAGAACCATTCTTCTTGCTTCACAGTTGTTGGACATCTGCTTTGTTAACATATTTAATTCCTGTTTTGCACAGGAGTGTAGGAACATTATGATGAGGAAATAACAAACAGTTCCAGTGAAAGCCTTTCTAAAATGATACTGTTTGGGTGTGCACAAATCCTTACAAAGGCCCAAGTATGTATATGTATATACATCAAGAATCATCCTTTAAGGATCCTTCCTTCAAGGAATCCTTCCTTTAAGGAAGGTGAACTTCTCCCCCCTGATTTGCAACTATTTCAGTTTTCTTTCAGTACTGGTAAGCCACTTTGGGTTTAAAAGGCATTTTCTATTGCGACCAGGAGTGTGTATTTTATGCCCAAAGATTCCGCTGAAGTCAGTTAACAATATTTTTTTTTATTACAACTTTTCATACCAAGATAAAGGTGTTTGTTAAAATTCTCCCCAAATGTCTCCACTTTGTTTTTTTCCCTGACTAAAAGTAGATGCCTTTCAAAGAAAAACGGCTTCAATCATAAAAGACAGACAAACATACTGATTTAAAAAAAAAAAAAAAAATCAAAAACCTGCCAAACTTCCTTTCCTGTATCATTAGAGACAGCACATTTTCAAGATAGCAGCAGCAGCCCAATGTATTTGGCATTTAAAATATATATAAATAGTTTAGACCTCTCTGTTCTTTAATTTATACACTAATGTCAAAATCCCAAGCTCCAGCTACAAAACACCACTGAATTCAATAGAATTCCATAGATAAAATTCAGGAAAGAATTCAGCTTTGTGTTCCTTAAGTGTTGTTGGCCCATAGCATACTGGCTGATGGGAGACAGGTTTTTCCCACCTTCGCATAAATTGTTGAGAAAAATAAATAAATTACTAACTAAAAGTGTTTTTCAGAATCCTATTTTCCTGGGGAAAAAAATAAAAAAGAGTGGTTATATGGAAATGGCAAAGTTATTTGGTCTTACTGTGAAAATGGTAACTGTGTCTCTGGTTCATCTTGCACTTTTTTTCCTGTTTTTCCATCAGCTCATTTGTCTTCCATGTGGCTGCTTGTATATATACAATTGTCTTGGTTATCATATGCTGAACATTATTGTTATGTGCTCAGATTTATTCCCAGCATGAAAATTATTTGAAAACGGGTGGAACGAGGGGGAGAAACACAACCATCGTCTGAGGAACTCACACAGAAGAGTGCTCAACAGCTTCCTTTCAAATTTGCCTTCCCTGCCAAGAAAAGGCATTGTTATAGTGACAGCCAAGAGGCGTGTGTTATAACAGGAAAATCATATGGGATGCAAAATCAAAATCTCAATCACAGGAGAAAATCAAGGCAGTCTAGGAGCATACATCCAGCATTGCTCTTTTCTCCCTGCCTCCTAGAACAAGTTGCCAATGCCTTGTCCTTTTTAAGGTGATACGGAAAGAGGGACAATGCCCAAAGCTGGGCACACACGGCAAGATCCCTCCCAGCACCACATCCCTTTTCAGCACTGCTCACAGAAGGTCTCCTCTGCCAGCACAGCCAGAACCGGGGCAGGTCTTCACCAGCAGAACCCATCAAGGTAAGAGCATGACTCTCCAGTGCCACAAAGCAGCGTAACCACGCTGGCTCAAGCACCAGCGTGACATTTTGCTGCGTTATTGTTTCCATGTTTTCGGCTCCCCAGAGGAGTGCTGGGCCCAGGGTTAACACCTATGCTCATTCAGATGATCCCCGGTGATAATTTAAGAACCAAGTCATCAAGTTGGTGCAGATCCAGATAGAAATCAGGCTGGACTCTACATGCAGACTGCTGTATTTCTGAATGGCAGATTATACTTCTCAGCTTCCCCTACTCCCGGCTGCTTGTCTGTTGTAGTAATTCTGGCCAACACCGCTCACTACTACTTACCCTCTTAGAATAATCACACCCTTACAGTACCTCTGGCAGCCTAATGTTTTACACTGAAATCTGAGAAGGTCTGAATAATCCTAATAGCAGTTCGGCAGTGCCACGCTCACAATTATTATATAAAAGGTAAGTGTGCTCCCACCAGCTCTCCATTTAAATTTATAGTGATTGGTTCCATACAGTAACGTGGCAAATGAAAAAAATCTCACAGCCTTCATTTAAGAGGTCTACAGTAAATAAAAAATGCCAAGGGTTGTGCGTTGGCCCCCGGTCTGTCAGCTCTCCGTGCAGGAAGGGGATTCGGGCTCCCTCTCCTAGGCAAGCATAAAATGCCGGGTGATATACTGCTCTGCGAGCGCAACTGCAGCGACAGCAAGAGCAACTCACGCCACTGGTCCTAAGGAAACCTTCCGAGCAAGCCCGGGCTGGTATGGCTGACACAGAAATCACACGCAGGCTGTGCTCCCAACGCCGCTCCCACACCTTCGCAGGGTTTAGCGATGCCCTGTTTCCCAGGTACAAGGCTGCGTGGAGCTGAATCCCTGATTAATTCGGCGCACAGCGCTGTTACTGTATTGAACAAAGGCTGCCAACTCTGTCAGATGTGGCAAGTACCGTATGAATTATCTTTTTCATGAGGAGCGCAGACCTTGAGAAGGTTTTTAAACTATCTCTGGAGACTAAAGGCCACTCTGTTATTCTGAATTGAGACTGCAGGGAAGACAGGTCCTTGCTCGTGAGGTTTTAATTTCAGTAGCTGCATGAGTAACTTTAGAAAAGACACCCTGGGTCTGATCCTGACTCTTACCCAAGTCAGAGGCCAAGATTTGGTGCAAGTTAGTCAGAAAGGTGCAGTTCTGCTACATAGAGCAAGACGTCTGGGGATGCAGGGCACACCTGCTTTGCCTTTACATCACCTTTACATCACTTACACCCCCCTCACCATGAGCCTGCAACATCTGTCTGCTCCTGATGGGGAAGCAAGCATAGGTAGATCCTTCAGGTTTTCACACAAACACACTTTTGCCATGCCACAAACACACCTTGGCCAAGCTGTTTCTTCAACCACCCTTGTGCTGAGCACTTGGCTGCTGGATGGGCTGCGTCGTAACGTTGGCAGAGCCCCTGGCCCTCATGGTAGCCCAGGAGCAGATGGTGGATCAGCCAAGAGGAACTTACTTGCTGTCACAGGGGAAGGGGATTGTCCCCCTCGGGACATCCTGCCCTGCTGCAGAGCAGCCAGCAAGGACTGGCTTAGTGACAAGGGGCTGGAGGCGAGTTGAGGAGTCCCTAAATACCAGCTGGGAGAGAACCAGTGTGCCTCAGACTCCAAGGAGCTTGTGTTTTCCCCTCGTTTAGCACCTGCAGGAGATCCCAGCCTCCCTGCTTCTGTCTGAAGCTGCTCCTGCCAGTGGCAGGTCAGGAGAGAAACTAGCTTCTGCCTCCCTTCCCCATGGGGACAACCAGCAGGACTAACAGCCCCCAGAGCAGTGGGGAGCCTGGAGCACCCCCAGGCTTTGTCACAACCCACTCCGGCCCTCCCATGATGGCTGGCACAACGAGCACACAGCTGAACACAATTGTGCGTGGGGGATGAATCATTCCAGCCACAAGTACGTGCCCTAACAAGGAGGGAAGACTCTCTACTGCTTTCCCCTCTTGTTTCTCCCCATCAGCTCCCTCATCGTAATCACTAAACTAACACCTCGACCTGCACGGCCTGTGCCATTCACTGCCCCTGGCAAGGCCCCCGATCCCCCAGCAGCACCAGACACATCCCTGCCTTGCATCCTGCACCCTGGCCTCAGCCTCACAGGGAACACAGGGACTGGTGTTTAGGGAAGGGGAAAGATACTCGTGCATACATGGGAAATCTCAGTGCTGCCAGCTCCTACAGCGTTGCACATCCATGAAGTCCTACTGCCGTGCCTGTCCCCTAATTTGTTGGGATTTCACTGCAAGACATGCATGGAGGGGGAGGGAGCAACCAGCCACGCAATATTTAGGGATACATCCCAGCTCCCTGTGGAGCCAGCCACGGCTGGTGTCTATCTGCCAACCACTCCGAAATCTCCCTCTCCCCAAAGGACGGCACAAAGCAAAACTGCCCACTTTGCACCTCCCAAGCCACACTGGGCGGAAGGGGGGGTGTCACTGGAGAACCCACATGCAGGCAGGGGTCTGCAGAAAAAAAAATGACTCGTAAATCCATCTGCGGGAGAAGTTGCAGCACCCCCTCCCCCTGCTCTTGCAGCCTCTGTGAGATCAGGGGCTTTACACTCCAGCGGCACGCTCCCAGTGTGCCTTGCACATCTGCTGAACTAAGGTAAAACCGGACACTGCAGAGAGGTGATTTATATCACCAGGGTACGGCGCTGCTGGAGAGTCCCTCCCTGCCGCAGGAGGAACACATGTTCACTTGTTCTCTGCCTCTCCTCATGCATCCTGTCCTTACGACGAACGCAGGTCAGAGGGGGAGCCTGTTACGAGGATGGCACCGCTCCCCCCTCTGTTTTCAGCATCCCAAGGCACGTGGCTGCTGTGCTACCCTGCAAAGACAGCAGGATGAAGGCAGGCCTGGGCGACCCAGCATCCCAGCTATAGTCCTGAACACGTGTTACCCCAGGAGCTCAGAGCTCTGGTGGAAGCACAGGCAGCTTTACCTTTCCCAGGTGCTACCAGGATGCCTGAAGACTCCACCAGAGCTACCGGCCAGCTTGACTGCAAGCAGAGTTAGCCCAGCAGAAGGCAGAGGAATAAAAGCTTTTCCTTTCTCTGTTTGTCAGGCAACAGGTCACACATGCTTGCAGACAGATCCCAAAGCCTGTCTCTACTCTCACATTTCCTCCCTTCCTTTCCCTGACGCTTTCCTGACACATCTTCTTGTGCACTTTGCTCGGCTTTCGAAGTAACACTCCTCTCCGCTTGTTCTCCTTCCCACTCCCTGTCACTGGAGTCCTGCTGCTGTCATCACACTCCCATCAGACTTCTCCTTTCAACTGTGCGTTTCCATGCTGTCTCTCCCAACTGTCACATACGCTTCTGGTTCCAACATCTGTTCCTCCCCCTCCCAGGGAAGTGGCTCCAAAACATGCTGCTTTCTGTCTGAATGGCAGGAAGGCTATATTTGGTTGTACACGTGGCACTACACAACCACCCGGGCTCTGGAGTGAAAGCCTTCTCTTTTGTGAGCGGGTCACATCAATTCCCAAGGTTACAGGCTTAGTCCCTCCTTATGCTGCCAGGATGAAGAGGGAGAAGTGCATCCTGCATTGTGCAGCATCGGTCAGCAGCCTCTGCTAGGCAGGGAAGCAAAGGAGAGGGATACTCGCTACCCCTCACAGAAAGAAGAGCTGCATTATCATTTTCTGTAAGGGTGTAAACAGGTAACAGGGTTAGCCCGAGCAATGTGCCCTGCGAGGTGTCCTGCACAGCCTGACAGACAGGGCAGGCTTGCAGGCATCGCAGGGCTCAGGGATGGAGCATGTTCCAGGCCTCTGCAGCAGGACACAGCCACCCCAGTGCCTGCCTTGCCAGCTCTGCTAGCAGCCGAAGCGCCCAGCCTTGCTGACACCATGTTGAACAACTGGACCCTTGCTCTACCCCACTGCACTGGCTGGCGGCTGGGCTGTTGTACGGCAGCACCATGCCTCAGCAGCATTTCTTTGTTCTGCCCTTGGACAGACAGAAACCTAAAATCTAGCCCTGCGTAAAACCTCAGGGTGGAAAACAACTTTCCAGCCCTGGGGTCCTACCACCCCTCTCCAAAGCAGTTGGGTATCACTCAGCAGAGAGCTGTGAAAGGCCCAGCCACGTTTCACCCAGTGACCCTCTGCTTCTAGGCAGAGGGAGGAGGCCAGCCCGTACTATGGACCCACCACCACCCTAGCAAGGGCTCCTTTGACACCACTGCTCAGCTCTCTATCAGCTGCCGGCATATTCTCCTTCACCAGGCACAGCACACAACTCCACAAGGCTGCTCCGTATCCGCTGCAGGCCCCTGCACAAATGGCACAGCTGATGACAAACCATGTGAGTTAATGCAGGTGAAGTTGTCTCTTCTGCCAGCGCAGCCACTGATAGCCCCTCCTCGCACAGGAGAAGGCTTTCAGGCACACCCCAAATCAAGTGTCAGAACTTAGAGACAAAGGTTCAGAGGTTTTTTGTTGTTGTTGTTTTGTTTTTTCCTACCAGTGATGTTGGTGAGCTCTGCCAGTAGTTGCAACCACAGTGAAGAAACTGAAATGCGGTTTCTATTCTATTCTATTCTATTCCCCTTTCAGCTGCTTCTAAGTTTCTCAAACAGATTCCTATTCAGGGTGAAATGTTCAGTGCTTGGTCTCAGCTCAGAGATGATTTCTTTTATTTCCCCCTGCAGGAACTGTGAGCAAAATACTAAATGCAATAGATTTGGAGTTTGGGGAGTGCAAGTAATCAGATATTTCCCCCCTGTTCCCTCTGATACCATATGTTCCAATTGGAAATTTTACACTTGCATACTGGTAACTCGTAAATGGTGGAGATGATAGACTTCAAATGTTCTCATTGAGAGGCAGAAAACAAACCCAGATTTAACAAAATAATTGGTTCAATACTGTTAAGATGAGTTTAAAGAATTCTGATAATGCTTTTTCCTTCCCCGGTGTCCCAGGAGGGACAAGTACACACATTTCATTTTAATCTATGTGCTATAATTTTAAGGATAGCTGACACAAGGTGGTCTTTGTTAAGATGTATCTATTTGCTTTGAAATCTAAAGAAGTTCAACACTTACAGACTGCCAGAAATCACAGACCTATTATTCAGGGAACTTTTGAGCTCTGTTGTCAAAACCACCAGAAGTCCTTTAGCTGAACAGCTCCTATTCAACGCATCTGTGTGCTCATTTGAGAATTCTACAGGGATCGCTTCGAGCTTTACTCTCCTCAACTGCAAACTCACTTAAGACTAAAGGCAGGGAACCCCAGTATTCCTACAACTGCATATTTAGAAACCAAGCTTTTCAGAAGCAACAGCACCCTAACCATCCTTGTCCACAAAGTCAACTAGGTCACCTTCCATGTCAGACAGTTTTTTTGTTTGGTTCTTGTTTTTTTTTTTTTTTTTTTTTTTTCACTTTAAAGTCCCTTGCTGAAGGCAGACAGCCCTGCAAACCCCATGCAAACTTTGTGTACCTATTCATACTCTACGTGTTATTTACAAATGCTCGCTGAATGGACTTCAAGCACAGGTACTTCCTGATCACAAGTGCTCAGTCATTATTAAGTGCCTGTGTGCACAGAGATGATTATGAACCTGATCATTTCCTGTGGCAGGCTTGCTAAGTGGATGGAGCGAGGCGACATCCCTGCCTCCCTTCTCCCATTAGCTCTGCATGCCACGGGGGTCTTTTTGTATGTGACTAGGGAGCTACTGAGCAGCTGCCCAGCCCATCTTGCTTCCCCCTCTCCACCCGTGGTCCCGTTCACAGCCAAGAGTCACAACGGACAGCTCACACGTATTTAACAAGTTGGGCAGCAGACCACAACCAAGACAGACCAGCACATCATGGCATAATAAAACAGCATACAAAATAACATTCTTTGGGCAACAAAGTCCCACAACGTGAAACTCACCAAACACACGGGCTGGCAGACCATCGAGGAAGCAGACAATGGCTCTCTTCCAATCCCGCTGTCCAAAGAGACCCCACAGCCACCTGGAACACAGCAAGAGACAAAAGCTCTTTAGCAAGCAGCTCCCAGCCTCTCCTCCGCCTCTGTGGCATCTGGCACAAGCCAGTTTCACATCCAGAGCTCCTGAGCAGTTTGGTCACTGAGCTAGTAACATGCCTTAATGATTCATGATTGTTACTCAAGTCCCACCTGCAGGCAAGGAAGCCTCCACACCAGCCTACTCACGCTTTGGGATAGCTGCGGGCTCCCTTCCCAAACCTCCTGGGTACTACTTCATTACACCAGTCTTACAGCATGGTAATTCTATTAAGTACTATGGAATCTATCCTGATTTATGCCAGTGGGAGGGAGAAAATAATTAAGTCCTACATCCTCTCCTTCCTAGCTCCTGGTACTGCTCAGATCTTCACACGGTGCTTCGTTCCAGTCAGCTTGACAGAATTACTTTGCTTCTGCATCCTTAAGCTCCAGCCATTCTTTGCTGTAATTCCTTGCAGCAACTTCTGCAAAGGTGTTTTTCTCTCTCCGCTCCCCACAATAAATGAGTTTGTCACTTGAAATATACTGCCAATGTGTTACATGTCCCACAGTGTTTGTGGTTATATCAGAAGTGTTTGTTTATAGCTCCATAATTCAGCAATATCTTGATTACAGGAGAGATGGTGTTGTAACTCACTGTGGCTACAGAGAATATTATTTTTCTTTACCTTTAATATAAAATGTTGATTTTTAGTCAATACGCGGCAAGAAAAAAGTGCAGCTGTTGCCCTAGTAACCACCTGTCTTGTAAACCATAAGATGTAAGGAGCACAAGGTGTTAATTGTTCCAAGTGCTGCTTGTGGTCAGGGATAAAAGCTAGAATGGGAGAGATCACAAGAAACATCTGGGAAGATAAAGTCAGGTGGTCTCTGCTTGGAGAAAACCTAGTCAACAGCAAGCAGGAGAGGCAAGGCAGGGAGAAGTAACACTGCCACCAGAGGGGCAAAATTAACTGAATTGTAGCTGTGTGCAAAAGCATCCCTGAGCGAAGCCTCTGCGTGCACAGCACACTTCTGGGAGCCTGACAGGTTGTACCAGACACACGCAGAGTTCGGCCCCTCCAGCACCAGATGTAGCAGCTTTTCCTGCAGCTTGTCCCTTCCTTCTGACCAGACTGGTCTCTGTTTCCCCTTCTGTGCTGTGTCCTGGGGTTTCCACGTGCTGCACGCCAGGAGGCTCCTTCCACAGGTTACTCAGCGAGGAATAAGGATCCCTGCCCCGCAGAAAGTGCCACCACGTCTCTGCAGAGCTCCACACGAGCAGGCCAAGATGGAGCACCGTCCCTGTCACGTACCTGTCTTGCAAAACAACTTCACTGTCCTGCTGAGCAGCTCTTGCTTTCAGGCTCCTTGTATTGCACACCACCTCCCTCGCTGCTCCTGCCGCGCGCTCGTCCCGACCGTGCTGCCTGCTGAGGAGTTGGAGCAGTTGATCACCCGGCGGGCAGGCTGAACTCTGCAAAGCATCTGTGTTTCCACCCCAGCCTCCTACGGGACAGAGCCCCTCAGCTCCACCAGGCTGCATGCTGGGGCTGGGAAAGCAGCACCAGAAGGGCTCCTTCTGCAAAAGGCCTCCAAGGGAGGCTGCACAAGGGCTTCTCCCCCATGTTTCTTCTCTCTCTAAAACGAAAGCAAGCTGGTGAGCCAGCAGCCAAACGCTCTGCAGCATCTGCCATCTCTCCCTTCCGTTCCCCCCTCACAGCCCCTGCAAGCTGGAGAGCAAACATGAACACTGCTGAATCTGGAGGAAAGTTTTCTACTTCAGCCCCTTTTAACCGTTTACCTGCTCTGGACACCCACTGAACCTGCCCGTATCTGCATTCCCTTAGGAAATAAGGACACAGAGCACAGCAAAAGCAGCCTATTTATAACATAAGCCCCTCCCAGGGGGCAGAGTTATGCTAATTGGGGAGCCTCTGTCCCAGTGTGTTGCATGGATTGCATGGCAGTAACATATGGTGAGGAGGGCTTGGGGCCAGCAGCCTCATGTTCTGCACGCCGCAGCTTCCCTGGCACACGTGGCCAGGAGCAGTGTCCAGCCACGGGCACGCAAGGTCAGTGGGGCAGGGCCAAGGTCCTGCTTTGACCTGAAAAGCAAAAGGAGGGATCACCAGAGTTGGTGCCCATATGGGCTTCAGGTTCCAGAGATAATTTCCTGATGCCTTGTTGGGGAATACCCCCCCCCCCCCCAATTTTATTTTATTTTTTTCAACTCCTGGCATTCGTGTTTGGTCATACAAACATATATCACAGTGAGCCACACCACAGTGAGCCACCCTGCATGCCATCTAAAGACTAAATCTAGTTACACAACCTTGATATAAAACAAGAAGTTTATTTTATTTCTCTTGTTCCCCCGGTACAGCCACCTCGGGCCCTCAGCACAGCCTAACGCAGACCTCTGCCACTGACCGGGGCTGGGAGTTCTGCCATGCGTCCTCTACACTAAAAAAACACAGTCTGAGCTGAGAAACCATGAATTCTTCCAAGCGAAGACTGTCTGGGCAGTGCTTCACATAGCAGAGCCGTGTTTAAACACAGGTCTCTGAGTAAGACTGAAAAATAAAGATGAATGAGTTTGGTCGGGTAATTAGATAATAAAATTGAGGGTCTGGATTTTAGCCCAGGAACATAATCCAGTGTGTATGGCTGGCTAGTCTGCTCCCTTTCCTATTGCTAGCATCACCATCTTGACTTAGCGATGAGATCTGCCCTTCACGTGGAGTCCAAAGACAGAAATGCATGTAGGCAGCCCAGCCCGGGTACAAGCACGGGAAGGGATCAGTCTCACCCTCTCCCAGTCTCCTAGCAGCTGGGTTTGTTTACCACGTGTGAGCCAGAGGAGTGCTGCAGGACCTGATGGACTCGCCTGCTGCAGCAGCGCCAGTAACTCTCTACAAGCAGAACAGACCCCAGCCCAGGGAGGATTTGCAAGAGGCGTTGTGTTTGGCAGCCCAGGAAAAGTGTCTGGGGGCTGGCATTCTGTCCGATAGCTCGAAGGCTCCACAGGGCTCGTTTAGGCAGGGTGGAATTCATCCCATGGCGGATGTGAGGGACAGCCCCAGACCTCTCCGCACAGGCCCCACCTGGGTAGAGCTGGCTCAGGCTCAGAGATATGTTTGGACAGAGCCAGAGCTAACCCTCGTGCATACCTCACCGTGTAAGTAAATACTAAACGTAGCTATGTACAGGGTAGTGTCTAAGGGTGGAAAGGGCAGTGCACTCAATCTGAAAGGAAAACTGCTGTTGGTTTTGCTTTCTGGAGTGACTGCTTTCCTATGTTCAGCTTTTAAATTTCCACAGAGCTGAAAAGCAAAGCAGAGGCAAGTTCTCTTTGACTCGGGAAACCCTTCAAAACTAAAGCAAACCCTTCTAAAAGGCAGACTTTGTCAGCTGCCCTATTTTTAGGATTGACTCCGACAGGTCCTTCCTTCAATGATAGCAGCTTTGCCTGAGCAATGACTAGGGACTGCAGGATTTAGGCTTTTAATAAAGCAATTGTGTAATTAAAAATAAATGGGTCTCTAGTGTCACTATTTAAAAAAAAAATCTTAGATCAAATAAGGCATTTCTTTCTTTTTGGTTTAGTCTGCTTGGATCATGCAGAGCTTTAATGACGCAGTCACAAATGTTGTATTTAAAAGGCCTCTTAGTTGCTGAGAGGAGCCCCAGGAGAGGGCTATTAACTGGCCAAATTAGGCTATTTATTTTTGTGAGTTTTGCAAGTTTGAAAAAGAGAGGCACATTTTCACTTAGGAGAGTGATATTTCAAATAGGTCACAGGAAACTCTGGCAGGCGGGGAGCAAAGCAGAGCGTCAGTAGGAAAACATTAACCAGAGACATTTTGCAAGTGCAAGTCGACATTTGGGTTCCTACTGGCTTCTGAAGTCCATTCAAAAATCTTTCAGTGGATGTAAAATAGGGGCAAGACATCGCAGCTGTGCAGGAGCCCTGGCCTAATCCCGAAAGTCTTTAAAATGGCAGAGCTGTGGCTATGGGCGCTGCTGTGAGAGGACCCAGTGTTGTCAGCAACAGCAGACAGGCTCAGCAGAATGTGCTTTAAGGATGTGGACTCAACCTGTTGGTTAGGAAATAGCTGGTGCTTGCACAGATGGCCGGTCAGCACTGAAAATTTGCTGCACCTAGCCCTCCCCCAGCTTGGGTTTTAAATCTTCAGAGAATCAATAAGTTTCACCTTCCTCCCACGTTATCACAGCCCAGAGCAAATCAGGAGCAACTTCATTAAAGCATACAAAACAAGCTGCATGCATGACTTAAGAATCAGGCCCAATAGTTTTTAAATACTCCAGGGCTGAAAGGGTTTCTCTGTGCCACCTCAACAGGAGTGGCATGCTTGTCAGTTTCATGTTATTTCCTTCTTCTCACATTTGCAAATAGAATCAATTAACTTAAAGTCTGCTCAGGAATGATTCAAGTGAAGTTGCTTTGAAGACACTGGCCCATCTCCCATTGACTTCAGCAGCGCTGAATGATGCTACTCAGGAGCTGATGAAGCCTGTGGGGTAACAGCTGTTGCTTGGCACTGCCCCTTCTCCAGCAGGGCTGGGGATCCTTGAGCTGCTGCCCCACAAGCAATGAGCACCACTGCATCTACACACGATGGGAAGGCTTTGCAAAATTGCTAATGGTATGAGAAAATAAATGATATAAAATAATAAAAGCAGGGTTCCTAGAAAATGATGTCTAAATGATTCGTCTGCATGAATTCTAAATCTCCACCAGTCACACAAGTCATAAAACAAAATAAAAATTGAAGAAAAAGTAACCATACACCTATTAGAGCACTCTATCTTGTACAAGTTCTTTCCTATATAAACCAGTTAATTTAGGACTCTGGGGACTTGTACGTTTAAAGCTCTCAGCCCCCCATTATTTGTTACATCAGTTCTTTGGTCAATGAATAACAGACCTCTGTCAAACACCTTTCTGTGACAGCAGCAGGACGGGCTGTCAGTACCACATTCTCCTTCTCCAGCTGGGTAGCCATGTGTGGTTGTAAGCCCTTTATGTGCAGCATTTCCACGGGACCGTAGGTTTTTACAGCACAGACAAAACATTTACTGGATAAGAATGAGGGAGCTGGCGCTTGAGTGAAGGGAGCTGAAAGAGAAACACAGCATACAGCTTCAGTGAAAACCTCCTCGGTCAATACACAAAGCATCAAACAGACCTGACCCCTAGCTTTAGACTTCCAGTAATTATTGTTCTCTCTCCCATCATCGAACAACCCATTCTATATAAAATCTGATTAAACCCAATTTCTGGCATCATGAAGCCATGGGCTAGACTGTGAACACCACTGTGCACTCAGCAAGAGAAAAATGGGTAGAGAGTCCTTTCAAACATGCCAGAGAAGAAAACCCTGCTCCAGCCTACATCACTGGTAGTGTGTGAGAGGGCAGGCATTAAAGCATACCCTGTTTCACAGAGGTGGGGAGGGAATTTATAGGTGAAGGAAAAGGACAAACACATTGCTTGTCCACGTGGCACGAGGGGAGCTATAAATATTGTGATACTCGCCTCCAGGAACTCAGGACAACCTCTGCCCTAACTCACACCACACACTGTCCCTTTGGACTTTTTACTGAAGCTATTCAGGTTGCTCATGACCAGCACAGCTGGTTCAATGGTTTGTTATTCCCTTTAAAAATATACTAGCAGAAGGGGTCCTTTTCAAGAAGACACCAAGACTGGTGCTCTGTCTCAAACAAACCTGCTGGAGCTCCAGCTTCACACACTGTACAGTTCTATGGCACTGTTCTGCTGGGCCTTGCATTTGCAGTAGTGCCTCTAGGTCTATTCTGCATTTTAGCTCAGCCCAGTATTATTTATTTAGCAGATAAAACTTCACCACTGATGTTGTAGAAATACAATGTTTGCAATACATTAGCAAGACCTTAATGTTAATCAAAAACACTTTTTGAGTCTGTTCAAATGTTTGGTGTAAAAGAAGTAGCAGGTGGCAAAGGTCACCAAGTAAATAAATCCCTTAGGAGAAGCTAACTGTTAGATAAAGAAAAGGATGAGGAGGATCTGAGAGATACTAGAAACCACTCTTTCATCCAGGACCTTGTGGCTCACACCATGTGCTGTATAACATACGCAAGGCTACCATTTAAAGCAACCAGATATGGGTCTGAGTCTGAAGAAATAATTCACGCTTTTCCCATAGACAGGCACAAAGCACACTACGCTACAGTGAAGTCCTGGGACCAAGAACTGTGTTTTGGCCTACACACCTGTATAAACAAAAGAATGGTCATTCTTTAATGGTTGCAGCAGTGATTCAATGCATTTTAGACCCTTGCAGGGGCTGAGGAGGCTGCAGGGACTCCTCACACTGGTGGCAGAGCAGCAGCCATGTTGCCACGCGGGCGCAGCGCTGCCCAGCCCGTGGTGGGCTCTGGCCCACACCAGTCACAAAATGGCGGCTCCTGCCCCACTGCCATGTGAGAAGGCGAGAGAAGTGGCCAGGATGGGCCCAGGCAGCTTCGCCTTCCCCACTGAAGTGCGAACATGTTAATTCATGGCTGCTTTGCTGGCAGTGTCCCTCGCAGAAACCTCTCTGTGGCCTGTTTTCTTTTTGTCTCTGTTTCCCCATTCAGGAAAAAGCTTCTGTCACAACAGCTGCTGATTCATTTTCTGACTTGGTGCCGAGCGTGCCAGACATAACATTCGTTTGCTGCCAAAGTGGTAAAAACAATGACTTACCAGCTCATTTTTCTTCAGTTGATTATGTTTGGGTGGGGGAGGGGAAGGGAAAAAGGAACTTTAATTAAAATTAGATAAGGAGTAGAATAAATCCAGTGAGATGCAGAGAGTAAGTCTCTGCAAGGCACAGGAGAGGGAGAACATCTGAACCTGTGAGGTGACACCCGTTGTCAGACAAAGGGAAAGAGAGGGGTCCCTAGGAAGGTGGGCACCTCTCAGGTCATTCACTGCCCTGCATGAACCTTTCCCTTCTTGCTGTGCTTTCCACCATCAGGTGTCAGACAATTCTCAGACCAGTAACTCGGATCCAGCATGATACCTTGGAGATAGAGAAGAGCGAAGCCCCCCAAAGACAGCTGTGATGGGGCAGACAAACCTACCAGCATTTGATCTTCCCACCTTTCTTTCTGGAATGAAAGAGTCCCATCCTGGATATCTGTTTGCTTCTTAAAATATCCACATTTTTTTTTTGCCTGGTAGATACACCCTGTGTTGACATCTTCCCACATTTTGGAGGTGGTGATCTGTCTGAGATTTTGGCTTTCTTGTTAGAGGGAGGTAGACATTAGAGAGAAAAGGGCTGAGTCTGGATGTGATGAGTGAAGTCTGACCTGTTAGACTCTCCAATATTTTTCTCAGTATTTGACAGGGTGCTTTGGACACATGGGAATGAAGCTGATCCATATTCCCTGACCTCAGTCATTTGCCATAGGTCATATTTAGAAATAGCTCACCAGGTCACTAACACTCATGGCAGACATCCAAGTGACACTTAGATGCCAAGAAAACAATGGCACATGTAGTCTGACCACAGTACTGTCCTACTGGTGTTTAGCAACAAATTAATTCCCTATCATACTAGTCCATCTGCAGCCAACACAGAGAAAACAGTACCCTGGGCCAGTTCTACTGGCCAAAATGGGTGGAAAAAAACATATTTAATTTATCTAATCCTTCTATTAGGAGTTAGTATAAAACACAGCACAGTGAAGTGCTGATTCCCTACTTGGAAGGCTTTGTCTCCACCATCTTCAGAGAAAGACCAAGCCAAGCTGCTGTCGTCCAAGTAATTTATTCCCATGGGGCTTGTTTCAGTTCTTATTTGAAAAGGAATGGTAGTCAATCACATCAAGGCAATGCAGAGTTGTGGTAACTAGTACCACGGGTGAGCACCAGCTATGGAAGGATCATCCAAAGCCTTTATCAAAATAGAGCTATTATCATCACATCTAATGACAAAAAAGACTATGTCATTCAGAGCACCAGAGGCTATAGGATAAATTTTTAAAGCAGCTGAAGAATAATCATTCTTGAGGTCTTTGGCTAACTGTGCAGTGAGATAATATGATTCAAATCAAGGACTCATCCCAGACTACTTATCTAATGCCCAGTAACCAATCCAGACATATAAGGAGGAAATGCCTTACATTTATGATTAGGAAGCTCTTGCATTCTTTGCTTTAGATGGTTGTTTGCGTTTTTTACTTGAGGGGAATAAGAATGGCTATTTGGGAATACAAAACCTAACATCAAGAAATTGTTCTTGTTCACCAGAGAAAATAAAAGAGATTCTCTAGTATCTCTTGAGCAGGAGTGAAGGATTTTCAAGAATACCAAACGAAGCATCTAGTTACCTTCAACAAGTTCTTGAAAAAGGCTGTCTGGCTTTTCAGAATATTTTTGGAAATCCATCTCATTATGTCAACTTCTATTCAGACTCCAAAGGGAATATTTTTGCCACCATCTTCTCCCAGAACCGGGAAGAAGATAATTGAGATTTCTTGGGTTCTCTGTTCTTCACTCTGCTACACAACTAAACTACTTTTTTCTTTACTTGATCTACCTATATAATTTCACAAGGGCTTCTACACACTTTCTCTTGGACGGCATTGCTAAATTACTTTGCTCTAGCAAAATACCTGTATTTTAAGAAAATCTCCAACTCAACCTACCATATTATGACAACACACACTAAGAAAGACTTTCCCCTCCCATTACCTTTTGCTGATTCAGATCCTGCAGAATGCAATACTGTACCACAGAGCAATACTCATGCTGCAGATCAACATATCTGTCCATCCAGAGACACTCTGCTCTTCTTGGCTTTGGTTGGACCTATAATTTCTTAGCACCTTTGCAAATTAAGCCCAGAAACTAAAACATTAAATTGTATTGCTGTATAAGGACCTTCATTTCCAGGCTTTTATCTGCAGGAATGATATTGCCATTCTATACACTAAACCTGTTTTTGTAATACTATGGTTCATCAGAAGTTTTTATGTTAATACCAAATCAGAAATAATACACATGTGATTCATAATAATCTAACTGAATGGCTGCACTGAATGTATTGCAAGAAATTCTGGTTAGGAAAGAAACTCATTAAAGAAATAGTGACTACTATTATCCCACTGCATATATTGTTCTACTGGAAAGTTTCCTTGAGTAGTTACTTTAATTAGCAATTTGATATTTTGAAATAGTGTGATCTCCACCACATACAATTTGTAGAACAGACTTGGCTGGCAATACAGAGGAAAACAAGCAATCTTTTCAGAGTTTGCATCTCTAGGGCATATCTTGTCATTTTCCAGCTATTCAGCTGCTGAATATATGTGTATAACACAGTGACACTGTTCTTGTGAGATTTTTTTAAAAGTTACATAGATAAACAGCTTTTATTTTATTTTTAAACTGGAATAGGATATATTGTCATTTTTTTTCTTTTATTGAGAAAAGTCCACATAAAATATTTGCATAACTTTTGGCTATTCAAATAGGTGTTTGACCCCAGCTGTATTCCAGTGAATGAATCATTTATGTAGGAGCTCATTGCACAGAACGTATGGTATTTTATCTTTGCTGGTTTTCTGCCAGATACAGTCTGTAGCAATTTCTCCCCTTTGCCACATTTGCCGCTTGATATCCTTTAAAATATACCAGCTCCAAGTGTGAGAAAGCAAAACAGATTCTGGGCCTGCTCTGGCTGAGAGGTCTTTGTGCGCATACTCCTGTGCTGGCACTGAGGCTCTGCTGCTGTTGGAGAACGTCCACTCCAGATCTGGGATCTCCTTGCACTGATTCCTTTGAATCAATGTTGATTTAAACTTCACTCGAATCTGGGGGACTGCAGAAGCCCAGGAGTGAGCAGAGAAACAGGGATTCTCTGTATAGAAAACAAGAGCTGCTGTGAGGCAGAGGCACAAACTTCCATTACCTGAAGCATGCTAAGCTCTGTACCTGCAGGGAAAGCCAGGAGGAAGGGAGAGTATTTCTGACATAACTGTACGCTGTTCCAACTAACCTCCAGGTGTCACTTAAGTGGTATTTTGGCAAGATACATTTCGACCTACAATGGCAGGGAACAAGATTATTTCATTAAGTTATTGAGGCATTGCACGGCCAAAACCACTATTACACTAGGTTTGATTTGAAATGGTAAGTGAGAGGCCAAGCTCTCTCAACACTGATCTCCTGGGGGAGAAGAGATAAGGTGGAACGCAAAGATTTCCACGCTCCCACATGAGTCAGATAAGATCTGAATGAGCAGTCTCATCCGTAGGTTGCTTCCCTAAGCATTTTTTTATAGCTTACACTGGAAACCCTCATAGCTCTCTGCACTGATTCACATAATTACGGTTTCCACAAGAAATTCAGAGCAGGATCTCCTCCCACAAAATTTCCTTTCACCTGCACTCCTTTCATCACCGAAGATGACTGTTTGTCAGCAGTACCTCTACTGCTGAGAGAATTTACATGTAGCTCAGCTTAGCAGCAAACACAGGCAAGAATATTCCCCCACGTGCAAGCTTCTAAAATGCTCTCCCATGACTGCACAAGGCATGAAGGTCCCCATTAGGAACTGTTTGTTCAGGACATATTTCCCATCTCCGTGTGTTCTCCTTGTCAAGCAAGGAACTGCTTTTACAACAGACAGCCTCCTCCATCAGGAGGTTACTTACCAGTTTCCCAGGAAAGGCTTGCTCTGATGGTGATATTGCAGACAGGATGCTGCCCCATTAATCTCTGCCAACCCAGCTTTCTCATGACTGAGCTGTTCTCCGTCATAGGAGGCTCCCTCTTCATTACGCCCTTCCTCCCACATAGAGCAGAAACATAATATCACGGCTAAAGTGACCCTAGGTAAATGCTGAGTACAGACAAGACACAGCTTTGAAAGTCACCAGTTAATTCATCTTTCAAAAGCAGATGATTTCTAATGCAAAATGCTTGCTCCCATCCCCTCAGATCAGAAAGCTGGGGTTTATAAACAGCTCCACAAGGCTCTTCCCGAGACCAACCCAAGAATTTACATTGACATACATGCCTCTGTTACAGGCAGAGTTAAAAGCACCGCTATAATTACAGTTGACTATTGTATAACTCTGGTTTTGGATGCTCATAACTTCATCTATAATTAATTGTTTAGGCTGAAAATTTCTTCAGCTGGGTTTGGCCTCAGGCTAAACTTTTTCATTTCAGTTGAAATGGCTCAAGTCTTTCCCAAGAATACATTTGAGGGAAAAGATTCTCTTTTGCCCCTGTTAAAAGGATTTTTTTGTCATTTACTGGTGTCTTCTCACACTCCATTCTTCTAAAAGCAGCACTGTGAAGCACTGGCAGCCTCGGCTGCTGTGAAATGCATGTCCTTCCATATTCCTGGGGGAGGAGAAATATATATACATATATATAAATATATATATATATATATCAGAATTTGGCTGTTTTGAGCCTCACTCTCATAAATATCTATAGACAGATAGATATAGATATATGTACTTGCTTTTACACATGTGTAGCAGAGATCCAGCATCTACGTTGGCTATCCTCAATGCTGAGCAAGCTCCACGCTCCACTGTGCCAGGCACTGGTGAGACAGCACATGGGGCACCTGGCAGGGCCTAGGGATGCTCCTGTGGCTGCAGGGCTCAGCTGGGCTTTCACTGCAAGCGCTCCCTTCAGCAGCAGGGCCTCTGCAGCACCTGGCCAGAAGAGAGCTAGAAGATGGTTTAAGCTGAGCTCTCAGCACATATAACCAGTGAAGGAAAAAAAAAAAGAGAGAGAAAGAGAAAGCTGGTTGGACTTTAATGTAGAGAGGGCAAGGCATGGTAGGAGGTCAGAGGAATGAGATGGTAATAGCCACACTCAGAGAGAATCTAAAGAGAGAGGAAAGTCTCTTAATTAAGGTATACAAATCCTGTGCTTAACTGAACTCTCTCGATGCCTTCCTGGCACTGCTCTGTGATGTATGGGCCACTTAGCCCAAGGCTTTCACTAATGCACATTCGCTTCTCCCGAACCCTTCCTGTGCAAGGGTCTCACGTGGAAAGCTGCTAAGTGCTGAAGTCACCGAGAGCTGAGCTTTGAACTGTGGCATCAAACATCCTGCCACAGTCTCTGGAACATGAGGTATACAAAAGGGTACATAGCTCACAGACTCTCTCTGTGCCTTACCTCCCCCGTGAAGTGAGGATACGGGTGCTCCATCTCCTTGAATGCCAGGGAAGCAGCTAGGAAAAAGGGCTTCTGATCAGCCTACCTCCAGAGCAAGGTAGGAACCATGCACAATGAAGACAACCCTGGGTGCACTCGGAGCAGTGATGGCAAAATATTCAAGAGCGGTTCACAAAACAGCTGTGAACTACTGTGAACCACTACTGTGGTTACCCAAAGAGACAGAGGTAGATAAAACGACTTTATGATCACTCATTAAAAAGAGCACAACACAGCTCAAAAGGCCTGAATGCCATCTGTGCAAGCAACCTTCGCCTGTTCTTGGGGAATATCTGAACTTGCAGTGTTATGGCAGACTAAAGATTTTGCTGTAGCCTTTCAGAGAGGGCATGTGTGCAGTGACTTCTTGTCACACAGAAAAAACGTCGCACTACTGACAAACTCCAGAAACACAGGAGTGGAAGTCTTGGAAAATCTGAACAAAACCCTGCAAACTATTAAAATAGATACCAATAGAGCCCAGAGATGTCATTAACTAAAAAGGAAAGCCATCACTTAACTGCCTAGGAACTAACTTGAAAAGCAAAACGGGCCCACTCTAAAGCAGAAATTAAAACACTTAGCGACGGCTCTTACTACTCTGTGAACATGAGTCAGTACAAGTGAAAATGGTGCACAGATGGGCCAGCACAGAAGCAACAGAAGTGCCGTGATATTTACAAGGGGGGAAAAAAAAATCTTTCCCTACAAGTGTAAATATACCAGAGAAATCATCCGCTTGCAGTACAAACCGGGGCTTTGATGTAGCAAACACTCCCACCAGGGACAGCGCTGGCTCGACGGGAGGAGTGGGGATGGTAGACATTGCATCTGGAAGGCAGTAGACTCACAGCGCTGAGCTTTCCCGAGGAGCCACAACAGGCAGAGACATGCTAAACGGCACACACCATTTTATAGTCTTTGTGCAACCAGCAGAGAGGGGCCAAGCACAGACCCAGGCCACGGAGAGATGCTAGGAAGGGAAGAAACGTGGTGGGCACTGGCTCCAACACCTGCACCAGCAGCATGAGAGCTCCACCAGCCCAGGCTCCAGACGCACCCAGCCCCGAACAGATTGCATCCCCTTGTGCCCCAGCGATGTGACAGCTTACGTGTGAATCCGGGATGGTGTTGTTCTGCAAGCGGGTGGTGTTTTGGGGTCCCCCGGTCTCTCCCAGAGCAGCGATAGTGAGCACTGTCTTTTTCTGCAGCCTCTCCGAGGTTGCTCCCTCAGTTTGCAGCGCTGAACTCTCTGGGCAGATCACGTTTCTTCCTACCCGTCTTCCTCTCACCTGTAAAACAGCAGTAACAATATTTACACTTCTGCAGTTGGCTCAGGATCGGGGACTGAAAGCCTAGTTATCATCAGTGTTATTCCCCGAGGAACAGCTTGCGGCCTGACCGTGGCAGAAACATTAACGGAGCCCAAACAACGGGCTGCGTTCCCACAGCAGAGCCACGGGAGATAGCAAAAACTTCACCCCCATGGTTAAAAGGTCTGACAGCTCTGAATGGGAAAGAAACAGCTTCCTGATCGCTCACCAAGTCGCCCACAGTGAATTAGCACAGAATTTCAGACGTGGTTTCCACGTGGGCCCACCAAAACCTCCTTCCCCTTCAGCTGCCGCGCACTGATCACTCTGCGGCGTCACACACACTTGTGTTAGGCAGGAAAACCAGTTTTAAACAATAAAAACAACTTGCAGAACCTCTCCCCTCCCCTGGGTCCCTCTAACAACTTCTGTGGGTTTGCACTACATTGTCTCGCTCCCTAAGACTTTTCTCTCCCCGGTGTTGTGTGAAAGGCCGGAGCACAGCAGGCAAAATTAATTGAGCAGACAGCAATTCTGCCATCAAATGAACAAAACGAAAGGGGAACAGAGCCTTACACTTAGAGTCACCCCTAAGTGTTTCGTATGACAACAGTAAGGAAAACACAGTCCAGACTGTTGTTTCAGCGTTGATAGTATTCCAAAACCTGCAGCGCTTCGTAATTCCTCAGTGGAAATAAAACCTTTGACATGGGTGAGAATTCTGTCTGGGCACGGAGTGCGGTGGCTACACTCCTGTGTAGCAGTAAGAGGCTGTTTTGATGGCCAGACCTTTGGCACTAAGATCATGCCCGGAGCACCTGAGGCCGCAGGGGTCCGGGTGGATGTGAGGTCTGCGGGAGCTGATGATGTGCAGAGGACAAAACTTCGGTCAGATTGTGTCAGGCCTGAACACATCCGTGCACACACATGCTTTCGGCCGAGGCTTGTGCTAGCACAGAAGCTCTCCTACCCTCGTATCCGCACGGTTACTTCACAGTCACCTTCTGCCCGATGTGTCAGGCCCCTCTGCTGGACGGCAGCTGCTCTTTTGGTGCAGGCGTGCTTGCTGAGGGCACACAGCCTGCTCTCCTGCAGCCTGGGACCGATGCAGCAAGTCTGTTAGATTGCATTTAAATATCAGTGTGATGATAAAGACAACGGGACGTGAGAGAGTAAGCAGGGGGGAAGGAAAAGCATTACGATCACAGCAACAATAAGAGGGAAAGGAAAAGAGTTAAGCTAAAGAGAGGGGGAAAAAAAAAATCAAAGCTGTATGAGTGTAAATCGGAATCACTTGAGGCATGTGTCAAAATAGTGTCAGATCTTTTTTCTGTTCATTAAGTCAGCATTTATACACCCACCAGCTCCTGTTTCTGCTAGCCCGGGATTTCTGCTACAGCTGGAGATGCACTTTGCGGCATCCCCACTAGGAAGAAGCGGGTTTGGAGGCAGATCTGCTGCCCTAAAGGCGCTGGAAGGGAGCCCTCGCCGGCGGAGCGGTGCCGCCGCTGGTGCCACCAGCAGGGGTCAGGTCGCAAGTTCCCCGTGCTGCAGCGCAGGGCAGCGGCCACAGATCGGGGAGGAAAAAAAAAAAAAAAAAAAGGCCGGATTTTTAAAGATTTTCCTATTTTTAAGTCACACGTTATAGCAGTTAATATATATCCCCGGGGGTTGATAAAATAAAACCACCCCCATCATTCTGAGTTAAAAACATTAAATTCGTATCAATCCAGGTACTACGGGGTGCCTGAGCGGTCCCAGCAGGGGAACAGCTGGGTGCTGCTCAGAGCTCATCCACCTCCAGTACTTGTTTTTAACTCAATCTCACCCTTACAGAGGAGTCACAGAGAAAGCACCAGGCACGTGAGCACTCTTTCATAGGGCCCTGAACATGTTACAAGATCGGAGGTAAAATCACTGCTCAACCACAAAATTTCATGGCAGGTTTATTTATTTATTTTTTAAATCAACCCTTAAAGACAACCCCAAAATTTTTAGATGCAATAAGATTTAGCACCCATAAAAAAAAAAAAAAAAAAAAACTTCTATTAACACTTCACAGAACTTTTCAATTAAAGGACGAATGATCATTAAAGAAGCAATCCCTTATTTACAGAAGGGGGATAACATCGTACAAGACAGTGCATATTAGATTGAAACCACAGTAATTTCCTAGGACTGTATTGAGATGAAAGTCTCCTTTTTTTTTTTTTTTTTTTTTTTTTGGTGCCAAGCAAATACGCCCACCCCTTTTCTCCAAGGGCCAGCGCTCAGGATTTGCCAACAAAGCCACTTTCCTCCCAGGCAGCATCAACCCAGCATCACCCCTGCTCTCTGCCAGCGCCCACCTTACCGGTACACTCACCCAGCCACATCCATCACCCGTCCTGCCTGCGCGAGGAAACAGCAAGCAGACAACTGCCTGACGTTACCACTTCTACACCCAAATTTCCACACTTCCCAGCCTGAATAAGGCTGCTTTATGCCCCATTTTATTACTGCAAGCCGTACTGCACACTCTCAGCAACAGGAACCGAGATTTTGGTGAAAGCAAGTTTGTTTGTTTGAGGTTTTTTTTCCCTCCCCTTAAAAAAAAAAAAAATACATTCTCACGTTTAATAACTATGAGCATTCCTCGCCAGTCCTCAGTCAGCCAAAAAACACACGAGGCCTTTTTAAAAACCTCTGTTCTGTGCAATGAAGTTATTAACCACTGGGAACGGCAGGAAGGCTCTTTTACAGCTGCTCATTGATCCACTGGACATCACCTCACACTCTTTCACCCCTTTTGGATTCCGCAGACTTCTGGAGTAGTATGAGAAAAAAATAAAAAAAATAAAAAGCTTGGCCATAAAGGCAGTTTTGCTGCTTCTCTAGACATGTTTTCTTTGGGTTTGGGCCTTGGGTTCTTAGCCAGCGATTTTTGTCCCTAGTGGAAAGTTAAAAAATACCAAAAAAAAAAAAAAAAAAAGAAAACACAAAAAACACCAGGTTTTGCTGCTTTTCAGGAATCTAGAGAACAAACATGAGTTGCGAATTGACCCTGGCGCCTTTCCACTTGGGATCACAGTCATTTTGCAAAAACAAAGCCCTGAACTCACCGCCGGCAGCTCCGCAGCGGGTCCGTGCCCCGCGCCGCCCCAGCACCCGTGCCCTGCGGGATGCGGCCCTGCGCCTGCTCCATCCTCGCGGGCGTCCCCATCGGCCACGCTGTGGCTTTAATGAGTCCCAGAAAGCTTTTACGTAGGCACCATGGATTGTGTCAGCTACTCCGGTTTCAAACAGGTGCACGTAAGACCTGTTTTAAGCGACTGGCTAGCATCCCAGAGTAGACGAGGCCAGAATTAATTTTCTCCCTTGAATTTACAATTCAACATTTTCATTCTAAAACTGTACGCTGATGCTTGGGGACCGGCAGGTGCATTTAATCAATACCCAAACCATAAACAATCAGTCCTGTTTCTTCCCATTCCTGCTCTCTCTAGCATGAGCACGCCATTCCTCACACCAAATCCACTGCTGAGGTTTCATTCCTCTTCCCCTCTGAAACAGGGCAGACAGCTGATGAAGAGCCAGCACTCACCTTGACCCAGACTCGCAGCTTCATCAGACTTTCTCAGCAGGAACAGTCAGGCTTGAAATGAGAGGCAGTGCTTGGCAGGTGCTCCCAGGAGACTGGCCAAAAATAAATGGGCTCTCCAGTTAATTTCCACGCTCAAACTACAAACACTTCTCCTTTAAGAACGCAGTTCAGGCATTTGATTTACGAAAGGCAAGGAGGTTCTTTATTTGTTTGCAGTAGCAGTACCAGACCCCGCGTACAATAGGGAATATTCATACCCATTTTAAGCACCTATTTAAGGTGCCCAGGCTCCCTATACAGACAAGGGATCTTTTAGGGCGGGATTCAGAGCGCTGTAATTAGCAACCTGCCTCTCACCTTCGAATATACCAGGAGTCTAGACATCTAATTTAGGCAGAGAAACCCTATGCTTAACATCAGCCGGTACACATAGCCCCACCAGTGCACCCAGGCGGAAGGCAGCGGGTGATCTCCAGGGGCACGGTCGCAGCCAGTCCTATTTGCAAGCCCAGGGAAGCAGAGGGATGCCGTTTGCAGGGAGCTCTGCTCGGCTGTGACTTCCACCACGCAGCTGCAGCACAGCCCGAGCCGCCTTCCCCAGCTCAGCTGGTGCGTCTGGGGGCAGCAGCCCAGGAAGGCAGCCTTTAGGGGCTCTAGCTCTAAAGAACGAGGCATTTAGATGATTTGACCAACGTGTTCCAGCTGTGTAAGGGAATTAAAAAGACCCCCAAACTAGCAAATTTTTATTTAAAAAAAAAATAACTTTGGTTTTGGAAACTGTGTCATAAAACAACAGCATCTCAGGCGGGAGATGGACATGGGTGGAAATGTAATTCTGCTTCTGAAATTGCTCATTTTAAATTGTGTGTAGTATTCTCGCTTTCCATTACAGATAACAGTGTAGCAAGGCTATGCATTGCTACATGACAGCTCGTCCTGCTTTTAAAACAGCCGCACTTCAGCAGCAGGTAAATTGATGCTTTTTATGTGTCCATCACTTATCAAAGGTAATTGATTGGGGCCTGCAAAGGGTTCACTGGGATCTAACAGATTACATGTTCTGAGCCTGCTAAATTATTCAAAAAGATTTAGCAAGAAAAAAGATTCTGAATCTGATTTTTGTTTGACCCAGCGTTAGGTTCCCCACTCAGCTTTTCTGCTTCCCTTCAAACGTGTTTTTGCTTAGTGACAAACACATGCTAAGGGAGCAGATTCCCAAAGGCAGCAAGAGGAGCTAAGTGTAGTACCTGCTAAAACACAACGAAAAACATTTTCCCAATTTAATGTTTTTGACTCATTTTCCCACTGAAAGTTTCCCTCTTCTTGCTGTTTACTCCACCAGCTTTAAGATAGCTCAGAAGAAAATAAAAAGCCTATTGCTTGCTTGAGCTTGGAGGTAAGAAACGCAAGAGGAGCGCGCTGTGCTCCTGGACCAGGTAGCGGCAGGCATGGCGCAGGTCATGATGTGGAGCAAGTGGAAGCACCGAGGCCTCGCAGCGTGCCCAGGGCATCCCCTTGAGGCACTGGTGGTGCACCACACATGGCCCAAAGCCAATGTGATGGCACAGGAGGCAACTCTGGGCATCAGGGCTCTAAGCCAGGTGAGCGCTTCCAGCGTGGACTCCCGAGTCACACCGCTCCGCTTCCCTCCAGCTTCGGCGCGCAGCGCTGCGGCCGCCTTCCTGCCAATTCATTGCTGTGTTCGTACGTTTCTTTGTAATCGTGAACCGGCTCACAAGCATTGGTGCAAACCCCAGGCTCACACAGACGGGCAGACAATATACTGTCGCGGGTTACATCAGCTGCTGCGGTGCTCTCGCATGCCTTCGGGCTTGCTAAAGCTGATCTAACCCTAATATAAAAGCCTCGTTACCCGCCTCCTCCCCCCACAATTACCAGAGGGCTGGAAAGCTATTGAAATACAAATAGCTGATGGAGAGGTTAGTGGGGAGCCGCACTGGGACAGTGCAAACGTTGCTCTGCTAGTTCCCTTCATTTCGACTCTTGCAGGACTGCAATCCTGAATTTCTCTCTGTATAAATACGAAGAGAGGCAATATTGCGAAGGATAGCCTGGTTTAGGCGCTGTAGAGCATCTTCAGCTTTTAGTTTCCCCATGATCCGAGGTCCTTGCTACTAGTCCCGTAGCTTGCAGCAGCAGAGGATCACCAGGCTGGGAAGTGTTTGTCACCCTGACCCACGACGCAGGGGCCACACATCCCTGCCGTGCCCAGAGCCGCCTCAGAGGGGGTGCCTGCAGCCTTCCCCAGGCAGGGTGTTGGAAGGCAGGGCATGGGGGACAGCAGGCCTGCAGCATCCTTCCCCCTGCTATCCCACCACCTCCTGCTTTCACAGAGGAAGGACTGCAACCCCACCACAGCCTGTTTGCTTGCTGTCTCCCACGAGCTGCTTGCAGGGATGGAGGGGGCCCTGGCACAGCTGCACCTCCCAGGTGGCCAAAACTGCGGTGACCCAGCTGCCACCGTCCCTGGGGGCGTTTAAGGAGAGGTTGGACGTGGTGCTTAGGGACACGGTTTAGTGGGTGACCCTGATGGGATGGACCAGATGATCTCGGAGGCCTTTTAATGCTTCTATGACTCTAACTATCCCCCCCTCCTCCCCCTTTACGAGGGGAGCGCATCCAGCGCCCGCTCCCCACCAGCCACAGGAGGCAGCTCGCGGGCCAGGAGGCCGACGTGCAGCTCTACCCTTCCCGGCTGAAACACCTCGGGGTGGGACACAGCGAGGCCCCGAAGCCCCCCCAAAGCCCAGGAACAGGCCGGGCCGCGGCGCCGAGGCGGGCTTTGCGCAGCCCCGCCCCGGAGGCCGGGCGGCAGAGGCGCAGCCCCGCCGCGACATGGCTGCCCGCCGCCCGCTGCGCGTCCTCGCCCTGGCCGCGCTGCTGGCCGCAGGTAGGGGAAGGGGCGGCTGGCAGGGGGCCGGGGGGGCCCCGCCGTCACCCCCCCATCGTCCGCGGTGCCGCAGGGAAAGGGCGGCCGGGGGTGGGGGCTCGGCGGCGGGCAGGGGGCCGGGGGCTCGGGCAGGGGATGAGGCAGGGGCTGGGGTCGGGATTGGGGCAGGGGCTGGGCTCGGCGTGGTCGCGCCGCGGCAGCCCAGGGGCAGCGGGGTCGCCTCCCCTCCGTGCGACCCAGATTTGCCGATTGCGTCCTCACTGCTTCTGCAGACGGGCAGGGGCCAGCCCAGGCATCGGTCCCAGCGGGGCAGCGAGCTTTGCAGATAGAAAGAAGCGAGCGCTTTTTTGTTGTTGTTGTTTCCTTGGGTGGTGAAATCATGAAATCGATGCTTATCCTGCCTCTTCATTTCAAAGTATTCTTAAAAAGCTCTCCGTTTCTCATTTCTTAATAGAAAATAAAGTCCTTTTTAAGGTCACGCAGAAAAAAAATAGTCAACCGTAATGTAAAAGGCCCTAGGAAAGTTCTCAAAAAATCCCTTTTTGGCAAGGAAGCACCCATCAAACGCAGCTATGTTGCAGAAGGGCAGCGCTGCGATGAAGATTAAGGTGGCAGCGAGCGGCTTGTGCTGCTGGAAGCGCCGGGGCTTGCCATGAGTCAGCCCGGAGGTGATCTCCATCTGGGTCCTTACCTGCCGGGCACCTGCGGTCCGAGGCTGCTGCTGTTCGGTGGCTGCGTTTCCAAATGCAGGGGTCAGTTTGGCAGACAAGAGCTGAGAGGCTGGGTGGGAAGTCCTGATTTTAGATGAAAATGACAAATTGGCGATTAGTCAGCAGCAAAGGTGTTTGCATTCTGTGCTGCTTGCAGAACAGCCAAGGAAAAATGCTGGTCTGTTTTGTTCTTAAGGGCTGGGCTGCAGGGTCCAGCCCTTAAACATCCTTGGCTGTGTCTGCATCAAGGCGAATTTCACTCTGAAGGTTCGCAAATCATCTCTGCTGGTGCCAGGCTTCGCAGGTAGCTGAACAACGCTCAGTTTGGCCCTGTCTGAGCTGCGCTGAGTTGCCCCTCCATGGGAATGACTGCCCAAGGGTGAGGAGGGGGCTTGGCATTTGCAGCCTTTTCTGCATGGAGCAGGCATCAGGTCCTGGCAGGCGGCTTCAGCCTTGCCACGTGGCTCTTGCAGAGGTGCCGGGAGCCGTTTGCCAGCTGAGCACTGAAGTGGCCACAGGAGAGCACAAGGTAGCGATAAGAAGTGGTTTTCCAAGGCGGAGCTGTCCCTTGGGGCTTTCAGCCCCAGCTCCGCTGTGCAGTGGTAATAGAAATCAAGTTTCTTTGGTGCGCTCCGTGTCAGAGAGCAAGCTGTGCAGGGAAACCAATATTGAGTGTGATTTGTGCAGCTGAGGTCCGTATCAGCCACCCGCACAAGAATAATGTGGATCTCTGCTGCAGCTGTTCAGGAAAGCAGGAGCAAACTGAACACTTTTGAACTGAAAAAAATATGGTAGGTATTGCTTTGTGAAGCCTTTTTGCTCCAGAGGATTACCATGGAGTCTGAGCTCTGCTAGCACCTTGCATGATTTTTTACATCTGCAGATCTGTGGCTTTTCAAGAAACAAGTAGTTCTGTTTGAGTCATTCAGGGTTAGCCCAATGGTTGTCCAAAATGATAAACAGTCAAGCAAGGAACTTTCCAAACTCTTGTGACTTTTTTTTTACTCTCCTCATCATAAGCCTGGACAGAAACGCACTGATGTTTTCATGGAAATGGCAAACGTGACACCTGAGGTCATTGCTCCTGCAGGGAGTGCAAGGTTACCTCTCACAGGCCTCTCAGAAGGGGCCTGTCCAGGTTTTATGCTTTATATTTTGCAAGAAAATCTCGAAAAGCAATTACAAAGCGATTATAACCGAGTGATAGAGTTTGGCGCATCCTCTGGAGCTGCAGCATCAGCAGAGACAGGCAACTCCTGGCACTGCCATCCCGCGTCCTAGCAGACAGCCTCTGATGGATACCTCTCCGCTCAAGTGCAACAGCAATGTCCCACCAGCAATTACAATAATTGCTTAAACGAGAAAACGATACTCGACAGCGTAATTAGCGCTAACTGTTGCGCAGATGGCCGTGGTCACTGCGGGCAGCTCCCCTGCACGCCCTGCGCGTGCCGCGGTGGCCAGCGGCGAGCACAGCAGGAGCCAGCTCCTCACCAGGTGCTTGCCCAGCTGCCCGGGCTTGCCTCTGCCACAGCGGCGGTGGTGGCAGCTCTGCCAGTGCCCGGTGACCTGCCAGCACCAGAGGGACCGCTGCCCACGCTCCTGGCAGCAGGGAGGAGCAGCGTGGCGGAGGAGCCAAAGGCGCAGTTCTGCTACCTAGCTCTCGCGAGGTAGCAGCCTCATGCGAGGCATCTACGTTTACTAAAAACCTTAGTTATCACCCACTATTTTGCAATAAAATTTATAATTACTAGGTATCGGTAGCAAGTCAAAGGAATACATTTAAAGAATAATTTTTACTTTGTTAGCGTTTCTGACAAAGTGGGAGAAGCTAAATTGGTTTTCTTACAAATTATCTCCGATCTTTGAACAAATATGAATTAATTGTGTTATGCCCAGATATTTTGTATGGAGCTTTAGAAATAATTATTTTCCATATTTCTGCCTGTATTTCAGAACCTCTTCCTCTAGCTGGGTGACACCTGTGCTTGGAAATGGCTATTTCACTCTTGATTTTTTTTTTCCCCTGCACAAAAATGTAATTTCTTCCTTACATCTGTTGCAACTGTTTCAGCCCTTACAGCACATAAAGCAGAACAGTCTATTGATCTCCAGTGTTGACTAGAATCAACTTTTAGGACCGCTCAGTTTAAAAACAAATTTGTTTCTCCTTACAAAACCAGCTCCTGGAGGTTTGAGGCATTGACTTTATAGTTAACTAAAGGAAAAGTTTTTTTTTTTTTTATTAGACGCCGCTTCTGCCGCCATTCTAATAGCAAAACATATGTTTAATAAACTACATCACTCCCATGGCAAAGAGAAAACCTTTGCAATAAATCCTTTGTAATCTGACTGGTGTAATTCACAACTGGGGGAAGAACTTGAATAGAGCGGGATTGGGGAAGATGAATGCCGCATATCAAAAGGCAAAACATGAAAGGACTTCTCTTGAAAAGGAGACTTCAAAGCTGGGGATCCAGATGCGGGGTTTGCTAGCTGTGATCTGGGAGGCGAGCACGAGAAGGCGTTTGCCAAGCGAAGAGCGCTTCTCAGAAGGCAGCGGAGAGCCGTGGCCCGAGGAGCGGTTGTGGGGCCAGGCAGGTGCAGCACGGGGCTGGAAAATAGGAATTGCTCAGCATTTTGCTTGCTCTTTGAAATGCTCCCTGTGCTCAGGCACAGAGGAACCTGAATAGAAAGGACTTGCCAAAGGCAGGGAGGCTGCCTGACATCCTGCTTTGGGAGACATGCACGTGGCTGTGAGCTCGGTGGGAGCTGCGGTGCAGACCCAGGGTGGTCGGAGGTGGGAGGGAGAGCTTCACGCAGCAGCAGGGCACGAGACGGGTGATGGGATCCCAGTGGCACAGCCCCAGCTCTGCCCCTGTGGGAGGGGAATGGGGCTGGCCCGCAGAAGAGGTCATCCCGTGGCAGCAGCAGAAAGCCTTCCCCTGTCTCTGCCCTGCAGTCCTGAGCGAGCAAGCCAGAGGGAAAGGCCCCTGGGTGAAAAAGGGGAAAAGGAGTGGTTTTACGCAACTGGTGGCATGCAGAGCCTCTGTGCTTGAATAAGAAACGGCTGTGCTGCAAGTGGTGGTGGTAGCCGCCCAGCTTGTAGCCAGGAGCTGTGCCTGCCTAGTTTTGCTCTTCTGCGAGCACTTGGTTTCTTCTGCGAGCGTTCCTGTGTTACCTTGGTATTCTGGAGCTGCCATACTCTTACTTCCATTCATACTTCTGCTTTTCATTCGTACGATGACCTCACGCACAGCGGCAGCGATCAGCATCTCTCCTTAACGAGTGGGGTACCGCAGTACGGCCGCAAGCCGTGCTCTTCTCATCGAGGTCCAGGAGGCCACCTCTGCGTGGTGCTGAGGTCCGAGGCTTCTTAAAAGGGTGCGGGGGGCAGGAAGCAGGGCTTACCTGAGAAACAGCGATCACGTTTCCCTTTTGGGTAACCACGGATGGGGTGAGAAGGGCTGAGCCTCAGTGGTGGACTTCTCTTTGAGCTCCGTGAGCTCCTGGGTTTATGCACGTAGATTATTTCATGCCAGGTGAGTAGCAAACCGCGCTGGTTCCCTGGCAAACTTCCCCGGCAGTGGGAGACTAAACCAGCAGTGCTTCCCAAGTGATGAACCAGCGTTTTTACCGTGTAATTCCCTATTTACCTACTTTTAACGACAACGTCTTCGCTTGATCTTTATCTGATGAGAGCGCCGTCTCTCCATTGGGAATCAGGTGATAAGCACTTAATCTCCTGCCTCGGTTTTCTTTGGGCTCTTGCTTCCCCGGCTTTGTCATTAGCTGTTCTGTGCGGGTTAGGAACAAAATGCTTTCGTGCCGTAATTTGTCGGCTGGTTTATAAACAGGCATCTTCGGCCCCAGGCAAATTCAGAGTCATTACTTAACGTGTAAGCAGAAATCAAATGATAGATCTGAGCGCAGCCCGTAATGGCTGCGTGTAACAGCGCTGCTTGGCCAGCATGCAGAAAAGCAGGAAAACGCCCGCAGTAATGGAAGGTAAGGGAAAGGAGCCTTCTGCATTTTCTGACCTTCACTGAAGACGGCGAGCTGCGTGAGCTGGGGCCGTGGGTCCCACGCGCTGCGGGGTGGCAGCGGAGGGGCAATTCCTGCTGCCTGGTGGCCAGGAGGGCTGGGACAGCGTGCGTGCCCCCGGCTGGCTCCTGCTCCTCGGAGGGAGACGCTCGTGCTCAGGAACATGCAGGCGTCCTCTCCCCATGCAGTCCCCTGGGAATAAACGGAGCATTGTTTGGACCGTGGCACACACCAGGACCTCTTCTTGGGCACGAACCACAATGGATTCATCGGAGCAAAGCTGTGTGGGACACTTGTCACCTGCCCGTGGTGCGGAGATGCCGGGGAGCCTCGGGAACCTCGCAAGCTTTGTGACATGGAGTGGGTCCTGGGAGCTGCCCCGGGCGCTCGCTGTCCCCTTGCCAGGATTCAGAGCGGGGAGATTCGGGGTCCGCAGCCCCCTGACAGCTTTAGGAGGTCAAGGCACTGAAACCAGAGCTGGAAGGGAAGGAAAAGAGGCCTGAAGAGCATCCTGATGGGAGAGCTCATCTTCTTGCAGACAGGCCCAGAGCTGGGGCTCTTGTGGCTCTGCGAGCAGCCGGAGGTCCGTCTGTCCACCTGCGTGGGGAGAGGATGTGCAGGGACCTCGGGTGGCAGCGGCTCCTGCTGGGTGCGCAGGACACAGGTCACGCAGCTCCTGCTGGCCTTGCTGTTAGCAGGTCTCAGACATCAGTCCCTCCGCACAGAACAAGTCTTCATTATGCAAATTCTCATCTTAAAGCTTTATTCATGTGCTTCCTGGCAGGCTTTCCTTTAATCTCAAGAGCAAGATTGCTTGGAATTACCATATACCCTTGTTAATTGCATAAAAAAAAATACAGCAGAGGTTGTTTTCGCCATAATCAAGAGCGATTTTGATTAGTACTTCTGGAAATCAAAATGTTTTGCTGGGAGTGGAGAATGGGGACAGCAGCATCGCCTTGTGCCCACCAGGGGGGCAGTCTTAGGGGCAGGAGCCGCTTCCTATCGCGGAGGCACCAGAGTGCACCTTCAGATTCTCCCCTCCAGCCCCGTACCTGCTCTGCACTTTGCTGTGCTCACCCAGACTGCCAATCTCGCCCCATCACGGGCTCCGAATTCCCCAGGAAGCCGAGCACACCCGTATTGCACGGTGACGTACGTGGGCTGGCACTAAAAACGGAGACGGGTGCGCTGCTAGGAGTGCCGGCGGCCTGACGGCGCGCTGGTGTGAGTTACGGTACTGTAATTCCAGCTTTGTCAAACAGCGAGGCTTAATTAGAATATATATATATATATATAATTGTACAACCAAAAAGCTGACGAGTACAATTGTGCATTTGCGCTGCCTACTATAAGAAATAACGAGGAGGGAATGCATTAAGGCACAAACCCCTTCTGCCTTCAGAGAGCAGCTGGCTTGGAGTCAAAATACCCCAGGCAAGGCAAGGGGAAGCTGCAGCACCTCAGCCCTGTCCTTCCCTCCCCAGCTTGGGCATTTGGGAATCCGCGTTACACACTGCGAGGTGCCCGGGTTTGTTTCTTTAGGTTGCTGCATTGAAGAAAAGTAGGGAAAACTTGTCTCGTTCACCTCTCCTTTCCCCATAAACCCGCAGCCCTGAGGATGCTCCAGCACCAGCCGACCATAACCACAGGGTGAGGGCAGCACAGCCCACACGTGAGGCAGGGGCTGCGTTGCACCCAGCGCTCCTTTATCTCCCAAAGAGATTTAAAGGGGGGAGTTAAAAGCAGCACTGGGACCTGAGAGACCCCACGACACTGCATCACCTCCCATCCCAGCGATGTGTGGTCCAGAGATGGAGTCGTGCCAAAACCCCATGCAAAAAAACCCTAAACCACCACCTAGCCATCAACCCCAAGGATCCCGTACTGCTCCCTGACACCGAGCAATCAGTGGATGTTTTCCTGAGTCCTATAAACATATAGGAGCATTTTTATAGTCCTTTGCAAGGCTGCGGGCAGTGTGGGCAGGTCCTAAAGAGGTGTGTGCGCTCAGCGTGCATCGCAGACCTGCGTCAGCATCAGCGAGCCCTGGCTTCTGCTGGGGAGCCCTCCCAGCCCAAAACGCACAGACAGCCTGTGCCAGGCAGCGCTTTGGAGCACAGGATGGGATCTGGGGGCTTTTTGTGACTCCTACCACTCTGTGCTCCTGGAGCAGAGGGAGTTGCTGGGACTCAGCAGGGCGCAGCACCCAAAAAGCTGCTGGTACGAGGTGAACAAGCACGGCCTGGACTTCAAGCATCTGGCTGCAAAGCGTGCTTCGTTGCTGTGTAACAGCGACCAAACACGGAGCAGAGCTCAGCCCTTACCTGCTGGCGAGCACGCAGCCTGCCTCCGCCAGGAGCGGTGCTCATCGACCCCGTAAAGGTGCAGGACGTCTCTGTAACACCCCTGCCTGACCTAAAGGTGCTGGCGGATCCAATTAGCTGGCCATCTATCATGAGCCTGTACCAACACCTGGGGGATTCCCAACTCCAAATAGACTCTTACTGGCATTACTACCAGTAGTAACACAGGTCGCTGGGGCTCTGTTTAAAGACGGACGGAGCAAGACGTGGTGCACGAGTGGCCGAAAGCAGAGCTGAAGGCACTGCAGCGCTTGGTGACCGCTCGCTGTACAAGTTTTCCTCTGAAATGCTGATACCTGCTTTCTGATGGATTGGTGCGTTTTTGGTGTTATTGTCCTTGTCAGTAAAGCTTTAAATTTATTCATGAAGCACGCTGGAGCTCAGGTGGCACCAGCTAAATCCATTTAGCAGTAGGAAGAAGAGGAAAGCCATTTTAATGTTCTCTCGCAGTGCGGCAGTGCTTAGCAAACCCAAAGGATATTAATTACTCAGCATGCTCCGAGATGTAAAAGCATGAATTTATCAAGACAAATACAGTCAGAACTAGGGTAAGTCAACAGTAATTAACGTGATGCAGGAAAAGACGGAGAGCAGCAGGATTAGCCGGCCCGGCACACGGTCCCGCGGCGCAGCGTGGTTATCCCCGGGATGCGGCGTGGTGCTGAGCTGGTGCGGGCACCTCGAGCGCCGCGTGGCTGAGTTCCTCACCTTGCTCCTAGCACACACGGCCACGGCAGGAGAATGCAGGTGATACCTGAAGCATTCTGCTGGGGTTGCAGTCGGCAGCAGCGTTTCCATCCATGGTATCAGAAGGCACTTCCCAAGAAGAGGTGCGTGCACTCTCCTGGCTTTTCACCCAATTTGTCAGTGGCGTTCCAGTGTTTTCCTGGTGTTTAGCAAAGCTGTAATCAGGAGCACAGCCACGGGTGAGTGGCAGCCAGTGAGATGAATTGGTAGGCTCTGCTTGACAAATTCAAGCGTAGCGTGTGTTTTTATACCGCATCCATTAAGGCAAACAAATGGAAAAGCCAGAGACGACTGCTCTGCAATTTAACAGTCACGGGATGCAGGGAAGGCTGATGTCTTCCTCACCACTGATGATGGGTCAGGTTTAGAGAAAAAGCAGAAAGCCCTCTATAAACTAAAGCAATTTGAGCAAGCGCATCTAGCCAGGCCTTATTTAGAGGTGACTGATGCTGTGTGGAGCAAGTCAAACCTGTGCTGATTCTTTGTCTGCAGGTTATGGGGACGACACAGGGGGCTTCAGCCTAGAAGATGCCCTTGGCCCTGTACAGCGTAAGTCAAGTTTATTTTTACATATGTTAAAATGTCATCGACCAAATGACATTTCTGCACTAGGCCTGCTGGCACCCCACTCCCTTTTCATGCTTGGTGGTACTGGGGAGCTGCCTGCGAGCGATGTCGGCTCCTGCAATGGCACCAGAAGTACCAACAAGCATCAAAGTGAGGGCTGTAAGAGGGTCTGAACCCTCTGCATCGCAGCAGCCTGAGAGCAAGGGAAGTCAGCAGCCAGACCTCATCAGATCATAACAGCACACTGGAATTGAAGCCCAGCAGAAGCCCAGTGGTATTCAGATGGAAATTAATAGGAACGGAGCAACCGCAACTCTTGCTCATAGTTTATTCATACACTTGGTAATGCTGACGTTAATGGATAGTGGTTTACAGGTGAAGTAAAAATGATGAAAAAATAAAGAAATCCAACCTGTAAAGATGACAGCAGCTTGTTTTGGCACGGGAGTGGCCAGGAGAGGTGGGCACTGAGCATCGGGGTGTCTCCTGAACTCCTCCAAGCTGATGGAGAGCCTCCAACACATAAGGCAGCACTGGAAGCGATCCCTCACTTCAGTAACCAGGGGCAGGGGACAGCCTAGCGCTAGGAGCTGGCTGCTGTTTTCCGTGCTGCTCTATGCAGTACCCATCCTTGCTCTGTTTGCTGCTGTCTCCTGGAGACTTCCCTTGGAGGAGTTTATTCCATTTCTCTGCTGGGTGTCAGTCGCAGCCGAGCCCCTGGGAAGTTCTGGGACGGATCCTGCACAGGGCTCCTGCTGTATATGTGGGGTCACAGCCTGGGGGCTCCGTGGTGACAAACGCAGGCATGGAGGGTTGGCTGTAAAGCTGAGGGCATGCCAGCAAGTCCTGGCCACTCATCAGACCAGAGGTGACATTTCCAGTGCTGCCCAAGACTAACATTTCTCCCCCATTTTGCCACAGCCACTCCTAAGGGAGCCAAGAAGCCGTCTGGTGGGACAGGAGGGAGAGGTGAGACCCGGCACACGTATCATTTAAACAAAACCCTGGGGCTGCACCATGCCAGCCACCCTGTTGGCTGCATGCCGTGTTGGTAGACTCCGGTGCAGAAACCTTCGCTTGCTCATACGGGTGCCCCAGACATAACTTTGCCTGTGGTTTTCAATAAACCACCTCCCCTTGGTTTGCCAAAAGCTGTGCTGCAGTGTCTGCTTGCATTGCATGAGCTTTTCCACCCGCACCAAGGCATCTTGTCCATTGACTGTATATCTGCGTGAGCCTCAGCTGCTCGCCTCCTCTGCCTCCCCTCCCGGCTCTGTGCACCTAAGTAAATGCAATATTGATATTTCTGTCCATTCTGAAGGCAGGCGACGTGAAAGCATTTATGGCCAAGTCTGAGATTTGCATGCTTTGCAGTATCTTGACAGAGGAGACATAGACCACAGCTCGGCTGTGCGAGCGCTTTCATTTCTGCCCATGCAGCACCTGCTGGCTTTCCTCCCAGGAGGAGCCCGGAGGATGTCTCTGCTCCTGCTTTTCCTCCAGGACATCCCTGACTCCCACTGAACGGCACCAGTTTGGTGACATTTTCCCACCCAGGGAAAACCATCCTTCTGACAGTGCCGGTCAGGTGCCCTGGCTGGCCATATCCCCAGCACGTGCCCTGTTCCAGGATGCTGCTTAGATTCACTCTGACGTGAGAGTTTTGCTCCTGGTGACTCCCCTGGGCTGGATCTGGCCAGACATACCCCTGAGGCACCCAGAGGTGACAAATACCAGGGGCTGCCCAAGCGGAACTGCCAGCACTGCCACTTGCCAGTCTCTTCTCTCCCACAACAGAGTTTGATCTGGCCGATTACTTCGATGACCCTCTGGAGACCACCACCAGACCAGCCAAGCCGACCCCCAAGCCCTTCCCTCGGCCGGGGAAGCCAGGTACCCCACAACCCTGCTCGAGCCCTTCTGAAATTGAACCCGTGGGGCAGGGGGACACAGAGCCCATGGTGGCAGGCAGGGGGCTGCCCTGTGGCACTTGCCAGATGCACATTTGGGAGGGTAATGGGGTTTTGTTCTTTCCTCCACACACTTTCAGACAGCAGCTTTGGGGATGTCATCCGCACCACCACAACCAAGCGGCCAAAAACGACGCGGCCTCCTCCCAGGCATAACCCAGGTGAGCACGAGCTCCCCAGCCACACTGCTTCCAGCCTTTGTTTTGTGTATTCACAGGAGAGGTAGGAAAAAGGCCCAGAATAATCAAACCACACAGAAGCACCCCACAGATGGGGCACCTCAGCATCACCACACACCTCCTCCGCCCAGGGGGCTTGCATTTCCCCACCAGGGTTGGTGCTCAGGTCTCAGTGCGCCCAACTCACAGGCTCCTTTGCTGCCTGTTTGGGCAGAGCTTTGGGCAAAAAGGCACTCCCGGGCTCAACATCGGTTTTGGATGAGAAGAAACTTATTTACAAGCTAGCAAGTGGGTTGAGAAACTCAGGTTGGCTCCATTCCACGTTTTTAGCTGCCATTTAGCGAAGGCAATAGAAAGCTGCTCTGTTCGAGTCAAGCTCCTGAGGATACCAACTGTGCATTTTATGGAGAAGAAAAAGAAATAAAAAAAATCACTAAGCCAGTGGGTCAGAAGCAGTTCACAAAGGCATGGGCGCTGCAGGACGCCCATGCCCCTGCCAGTGTTGCCATCATGCCACCTTTGCTCTGACCACTTATGTCTGGTGCAGTTTGTGTGATTCCTGGGCTCAATCTGTGCAAAATCTAAGCAATTTCTGTGTTTCACAACAGCAGCACTGGGGCAGGTTCAGAGCATCCCCCTGACAGCACATAGCCACACCAGGAAGCAATGACATCAGGGGCTTTGCTGCTTCCAGTGACGCTGGTCCTTAGCAAAGCTGAGCCTTTCTTTGACTAATTGTCATTAAGGAGGTTCCCACACTGCTGTGGTGTTTTGTAGGGAAGGAATTGGACTTGGCCGATGCCTTGGATGAGAGCAACGATTTGAAGGGCGGTGGGCAGCCAAACGTGAGACCTGGCGAAGGTACGTGTGGATTTCCCCTCTCCCTGCTACATTCACCTCGTCCCCATACCCAACAGCTATTTAACCAAGTGCTGTTGGGGTTCGCAGTCATTGCCAAGACATAAATCCAGAGCAGCCTCAGCCCTGGCACAGCACATGCCACAGGCCAGGAGACTTTTTTTCCATCTCTAAAATACTCCAGTGAATGAGTCGTTTGTCTGAGAGGATTGTTCCCTCGAGCACCGGAGCTAGAAAACAGACTTTGCACAGCAAGTTTATGGATGTCGAGATGGCCATATACCCTGCTCACACATGTAATTAATAGTCAGGTATTTTATTAGACTGTATTAACTAGGTGACTTGTCTGCACTTTGATATTCTGGGCTTGTTGGCATATTAGACTCCTACAGGAAGGTTTGAGGTGTTGAATGGCTGGAACATGGCACTCATTGTGAGCCAGCTGCTGAGCCAAGAGCCACACATTTCCCCAGCATTGCTGCACCTTGTGTTGCTTTTGACCTCTCTAGGTTCTGGCCTTTTTTTTTTTTTTAAAAAAAAAGTTTACACTCATTACTAAACCCATAAACCATTTTTGCGGTAAGCTTGTGAGCAAGGAAGTCTCTTTCCAGGCTGAAAAGTCAAAGGTTCAATAGCTTTACTAATTCTGCTGCTAACTCCCATTCCACATTTCTCTTTTCTTTCAAGCAAGACTTAAAGTCAATTATTACCTCTTTTATGAGCTTAAAAGAAAATAATTTGGGGTTGAACATTTTGCTAACGCTCTGTAATTGCGAGGGAAGTGGAACGGCTCATTAACCTCTTTCTGTCCTTGCCTGGGGACGGAACAGCCGGGAGCCACTGGTGGCAATGCACCCATCAGCCCAGGCTGCACAGAAAACCCAGCCGAGCTCCTCAGACAGCCAGACAGGCTGTAGGGAATACTGAGATGAATACCACAGCCTTTGCCTTCCTGAGCGAGCAGCACTTCCCTGCAGGTTGCTGGAAGCCCATCCTGCCCAGGCACACCATGCTCGCAGGGGACCAGAGTCCCCCAGAGCCCCGTTTCCAGCTCCCCTGCACTTCCCAGGAGCATCCACAGACACCAGGACAGACAGACACAGACACCAGGACAGCTGGCACCCAGCTTCCCTGGCCTCTCTCACCCCAGTCAAGCCACACACTGTTTTTCTTTCCCATTACATTTGCTGCTTTCTAGGCTATTTTCTTACACACCCCTCAGGGAAGGCAGCTGCCAGACCCCCAGCTGCAGGAGACGATTTCCCTTCGGGCTTCCACCAGCTTTTGTTGTTATTTTTAAAGCATTTTCAGATGACGACCTGGCTAGTATCGTGGATGGAGGCTACAGCCCTGACAAGAAGAAAGGTAAGCACGGGCCCGCGGGTGGGTCTGCACCCCCAGCCTGAGGCACAGGGATAATGGCTGAGCCCTGGGGCCTCCTGAAAGGCATCTGCCCCTACTGCTGTGGTGGGGCGGGGACCCCTGGGGCCCCCCGATGGACCTGAGGGGATCGGTGGGCTCGGCCATGTACCCCCATACCAGCAGCCTGTGCATGAGGTGGCCCTGGAGCCTGACATGTCAGCCCACACCACGGCTGCCTACAGGAGACACTGAAGCTGCCTCCCACTGCTTGGCAGTAGGACCATGGCTGGTGGGGTCAGAAGACGAGGCCTTCAGCCTCCCATCTCCAGTCAGCCTGCCTGTTCCTGGCCCCCTGAGGCTTAGTGGGACCTGCATCCCCTGACCCCCGCTCCCTAACATGGCGCCGGCCTTCACTCGGCCCTCAAGACGTGACCACGCATGGCTGGACACCAGGAGGGAGCAGCGGCACTGCCCATACCCATGCGAGGATCCACAGCATTCAATGTTAAAAGCAGCTGAGTTAAAGACAGTGAACACCACAAGCCCAATCAACATTAAATGAATCACATTGCTAAGGACAAACCACACTGGAGACATTAATACTGCGCTGACCTGCTTCCACTACTCGGGATTTAAGCACCTCGCTCACAACTGCAGCTTCCAGCAGGAACCATCTCTTCTCCCGACTCCATTTCTCCAGGGAAGGTGACTTTAAAACAGACTTTAAGCTACGTAAAGATGCCCTGGTGTGATGAGCTCAGCCAGTGATCTCCTTTTGGTGGTGTGGGGACGTTGTCTACCTGTGCCTGACACCTCATTTACCCTCACATTGCTCTGAGAACAGCGCAGGAATGAGGGGGGCCCTGGGTGCCAGCCCAGGGGTGCGGGGTGAGCAGGGCCGCAGGTGGAACATGGCTGGACCGGGGTCACTGACAGGCTCCCCTCTTTTGCAGGTGCTGGGGGCAACACCAACAACGAAGGTAGGGACCATGGGGTCTTGGGGGGAGTGGGGCCATGGGTGCCCCCCACCACCCAGTGCCTCTCTGCGCCCTGCAGGCAGCAACACGGTGGAGACGGGGACCATCGCCGGCATTGCCAGCGCCCTGGCTATGGCACTTGTGGGGGCTGTCTCCAGCTACATCTCCTATCAGCAGAAGAAGTTCTGCTTCAGCATCCAGCGTAAGCAGCCCCTGGGAGGGGGTGGGATCAGGTCGGGGGGCAGAGGTGCCCAAAGTGGGGGATGAGGCACACCAACAGCATGTGCAGCCCTCTGCCTCCACTAATTCCCCACACTGCCCCAGGAAGGGGTGGCAGGGGAGAGCCCTGCCTCCGCCCCAGCACAGCACAGGTTTACCAGACACCACACGTGGGCACCCACTGCCAGCACAGCCCTGTACACACACTTAATTCTGACCCCAAAATAAATACAGGTGAATAGGAGGAGAATAAAAACCTCTTACTGCAAGAGATGAACACTCACCAGGTAGCAGTCAGAGAAGCAGGGTAACACTGAAGCAGTACCTGCAGCCACAGCTGTGGGTGATATATCCCATCCCACCCCCCACAGGTGCTTTGCAATCACTGCAATTAAACACCAATTAAGCTGCCAAGCTCCCTCAGGTGCTGTAGGCATTGACTAGGGGCATGTCACCTGCAGGCAGGAGGCTGGGGACAAGGGACCTGCATGTCCTCAGGGGCTGTCCCCTTCCCGGAGGGTTTAAGGGCAGGTGAGGGGCAGCGTGGTGCTGGCCTTAACAGGCAGCCCCTAGGCTCTTACGGGACAGTTGAAAGCAGCTGGAAAAGGCTCTCTTTATATAAATCCAGTGAATTCTCCTGAGAGCCTCCTGTGCTCTGGGGAGGGTGTTTGGGGGCTGGAAGCTTTGGCTGGAATCGTGCTATTTTCCCAGTTGTGTCTGCAACAAACAGGAGCATTTTGGTAAATTAGATCAGCAGGGAAAGTCAAATGAATGTGATGGAATGAAACACGCTTGTATATTCCCCCCACTTAAATGATATTTTGGCAAGAATAAATAACTAAAAAAAGAGAGCAAAGGCTTTGATGAGGGGGAAGCTGAAACACACAAAGCCCCAGAAAGGCGGCAGGAAATTAAAGTTAATTATAAAGGAGGATTAATTTAAGCCATCAGACATGGCATGCTGGGCTAATGTCAGGCCTTAGATGCATTGCAATGCATGACAGAAATCTGAGAGCCGTCAGCCACTGCAGAAGTGGCTTTTTATTGAAAAACATAAATTGCATTTGGTGTTATCCCAGCAAAACACACGGCCTGGGGGAGGCGGAGGTGGTGCGTGATGACCACTTGGTAGGAGCGGGGAGAGCAGGCTCAGCCCTGGCGAGGAGCTGCCCTGCTCTGTTTTCCCCTGAGGGGAGGTGGGGACAGGCCTGTCCGGAGCCGGGCAGGGGCACGGCAGGGCCCTGCTGGGCTTTGTGCTGCATTTAGACGTGTAGAAAAGTTGAGATGCCTGCAAACCGGGCGCTGCAGTGCCTGCAACGTGGGGTGCGGGAGGCACAGCTACAAACTGGGCGGTAGCACTGCGTGAGACGCCAGTTCTGCTTTGTCCCTTACCCCTCAAAACTGCAGAGGGACAAGGTAAAGGTGGGCTTTCATCTTTCTCTGACTTCTGCTGCCCTGCTTGAAAGTGGCATTGTGGCAGCCTTGGGGACCCCGTGGTTCAGCGGCACTGGTGCTGCGGAGCATGTGCTGGGACTTTGCTTCATCAACACAGCTTTGCTTTAAGCTGCTTCTTACAGCTATGCATAATTTAGCTTTTAATGAGAAGTACACCATGTATCTATGCTTAGAAGCAGCCCCTGCTGCATAGCAGATCCTCCTGGAAGAGGTACCAGGTCCGTGTACCTCTGCAAGCTGAGCTGTGCTAGCACAGCAATTAGCCTTGCTGCCTCCTCGCATGGGAAAGGTGAAGCAAGAGACTCAGAAAAAAGGGATGGGACTGGAAGCTCTGCCTTCTGAGAGAGCCTCTGTGGTTACTTGAAAGTCCAACAGCGCTTTCTCAGCTGCGTGTCATGGTTTAGTGATGTTTCTGTATTGCTGTTAATGCAGAGGAGTTTGCAAAAAAGCATCTTAGCTTTTACAGAAGATAGGCCCATTACTAGAGATTTTAAAGCATCAAAGCAAATCATTTCTGCTTTCTGCCCTCCCGTCTCACTCTCTTTATTGTTACTTCTCAGAGGGACTTAACGCAGAATACGTGAAAGGGGAAAACATGGAAGCTGTCGTAAGCGAGGAACCCCAAGGTGAGAACTTTGCATTCCTTAACCTTCCTGCATCTGGCCACAAAAGCAGCTGTAGTGAAGGACTTCCTTAAAGGTGCTCACGCTGCACTGAGCTAGCATCTCTTTGAAGACACTACTTAGGTTATGCCGCAGCTTTTTGTAAAACATCCACTACAATGTCTTTCCCTCTTTATCGTACACAAAGGAAAGCCGTGATAAGAGACCAAGGATCTCATTCTGCAAACGGTGGCGGTTAATATTTAGCTTTCATGTTTTCAGCCATCAAAAGTGTCTTACACAAGAAAAGCATGATCCTTCTTTCAGTGACAGATAATCAAGGCTGCCGTAAAAGCTTTTCCAAAGGCAGATACAACCAACCAGTATCTGGCACCCGTTGCTTGCACTTTGTTACTATTGTGTGCTATTGTATTAATGATTTTTTTTTCCTCTCCAGTTAAACATTCAGTACTGGAAACACAGTCAGCAGAACCACCAAAACAAGACAGTGCAAAGATCTAAAGCGTGGCCTGGGGCTAGAAAAGAATCAGTCAGCAGCAAACACGGAGATCTTACATGCTTGTAATTTAGCTTTTTATTTAATTTGAATCCAAAGCTATTTAATGTGTACTTAGGCTTGGACTGGCTTCTTATTGCTCTAGGCTTTAGGGTTAGGATGGTAGTTGTACCTGTTGTTGTTGTTTTTTTTTTTTTGTAACAAGCTATGTTTACATTGAAGTAATACTGTGGGTTTGGTCTCAAGTTGTATGCAAACCAACAGAAGGTGCTTCAGCAGTGGTCGATTATCACAAGGTCTTTTCAAGGAGAATTGCTTACAGGTGTGAGGACAGTGAAGTGCCTGTAAATAGCAACCCAAAGCAAACCGTTCAAAACCCTTAGTCAGTCACCTCCAGCCAACTTCTGCCATCAGTGATGGGCTGCCACTTCTGGCAGCAGCGATGAAAACCACACATTTCCTGAGGGTAGATTGTGGTCCTTAGTGTACCTGTACCTAAAACCAAGTGCCTATGGGTATGTCCTCAGGTAGGGCCTCAGGCTGAGGCAGATGAGTCCCTGCTCCCGAGCCAGGAGTTGGGGATGCTCCACCGCCATGCAGTGCTGGGCTTCTGACCAAATCAGAGGACCTGATCTTCATGCCAAGTCACAAACATAGGTAACTGCAGTGTTCACTTGTAGCAAATACCATTTGAATGCTTGGCTGTGGTAGAAATCGGAAGAGAGTTACCAAGTGACAGGGTTTGTCTGTGACGTGAGATTCCTATTTTGTCATTGAGACAAAACAAAAACTACGTTCAGATGTTTTCAAGGACAGATTGAGATCACGTCCATAGAGCCAACCACAGATTTAACCCGAAAGAAAACAATGTGTGCATCTAAGATCTCTAACTCACTGCCACAAGAGTCGTAGACAGAGTTCTCCACCTTCTCTTCCGATCATTGTACAGCTATTGAGAGCATTTCCTGCCACATCAGGTAGAAAAAGGATACAAAGCTTCATCCTTTGGGTCACTACCTAACCTTTAACAAAGGCAGGGTGTCCTGAGAGGACGGGTTCTCTGCTGCTGTCCCACGGGGGTCCTGCAGCTCTCTGTGAGCCTTGCTCAGCAGGACACCGCGCTATCGCCAGGAGAGCACCCCCATCCCACGCACCCCTGTCCACAGTGGTACTGCTATCCAGAGCCGACCTTCACTATCTCGCAAGAACTGGTTTTCATACTTCCTCCCCAACCCTTCCTTATCGATGCTGAAATGTGGATACAGCTACCTTCTGATGCATTTTTCCCAAAGCAACGAATACTTGAAAAAGCATGCTCTGAAGTGAAGGAAAATTCACTTTACCTAGTGTAAAAAGTACTCACTATTTATATATAAACCTAAAATGTGTGCATTTTGTAATGTTTTGCAAATCCCAGACTGTGTGAACGTGAACTAAAAAAAGCATTTCCAGTTTGATGTACAAATTCAGAGCTTTCAGATAGACATGACTTACATGAGGCCTTGCCAATAGGTAGGTGAATGAGCCCAGGAGCATTTCTCTGGAACAGCTCAATTTGAAAGGAAATTGCCCGGTAACATTGTAAGTATTTTGCAACAGCTGCACAATTCTTTATGCTCTTCTTAACACTTGTATTTTTAAAGCCTTACACTAGCTCAACAGAACAACTACAGCATTCTGTAAGGGAGATAAATTCTACAGATATATGGTGCCTCACTTAGATTTAGAACACTTTATCTACAGTACAACTGTTGACTAACTACTGCTGCTTTGTTTTATGAATCTGTTTGGGTTAGGAAAAATATTATCGTTTGTTCTGAGGCCGTAAGCAGAAGAAATAGATAGGGAATACACTCGGTATATTTGCTTAGTCCCACAGTAAGACTTCCACGGGGGAGCATGGTCTGCAGAATTCCGACCATCCCATGCAGGAGGTCTGATTCTAGCGATGCCACACAGCTGAGTTCGGGCACCTCCATTTCCAAACACCATCATCTACTTTTTTCTTTCTTGGTCAAACATATTTGAAAGCTGTAGCATGAGAAATGTTTTTTTACGGAATTATTATAGATAAAACATTGCAACGGAGCATTGATGAACACTAGGAGTCATTTTCCTAGGTTAGATCAAGCAAACCTAATTCCATTTCTTTTTGCTGATGACAATGCTTGCTGTAGATGCAGATCATCAGTTCTAGCGCATTCCTCTTACAGTGCACTCCCTGTTTGTCTAGTGGAAAGTGCAGGGGGGTGTTCAGGGTTGCTTACAGACTGTAACACCCTCCTTTGGGAAACTGTTATACTAGGAGATTAAAAAAACAGGCATGAAATTCACAAATGCTGCATTTTTTATTTTTATTTTTAAAAAACTCACTGAGAAAAAGATCTGCTTTTAGAATTGAGAAGCAAACAGCACTGAAGTTGCTCATTGTCATGAAGCCTTTTTCATGACTCATGAAAACTTTGCTAATATTTCTAGGTATAATATACAGAAAACTGTGAGTGCACAGTGAAAGGGAGCACTTCTTCAAAAGTTCACAGAAACAGAATTCAAAAACTCTTCCTCCAGCATTTCAAATGGGAAACCATTGACAAATACTGCAGTAAAGAAATAAAATCCAGTCTTCTCTTCAAAACAACTGCACAAAAATCAAAGCCTTCATGTGCTAAATGTCAGCTAAGGCTCAAAATGCTGCTTTGTTGCAGTCTGTTTCCTTCTCCATCCGACCTGTCAGATCAGTGTCTGAGAAACAGTGAGTTCATGCTTCACGCCATTGTTATCTCAGGCATTACAGCAACCGAGAGGGTTCATTTGTGTTTTCCTAGTAGTGATGCAAGTTCTGAAACAACTGACACCTCTGTAACTATCTTCATTTAATTACTATCCATTATCTTTAAACGTGGATATTGAATTTTTAAAAATTTTGCACTTAAATTCTGTATACGTGGTGTGAACTTTCTCATCCTTTATTTAAAAAGAAAAAGGTGTAAAAATACTAGAAAAGTAGGATTTTTTTTTTTCTAGAGTCCAAAATTATGTATACACATCTGTCCTGAGAGTGTAAGTAAAACTGCTGTGGGCTTTTTTTTCTCATCACACCCCACATTTTTAACTACAGCTGCTTCTAAAGAAGTGATTGAGAAGAGGTTTCACAATGATATAGGAAACAGAATTGAAGGAGCTTAACCAGCTAATATTCAATTGTTTATTCTATTATTAATTACTTACATTTTCCTTCAGCACAATTGTAGAAGGTTCTGCATTTAGGGTACTGTGACATGAGTTTATTCAGTTTAGAATACTCTGACATGAATTCCAGGGTTTTTTTTGCATTTTAATAAGGAACCCTAATAAGTGCTCTGTTTGTCATTGTTAACTATTCATTTGTTGTGATAAAAATGGAATTAGTCCACAGTACCGTTTCTAATTCTGAAAAAGCAAAATGACTATAGATAGGCTAAGGCTTCAGCAACAAATGAGGTCCAGGAGCAAATGAGGTTGAGGAACAACAGCATTGTGAAATTAGAGAATAATTTCTTTTGAGTGAAATCCTTATCTAAAAGCAAAGCCTATTGTTTACTGATGCAGAAGTGATCTATACCAAATGAAGGTTGAATGTTCTGCTGTGAAAAGATAAGACTCGTTTTGCTAACGTTCATGGAAGGGTCATGGGGGGAAATATCAGAATTTGACTACCTTTGGAAAACAACAAATAAACTGTCTAATAAGACATGATAGACTTGTGTTGTTTTTTTTTTCATGTTGCACATAAACGGCAAAAGGTGGAGCATACCCTTTTTATACATAACCTTTTCTATAACTCAAGACTTTAATAAAAGAAAAAAAAAAAAACGTAACCACTCAAAACCTCCAAAACCAGTTTTCTTTCTGAGAAAATACCTATCATTACAAAAGCTTTAAGACTGAAGTACTGAAACACACACACTCACTGTCCCTCTCCCTCCTCAGGCTACCCAGCAACTAAACTCAGGTAACGGATGCCCTACATCCCTGGCTGCGCTCACTAAAGCTTAGCTTGCAGTCCATTTCACTGCCATAGGTTTCCTGCCATTTTCTGTATATTTTCATATGCAGTAGATGAATCTCTCATGCAACGCAAAGTTAAGTTTTTGGCTTTCATACAATGATGCAGTACTTAATCTCAGAGTTAAACAATGTGTTTTATACTTCAAAGTACCTACTTCTGACTCTTATTTCTTGTAAAAATAAAATTACTTCTTCCTGACTGCACATGATCTGGCTGCGAAGCGATCTCTGGTAGGATATCCACTTAGTTCAGATGTGATTGCTCAGCAAATGGATATTGCTTTGTGCATTTAAACATAAGAAGAAAGTTTATCTCAAAGGGGAAATACTCTGATTTTCCCATTTTACTTTGTCCTCTGCTGTGGGGCTCAATCCACGTGAATGGGGGTTGTTGATCCCTTATTTCCAGCTCTTCAAAACCCAGCCATTCTCGGTGTTACCAAATACTGCCTCTGACTTAGTACAGCTTTTCTTGAAAAATAAGAGAAAAATCAAACACTTCTTGTTTAAAGCATCAGCTCCTTGAGAGGAAGGCTGCCAACGCAGGGAACAAAACCAGGCAGATAAGACTATTTACCAACTTTAAAAGCCTTCTTCCATTTTTCTGAAAAATAACCAACAAGAAAAAAAAAGACTTTATCTACAAAGGAGGAAAAAGGGAAATTAAGCTCTGAAACTGGACTAAGATGGCAAAGTGTCTGATGCTGATGATTCACTCAACTTACTTCACAAGCAAAAAATGTTTCAATTGCTTACCACAGCTTTGGCCCATTCTGGGATACTGGATTCAGTTTGTTCTCCCTCTCACGTGTCATCTACACGAAGAAAATCCTACAGGTCAAATTTAACTGCTTTCTGTCTTTTTGCACGTTCCCTTTATACTCAGTAGAGTGAAATCCAAAAAAAAAAATACAAAGCAGAAGATCCAGCAATTGAATTAGAAGTTAACAATTCTGTTCGTGGCACATCAGACGGGGAACGAGGTTCTGCTCTTTCTTCCAGCAGTTCAAAACCGACTGCCTTATTAAAAAATAAAAAAGGGATGGTACAAGTAGTTATATCAATAGGAAAAAAAAATGAATATTAGGAAGCAGATGAAACACAGTGTATTAATCACTTCTTCAGAACAAAACGCTTTAACTAGCATATGTAGACTATTTTTAAAAATTTCCATGGTAAGTATATACAAAAACATCCATTGTGCTTACCCAGATGTATAGCAGGATCCCTCCCCCATTGCTATCCCTTATGAACAGAGAAGATTCACTGAGCTACGTTGAACTTGTGGAGAAACAGGCAGTCACAGCTGAAGTAACTGGTAGTCTTCTCGGTGAAACTGAATTCTCAGATTTCAGCTCTAGGAATCTAAGCTTTCAAAATCTCACAATGCCTAAGCTAATCCAGTCATCACTTTTACAATAATTATAGAGGAATCGTTGTGACTATTAGCACCAATAAAGAGAAAAACTTCAAAAGATCCTCTTTAGCACTGCATTTGAGAGATAAAGTGCTTTGCTTTAATATACAGTTAAAATGTCAAGGAAATCTTAAGTATGGAGGAGTTTAATTAAATACCAGCTCAACATATTTTGGCAATGTAAAATTCACTGCTGGCCCACTAGTTAGCAGAATCATTTTTACAGCAAAACATTTTTTGTCTATTTATAAAAAGCCTGAAGTTGATTAAGAGATGCCACATTGCAAATGTCCACAGACTTTGTTCCTGCAGGCCGATATCTATTATAAAGTGTATTTACTGTAACAAGGAGATGTTGACATACCCTGCGCTGCTCAGTAAACTTGCAAGAATGGATACAACACATCTGTCTTTCCCGTTGAAGTTGCAAAAGTGCTAAGCAGCTCACTTTACTCATTAACTAAATGCTACAGACATGAATGCAGAGAACAGACAAGCGACATCTTATATTAAGAACAAATGTGCAGACTACTCACGGACAGTAAAACCCACAGTCAGCATACAGAACCAACTCGAGAGCGGGGCTTAATTCCCATCAGCAGAACTTGGAGCATGAGTTAAAAAGCAGAGCTGCAGCATCTAAGCACCTTAAGGAGAAGAGCCTGATTCTCATGAAACACAGAGAGGAAAAGAAGCAAAGGAGAAATTTCAGTGTGCACCACTTCTGGGTCTTCTGAGCCCACTGATAATTTTTCAAGGAGTTGAATGTTAGAGTAACCAGATCTCTCTAATATTAATATTTTGGGCGAATATAAAAAAGATGGGGATGCACATTTTATAGGATAACACAGACACATTATTCATGTTACAGAAAAAAATGCTAGCGGCAACTTAAAAAACAGAAAGCCAACCGGCTTTATTTCAAGCAACCAATTAAGCTCATATTATTTTTTAAAAAACTTTGTTTGACAAAGTCATTACAAGTTAAGGTCTTCGAAAGAGTTTGGATAGGCAGGATCCATTTTCTGAACTTAGAGCTTAAAAACACGGGAGTATGCATGTGTTTAACATCACATACACATGTATATATAAAGGACACAGCTTTGCAATTTGTGTGTACACTTCAAAAGAAAACACTTAAAATGTGGAGCTATACAGACTATACAATTTACACAGGTGGGTGTCATTTCAACCCCAAATATTACCATTTGCTAGAAAACACTTTTACTTTGTACAAGACCTTGACATGATTAAGTTTACTCCTCGCTCAGGAGGCTGAAACTGAACAATAAACTAAGCTGTCAAAAGACTTTATTTCAACTTGTACAAAAGGCATTAAAAAACCTAAAATACATGCTTTACCAAGTATATTACATCATACAAGTCAGCGTGGTGTTTTTGACAAACCTAGCTTCATTTCATCCACTTTTAATGGCATATTCAGTTGAAATGCAAAACTGACCACACTGGAAAACATTACTTTAAACCGGAAAACATTACTTTAAAATCAATTTCCAAGTGTATCCATTACCTTAAAACAACACAATTGCTCTAGCCAAAAAACAAAAACAAGACCTGTGTGAAATAAGCAGCTCCCATTCAGAAAAATGTTCTCAGTGTTCTGTGCAAGCATCACGTGTCATTTCGTCTGATTCTCCCAGCTAGACATGGTACCCTCGGCAGCATGAGAGGCATTTTTCTGTCTGCTTGGCAGATGGATTCCTTTTTAGGATGGTTAAATTGTTAGTTGCTCAAAACCAAGTTTAATTTCACAATTGGTGATTTAGCTAGAGATGTCAAAACACGTGGGAACTGCCAACAAGAAAATACATCACATCTATTGAAGCTCTTTTTGGCCTCATCTTGATAATATCAGACACAGTAAGGCATGTAGATCATAGCAATTACAAGTCACTCACGATCCTTGCGTGATAGGAAAAGCATTTCACCCTCCTCTCTGCATTACCTGACAAACTGCATAACAAAACCGCGTGAAGCATCACACAGAAGTGTGTACCGGCGTTGCTGAGTGGGAAGGAGATGAACCTCTATCAGAGGAGGAAGAAATGGACCGCGTAGCAGCTTCCCGCTGCAGATCTTCAACCTTCTTCTGAAGCTCAGACCGGATGGCAAGGAGTTCTTTGAGATTCTGATGGATTGGAACCTGCAGGTGAAGAAAGAAAAGGTTTACGTTGACTCTAATGAGTTATCTTCTCAAGTAACGCTTCCACTGCTTTCTGCAGTAAGACAATGAATCCAACAGCTATGAATTTCAGTATATCGGTATTTAGTGAGAGTTTCCTTAGTCATTTGCAATGAAGCATTTCAAACTGTCCATTTTTAACAATGCGGTTGGCAGAAGGCCAATTCCAAAGGCTGTTTGCAAACCAAGCTGTTGGGATAGCACACACTCCAATAAATGTACTTCCCTGAGAACTATTTCCTCTGCCTGCTGGGACAGAACTTGTTATGCAAAGAGAGCAGAGTTCACGAAGCTGGCTGCATATGGAACATCTTGTTACTCATCCAGCCAGGCGCCTTTCCAAGAATCTGACCCCTTCCAGCACAGCAGTGAGAAAAGTGCACCAGGCAAGCGAGTCAAACCGCATCTCCTGGAGCCACACGCTGATAAACCTTTTGTAGAAGTGTCTCGTACAGGTTTCTGCCTCTGCTGCTGACAGTGGCACGAAAAACCCCTCAGACTTTGGCCAAGGGTCTGCATCAGAGTTCTAGGCAGACTTCACATTCTCCTGGAACACTCAAATATATTATGGACAAAGGAAGACCCATGTTACGTTGCTTTTGCAGCTGGATCTGTTTTCTCAGACAAGCAGAGAGAGACCTCCCCTTCCTCCAAATGCCACAGAAAACCCAAAGAAGTTTGGCTGCCAATTGCTTTTAATTTATTTCATTCTCTATAAACGTTGAATTGCTTACAGCTTTTGGAAAGCGCAAGATGGGAAAAGAATTTATTTGGGCTGTCAAGACAATCACTGGGAAACACAGCACTGGGAAACCCAGAGATTGCTAGACACAATAAGGAAAATATACCCTAGGCTTCTGGAATGCCAGGCTCCAGGGAACTGCATTCACCTATGATCACTTCTTACTGCTTAGAAGTATTTGTGGGGCTGGGATGCACACCTGAGCCTGAAATTCTCACGTGGTGCTAGGTGAAGATGCTTTTGAAAACCAGAAAGAGTTCCTCTTCTTGCTGTCAACACACAACTGAAGCACAATTTAAGATTTTGTCAATCCTGACTTTTAAAAGAAATCTCAAAAAAAGCCCCATGCACTTGATTTTGACATTTTCAAAATCTAACACTTGTGTTTCTGAAATAGGAAAAACACATTTCATTTCTAACTGAATTGTAACTTGAGAGGATAAAATAGTACCAAGCAGACTGTTTAAAGGCAAGTGAAACATATTTTTCACAGAATTATATTTTTCTTGTTTTGTGGCTCAGCCCACAAACCAAAACTTCGGCATTTTCACAAAGTGCTGCTACCGGTACCTTGGGAGTCATCAATTCATCCAACATGCCATCTAGAGCAATTTTTAAAGCATAACTTTTTGAGTCTTCAGCAGAACAATCGGTGCACACCACCAAGCAAGCTCCCCATGGCCCTGGAGTCCTGCCTTCGCTGGGGAATGAATCCCTCCTTACAATCTTCTCCCACACCCACTGCACAAATACTTCAGCAAGCGAGGCCGCGAGTCTGAAGAGAGCAGCCAACCAACACAAAGCACACCTTCAGAAAGCCAATCTCCGTTTTTCTGAGGTGGTCCTTAAGTGTTTGAAGTTTCTCAAGATCCCGGATGACACACACTGGGGAATTCAAAGTTCGGTGGAGCCCAGGACTTCGGGACTTAGCACTCTTCCACCCTATTTTTTTTTCTTTCCTTCAAGTACAAGATCCCTTCTTCCTCCACTGCCACTTCAGAGTTCTTTATGAAGACGTTTTTCTGAAACACTCGGGTTGGTGACAGATTGATTTACCATTGCTGTCATTAGTCACACCAGCCCTGGGTCACGGGAGATTTGTACACCTGAGTTCTGCACAGCTTAATCACGACTCAGCTCACCAGGCCAATTTCTCCCAGACACCTCTCACACGGGTGTTAGCCGGCGTGTTCCTCTGCGCCGTGCTCTAACTCACATCTGCTTTGGGGGAAACCCATCACAAATCCGTCCAGGCTGCACAGCACAAACGCCACTGCAGGATTTGGCACGCCGTGTAAAGCACCGAGGGGAGACTGGCTGCACTTCTCCATCCTTCTGCATTCCCCCCGAACCCAATTCCAGAATCCACATGTTCAAACTTGGATGTGGATGCTGTTTTCCCCATGCTTCCATCGCAAAGATCAGGAACATCTTAAAATAAATGCTCTAAATAACATTAATGACATTTTAAAAAGCAGTGCATATTCGAGTCATGGAAAAAACTCTTCAACACGAAGGCTGAAAAGTTATGCACTCCAAAAACTAGAAAGTGTCAGAACGAAGATTACTTCTCCACACTTAATTCAGCCTTCCTGTACATCTGTATAAAATTGTTGGTTAAATAAACGTTAAAACATTAGTTCCTCCCTTGTGTTCCTGATTTATTCAGTGCACAGTTTGATGCTACTCAATTAGTGAGCAGTTTTTCAGCATTCAGTTTCCTTTGCAGTGTCTGACCCCATCCTTTATTTATTCCTCTGAAATAAAAATGCTCAGTTTTCCTCACGGACTTTTCTGTACTTTCATCTCATGTCGAGAAACAAATTTATTTCTCCAGCACCCCAGCGAGGCAGGGAAGCATTAACACTCCACTTTCACAGACAAGGACGTGGAATGAGCACCTCCTAATCTGGATCCCTTGGATCTCAGGCTGGTTTAACAGAGAATTCGGGAGTTCTGCCATTCAGCCTCCCAGGTGTCAAGCAGGACACCCAGTAAATGCCCCCTTCAACTGCTTCCGAACTGTGCACGTGAGGTTTTGATTCCGCACACAACAGCATCCTTCACGATGCTGTCTACATCACCTCAAAGAAAGACATCCAGAAAATGCACAAGGTGGGCTCTGTCCAACATACCGTATTGTTATGAATTAAGGACACACAGCAAGTATATCAAGAGACAAGCTGAGTGCTGTCACTTCCTAGTTTTCAAGTGCTTAACCTCCAATTAGACTCTTAATGCAGGCTGGGTGAGACTTAGTAAATGAACTATTTTCTCAGACAATATCCCAGGAGCAGAACAGAAAGCATCATGCTAAGCATTATCCACTCCTCGTTCCTATTCCCGGCTAGTCACAATTCTCATCAGCTGTATCAAATCCATCTCCCCCTTTCTAACTCCATTTCCTCTCAGTTCTTGAGAATTTCCTGAGATTGTTCCAACCTCCAAACTGGATTAACTTTTTTTTCCAGGATATGACCAGGCACAATTCTGAAAGATGATTTCTCTTCCTAAGATCTCATGTTTGCCCTAGAGATGCAATATTGACAGAAAAACAGCCCTTCACCCCAACAAAACCCTCTAACACCAGTATTTTCACAGGGGAAAACATTTTTGTCAGATGTATTCTCCTAAGAAACTAAGCCTTTTTGGATAAAGTTTTACCAAACGATTTGGTCAGACGCACATACTTTGTGGCTCAATAAAAATCATTAACAGCTGGCAAAGCTGCAAGCAAGACAGAGTAGGGTTTCCAAAAATAAAGTCATCTTTCACACTTTGGCCATCGTTTAATAAGTGCACGTTAGACGCAAATGCTGCAAAACAGGTCTCCATAAATATCATTGTGCCATTTCAAAGGGCAGTGCAAACACACACCGTTTTCTAACGCTTTTACCAGGAAAAGATTAGTTGTTGCTTTGCGTTTAACGCAGCACCACGGGCACGCATGCAGTACCACATGGACAGTGTAAACAGTATAAAATGGTAACATTATAAACAGTATAAAATGGTAACATTATGTACAGTAAACTTCAGATACATATTTTAATGTCCTGTAATAACGTGACAAATTAACTCTAGAGAATACTTTCACTCTAGAGAATAATTTCACTCTAGAAAATACTTTCACAGTATTTTCAAACAGCTGACAATAATGTTCTCATTAGTGATAAAGGTCTGTTAGAATTATATATGCTTTGGGTAAGAAAAAGATGATACAGGCAGCTGAATGATACAAAGAACATTATAGAAGTTGTTTTCATAAAAGAAATGGAAAGCCACGTGGCATGAGGAGCTGCGTTTTCTCCCAGATATCTTAAATTCTGCTGCTGTGATTCCCTTTCCTTGAGCAAAACAGCAAATTCAAATGTGAAAGAATGAAAACATAGATAATGGTGCTGGAGAGAAAAAAAAAAAAAGGGGTGGGGGAACAACGCCTCAATCTCAAGTCACGTGTATGTTTTTTATAAATGAAACTGTTAGGAGAACCAAATAGAACTGCTGTCATGCAGCTTCCTATACTATCTTGGAGAGAGAGTAAAGAGGATGAAGCATCTTCAAATGCGTTCCATCACAAGACCCATGAAAATACTAATAAAGTTTACTTCTTGTCCACATTTCCTAAAGACTTACTCCCCGACAGACCTGGTGCTGCCAGTGTTTCCTCATGCCATCTTGTGCACATTCTGACAGCTAACTCTCGACAGTTTTGCCATTTCACACCATTCTATTTCAGTGCCAGTCCTCTCTCCAATAAAGCTTTCTTCAGAAGGGAATGGGTCCAGCAATCGTAACAGTAACACCTGTAATGGCTTGCTCTGAATGAAGTTCTCCTTTACTTTGCCACTGTGTGGAAAAAAAGGAAGTGAGAGGGTGGCAGATTGTGCAAGGAACGAGAAGCTTGGAGAAGATCGTTTATTAGGAGGAGATCGTTATCACCTTCAGCCTAGAAATGTACACTTACACAGCACTAGTTGTGTCTCCACGACAAGCTTTTATTACAGCCTTGTTAAGAAATCATCTGATTGATTTGACCGAGATGAATTTGTTGGCAGCCTGACAGCAGATGCAGTGCTTCCTCTCTCTCATCATGCCTCTCAAATTAGGAACAGGAGCTCGCAAACTGTCTCCGGACCCACCACTCGGTTTTTGCCGCTTTACTCCGTGGCATTGATGCTAGGTTTTGAGAAAGGCATGCATCCCTCCCTTTGTAACAGCAGCTTCCCAACCCATCACCTTAGTAATGCTGCTAGGCAACACCAAGCCATGAGAGCCGGTTCCCAATCATCTCTCTGCTGTACTCCAGGTGAAAGAAAATAGCTACTTCTGCCACACGAGAGGAGCCTCCACAGATGAAAGCTAACCCAACAGGGCATTTACATCTTTGGTGGGCTGTAATGGGAAAATCGACTGGGCCACTTCTCATTAGGTCTTCAGGATGTTTTGCTCATGTTAGTTAAGCTACTACCTCAAAGTGCTGAGAATCGATCCGCCTCCTTTCTGTTATTCATCAAAATATTCTGGTAAAAAGTTAAGTAGAAATCGCAAGATCAATATACTACATTTTAACAGATTGTGATGTGTTAACCTCATCAGGAAAATCTGTCATTTGACTATTTATAAAAGATAAAATCAGATTGCTCTAATGACATAAAACTTACTAAAAAAAAACCATAAGTTGATAAAACAAAACCAAAACTGTCATTTTTGTCTGATATAGCTAGAAATACAGTCCCCGCAGGGATAACAGGAAGGAGCTGGCCAACAGCACTAACTAGTGGGGATAAGGGCCTGGATCCTTGCTCCAGACCTGCAACACCTCAAGAAGACTTTATGGTGTTGATTATTTTTTAATTTATTACAATTACTACCCTAATATTGAGTCGGGAGCTAAAACAAGTATGACAGACTGTATGTTGTTCCCCTCCCCAGCTCAGAAGCAACTTAAAATAAATTAAAAGAAAATAAAACCAACTTACCAAGATTTTATTCAGCCAAGTTCTGAGATATCCCTTGCTTTTACATAATTCACATTTTTGCCCATTTCAACATTCCTAAAGTTTCTACTCCAACTTTTCTATATCAAGCCTTGATTAAGCACAGAGCCTGCTTCTGCTCCTCATGTAAGCTCTTCACTTATACCTAGCTTCTACTCTTGCACTTCTTCCCTTCCCTATATACACCTATATTGCCAGATGTCCTCTCTCTCCTCCCTTTGGCATGAGCACTCTCTTTCCCTCATGAGATTGGACATGATCCTCCCACTCCCAGTGATACTATATTTGACACCCTCTACCCAAGCCAATAAAAAACAGCAAAACGCTGTAAAATTGAGTTAGCCAAGTGGAGGTCTTCACTCAGAAAGAACTGATTGAAGGTTCCCACCAATACATCTTATATTGCGGTATTACCAAGTTAAAAGGGGGGATTTTTATTTTACTGCTTAGCTAGTTTTATACCATTTCATTCAAAAACAGATACTTACCTCTCCTACATCCTAAAGACAGGGCACCAACTGCCTATAATAAGCTGAAAAATACTTAGAACACTACTAAAGAAACATCCTTTATTGCTTAAAATACCATTGGTATGAAACCATTTTTAGTTGAATTATGCACATGCACATCAGAAGCAGAACCTGGTGCAGCATAAGTCTCAGAAAAAGCCACTTCACAGTTATAATAAATTGTTCCTGCCAGGTGAAGACTTAAGGAAAGAGAAATTATTTCTTGTTTGTTTTTATAATTACACTTACACAGAAGTTACAATTCCAATATACATACTACAACACATATAAAAGCCATCTAGATATAAGACAGCTTCGTTTCCAAAAAAATTCAAACCTTCCTTTTCTTAGAATTACTACAGTTCACTTTCAGTATTGATTTTCAGGCTTTCATTCCCAAGTAATCCTTCAGGATCCTGAAGTGCTTGTGGATAGCAAAATTTGTCAACACAAGGATAGTTATAAAAGAAATTATAATAGCTACTCACTTATAGTACCGCCAAGTCTTAATTGGATGGATATCTACTGTGTATTACTGTACTAGCTCAAGGACAGCCATTCACATGAAAATTGTTCAACAGTGAATGCATTTTGTCTTGTTCTGTGAGTATATGTTATCTATTTTAGCAACAGGGAAGAAAGGCTGCAAAGAAAAATGGTGATTTTAAATTCATCACTTGACTTAAGACTGTCAGTTTTTCCAAAAACCTACTCTGTGCATTGCAAAAACAGCAGTATCTTTCACTCAAGCTTTTTGTTCCTCTTCACGAAGAGCTGAAAGTCTGACAGGCTTGTTTTTAAAAGCTACTTAACAGTATACTCATAGAAAAAGTCCATCTCAAATGAAGAAAACAGCAGTTTTCTATAATAATCAATACTTTCACACTTATTGTAAAGGTATGCTCCTGGGAAAGCAACCTAAACCTCCAGGCCTTCTGGAAAAGCAATACCTAGCAAAGAGAAATTATGAATCTTACCATGTGGGAACTGGAACACAGATTTTGCAAACAACTGTATAGATTTACAGGCTCAGGAAACTCTACGTGGTACAGACTAATGCCACTGCTTGTTGAAACCTACAGCTCATTTAGCTTTTGACATCTGATAGATTAAGAACAATGTTTTGAGGGCTTGCTCTTCAAGATATGTTAGGAACAGCCAAAAATTAATATTACTTGTACAGTATTAGTTTCTCCTTTCCTCTGCATGTTCTGACACAGTGCTTGTTACAGGGTAACAACCTTTTCCTTTCCCTCAAATAACTACAGATTGGTTCACAACACAGGATAAGGAGCTAGTCTGTATTTTAATCCACATCAATCAAATACAAAGCGGTTTATCTGCCGATGTATGTTACCTGCGTTAAGTCATGCTCTGGAAATCTCGACTCAGACACACGGAGAGAACCAGTCAGGTAGTGTAAGAAACTTGCCTTGCCTTACAAGAAAGTCTGCTGTGAATGCAGGATGAAATCTAGCCATCCAGGGCAATACTCAAGTACCTAACCCACAAGGTTCCTTCTCCTGACGTCTCCTGCCTCGTTCTTTCATGCAAAAAGGATGGACTCAAAACCACAGCCCACGAACCAGCAATGCCAAGCATTTCCAGAACCGTATGACAGCCTTTTCCTGCCACAAAATTATATTAAATCAAATGTGAGAACCTGAAAATATTATAACCAATGTCAACAACATTGCAGAAGGAAACGCCAGGCAAGTTGACTGAAGGCAGGTATAATGGTTACGGACACCCCACAGGGCAGACAGGAAGTTATACCCAGTACTTGGCAACAAAAAGCATCAGTAATTCTATTTTTCATTTTAATCTCAATTGTTTTTCCACTACCACTTAGCATCTTATTTGTCCTTTTAAATGAGCAATTTTTTTTGTTTACTGACTCTGAAGTTTAGCTGAGATCTGATCACTTAACTGTTCAACGTGTCAGATTCCTCTGCAATTTCTACACAGCATAAAAGAAGGCAGCAATCATGGTAACCTATTTATATGCTTTCCAGATAATTTCTGCACGCACTGTACAAACAGCTATTTATGCCTGCTTTTGTTTTCCTTTTTTAAAGCCACCTATTAACCTAAGAACAGACTATCCCCGGCTGCTTGTGAAATCTCTGAAGATAACTGACATCTTGCAGCCAGTACCTCTCACACCACTGCAAAGAAGAAGTTTGAACAACTACATAGGAAAGAGAAATAAATGGCATCATCTGAAAAAAAAATCAAGAGCATCATATTATCTATTCCAGGCTAGTAGATTCATCTCTAAATACAGCAGCAGGTACCCACAGAGCACACAAATCTGTAGAGAAGAATGAAAGAGCTTCTTCCACATTTCACATATAAATACACATTTCTGCAACCCCAGGAAAGGACAAATCTGAAAAAAAACCCCTGTTCCCAGTCAATTAATTTAAATATGATAAGACTAAAATCTATCTGATTTTCTTGGGACAAGAAGTCAATAATGATGTAATACCTCCAAACTGAAACCAAGAACGTTTTATTTCACTTAAGACTTAGGATGACCTTGTCGAAGCACAGTTTAGCAAAAAGGGAATCTGCAAGAGATATCCACATTTAACCTACAATTTTCCTCATTGTGACTTATCAAGACACATGTGCTTTGAACCCTCTGGAAGGAGGCTGTGTGTCACCCAATTGCACGGGATCTATTGCAATGCGGCTGCAATCCTAACACGGGGCTCTTGATAGAAATAAATACCATCAAAAATTCCAATTCAGCCTTCCATAAAACACGGAAGTGATGTACCATCGTATGTAATCTTTTCTTTATGGAGCCTCCAGCAGAGAGGGGGAAGCAAAGCTTGCACCAAGTATAACTTGGTGGCCAAACAGTTCTTGTATGTTCTCATTATGCCATATCTTCCCCACCGCTCATTTTGTTTGGACAGGGACTGACTTTTGCATATGTTTACAAAGTCTGCCTACTTTCAGGCCTATAGATCCCAATTAAATACAAGTGCTAACCTCACGTTGCTGCAGGTCAACTATACCAAAGTGTGCATAAACCATACAAATGTTTTCCAGCAAACAGGTTAAGGGAAGATGACATGTTCTTAAAAAGCAGTTGACAATTTTACTTCAAAACCACGAAGATTAAAATATGCCTTATTTCAAGTTTTAACATGTGCTAGAAACAGATACCTAACATTTATAGGACTACAGCAACCAAAATAGAACAAGTGAGGGAAACATTTCAGTGAGAAAGCAAGCAATCAACACTTCTGTATCTTACAAGGTATTTTTCAGATGCCTGGATTTCTACCAGTGTTCTGTCCTTGAAACTTACTTAGGAACACATCTTTGAAAACAGCCTGTGACTTGTGGGTGTCTAATAAATTTGAAACTCACATCTCATGCTAACTGCCAGCAGATGAAAGCAGCTTTCAAACAGTCACTCAATGCAGGTAATTTATCATAATACGCTTGGGGATACCTTGAAATGTTACCTTAATAAAGAGACAGCGTAGCACCCTCAGATATATTATGGTTACGAAACAAACTGATTGTTCTTTCTTCAGAATTCACAGAGCATACAGAGCATTCGTTTGATGAGATTCAGAGATTTATCTGAATAGCAGACATTACTTATAAGAACAAATACTGGATGAATCAAGGAGCATGTATAGGGACTGTTTAATCTTTAGCATGCCAACTTGAAAACAGAAAGGTCAATTGAAAACAAGTATCTGTAAGACAGTAAGCATCTACAAATGAGTTGGTGTGTAGTCCAAGTCCTTCACAAACCACTGCTGTATTTTAAATCATTGTTGGTAAATGGCAAAACATGATTAAAGATAAAGTTATACTAAACTCTACGAGAAGGTTAAGGCAATAAAAGCATTAAAAAGTGCTATAAAATATTATAGAAGTGTTATAAAAGTAATTTTCTGATAACAAAGAGTGTTAATGTCACCTTTCACAGGTCAGTAGAGTGATACTGTAACACTGTTATACTGGTGTCTTTAATGAACATTAAACATTTTACCAAGTTTTAACATATCCCATACCTTGTTTTAGAAAATTACCCTTTCCCCATCAGCAACAGACAAAGAGTACTTTGAAATGAAATACTGCATTCGACCTTATGGAAAAGAGTAATTTTATTTTTCTCTGTACTTTTCATTAAAACATAAAAGTCATGTGAAAGCTCATACCTGAGGCCTCATTCTTGGGTTCCATCGGACATAGTAGTTGACCCACAGTTCCAAATGGTTCAGACTGGCAACAGGATACAGGACATGGTTCTCATAGTTTACGTAGAAAGGATTTGTGAATTCATCTAACTGACTGTTTATATAGGACCACAGCGATACAGTCTTTGTGCTTAGTTCCTGATTTAAAAAAAATATATAGATTATATAGATTGCAAAAGTATAATTACAAAAATATAAATAGATATGCAAAAATATATACAGATTATAGGGATTGCAAAATCTTAAAACGTGAGGTTAATATCTATATGTCAGTAACTGTATGAAAATTACCTTATCTACTCCAAAACTGCACTCTGAAACATTTCCAGTAGCTTATCATTAAGTAGCCTTAACGCTTTGTCAAAACTTTTAACTCTTGTTCCCTTCCAAGGCTAACTGAGAAAGGAGATTCATGCATATTATTTTCAAAGACACCAAGGTCTAGCTGAGCAAAAGAAAGCTACACTGGTCATAATTTACAGCAATGTCTACAGCTCCTTAAACCTATGGTTACACATTGACCAATTCAAAAAGATTTAAAATTAAATTAGCCTTGAAAAGAAAATCAGTGAAGAGAACATGTAGTTTGAGAGAACCAAAACAGCATTTGTGGAAAATAATTATTCTGTTCTGCTACTAGCACTATTTACTCCTATCTATTGATATTATACTTTAAGATGCCTATTTTAGCTTTACTTGCACTTCAGAAAGTTGTATTATTCTAAATGTAATCAGCATAAACATTGTGAAAGCAAAGTTTCTAAATCTGACCTTAAATCAGATTCATCTTGCAATTTTACACTCCTTCAGTGTTGTAAAGCATGTGTTTCTACTACCGCTGTGTCTTAAATTGCATTTCTTTATTGAAAACTGCATATGACTACTCATTTATGAAAAAAAGCTGTTTGGAGACCCTGTATTTGCTGAGAATGTGTTATTCAGCTCCATCTTGTGGTATTTGCATGCAACTTTTTCCCTACAGAAGCAGTGAGAGAAACTAGAAAAATAACAAAGCTAAATCTGCCAAGGAATAGTTACTTCATGTTTGTGTTAGAGCAAGTATTATAAACAATAAAGCCCAAAGTAAGCAAAAGCATACTTGGGATACTAACAAACTTTTTTGTTTTTTAATCATTTTTTTCTAAGTATTTAATGGAGCCCTAGCTTCATTCATTTAGGCATTTTAAATTTCCCTGGTCTTCAGCCACAGGGTCAATCAAATTATGTCCTAAAGTGACCCGCAAAGTCACGCACGGGAGCTGCTCTGGAAATAGCTGAAAAAATGATAGTATCACTTGATAATGTTTACTTAAAATTGTGTATATTGACCAGAAATCTCTGAAAGTTATTTTTCTAAAACCCACAACAGATGATAATTGAAGAAAAATGAATGGCACCTCAGAGGTAGAGAATTCAATACGTATTTCTCATACCATGAAATTTTATGTCCATGTTGTAGTTGAAGACTATATGGCAAATTTATCAAAAATACAGCTTAAGTGTTTTTAGGTCATGTATCTTAAGCATTTTCATGTAAAAAATCAACAAATTAAGAATGTGTATTACAGAAGTTATTTACCTCTTTTAATCTCTCTTTTTCACAGTTGCATAAGAAAGTCCCAAAGAGACAACTATAGAGATGATCCAGAATGGTGATCAAAAATAACTCATTGAATTCAAAGGCTGCAGGAAACTGAAATTAAAATCAATGGTTAAATTACTTTAAACTACATTTTAAGCAACGTAGTAAGGAAGAAACTCACATGTAAGAAATAACCAAAAGATTCAGATGAGATTTTTTTCTCATTTAGTGATAATTTTCAGGGAAACTCAGCAATCTCTGTAACTCCCACTGCAATAAAGCATGTCACCCACATATAATACTTCCACATACTTCTAGATACGTATATACTACTTGGAGACGAACATTACATTCATTGTGCAAGTACACTAGCATATAAGCATAAAAATGTTAGCTAATGTGAAACTGGTGACAGAAAGCAATTCATTATAAGGAGCCCTATCTAACAATATTTAGTTCTAACACACTCCAAACTATCTTTAACATAAGCTTTATTTCTTTTCTTACAGAACAAGAAATCGTTTTGAATGAAAAAACAAACAACCAAACCAAACCAAACCAAAACAAAACAAAAAACCAGATATTTAAGAGCTAAATTTCCTATTCTAACATGCAATGAAGTGGATAATAAACACAATTGCACATAAAATACACCTAATACGTTTAAAACCTTTATTTCACTTTTTACCCAAATAAGTTATTTTTTTCAATTTCATCCCTTGAGTTTACCATCAGCTATGTACAATAATCCTTTAATCCCTTTTCTTTCTCCATTACCAAGTAAATCCTGTATATAAGAACTGTTATTTCACTGATCGCTGTTAGCTATTTTATTCACAGGTAGAGGTTACCTGACATATTCTAGAAAAAAAGTGGAAAATTTGAAAACAGACCAAATATTTAAGATGTTCCTTAAACCTGTAGTGCTTCAAAAGTCATAAAGAAAGGAATTAATAATGCAAAGGCTACCTATTCAAGTGGAAAAGTCCTTCTTCAATCATATTTTTTGATAGGACTACATATAGCAACTGCTTCCTGTGGTAAAATAACTTTGTGTTCAGCATGATGGCACCTCAAACACAGATATGGGATGATAAACACTTAATAGAAAAACAATTTTAGAAGACAAAATGAAAATTTTGAAAGTAGCATTTCTCTCATTTACCATGAGTGTGTGTTTTTAGAAGACATGTTTTTAGGACAAATGAAACAAGTTTTTTTTTTCATTCCCACTGAAGTAGTAAGTGTTTGCCGAAGTCTAAAATGCAACGTTATAGATTCACAACGAAGAATTTCATTCCATATGCAGAACTCTCCAGTCAACATTTCAGATGTGAAGAAAGCAGAGAATTGAGTTCTGGCTTGTGCCACTGAAGAATAGTGAACATCTTGGCACGAGTGATTCGAGAGCTAATTTAAACACAAAAATGACAAAAGAAGACAAGTACACCTAGGAGGAATAACCCAGTGGTTGGGACCGTGGATGAACTAGCTGATCCAGGAATTCCTCCTCAATGTCATCTGCGATTTACAAAGGGCAAGTGTTCAAGCATGTTGAAAGTAAGTTGAATAACACACAATGATTGGGCTTGTATTAAAACGAGAAAGATCTAAGTTTTAAGCAATGCTCTTTAAAAAGAAGACCGCTTTAAGTCAAACATTGCAAAAACATTCTCCTTCCAAGGCTTCTCAAGCCAAGATATACCAACTTTCAACTGAAAATTTTGTGTAAGGAAACTGTTGACATCATGGCTCACAGAAAGAACAGAGCCTTCCTGCTGACCCTGCTATGGATTATGCACATTCAGTAGTGTGCAGGGCTCACACTGGAGCTTCTCTCACAAATCAACAGATTGCTTTCAATCACCTAACCATTTGTTTTTATAAGACGTGGAGGAACTTGATATTATCAAATTCTTTTTTTTTTTTCCAGACATGTTCAAAAAGTTATCAGTAGCAGCACTCCCTTCTCTTAGGAAATCATGCCAGAACTTAATTACAATACAACAATCTTAACAACCTATCTATGATTAAAAAGCAAACAAACAAACATGCATCTGATAAGCAGGTCTGCCAGAGCTAGTCCGGAGAAAATTCGGTGCCTCTCGTATCTCAATCTCCTGCATCCAGCTCAAAGCAGCAATCAGATACATAAAACAAAAATAATTTGCAAGCATCAAAATGATATTTGGAAACAACTTTGAGGACAAAGCCTCTTGTACAGGGACTCTCTTTAACTGAAAGCATTTAATGAGCCTTGTCACATTAGAGTTCTCTATTGTGATGGGTCCATACTAATCAGATGGATGCCGACACGGCTGCTATTCCGACCCAGTGAAGCATATTCAAAATTCCATACATCAGTGGTTGCACTGCAACTAATTTATTAATAAGTGATAGCACTTTATTGAAACTCTGCTTTTGAATACAAGCGTTGTACTGTTGGAACTGATGTATCAAGACTGTAAAGCTTCTATTACTGCTGCTGAAAAATCACTGACCTAAAAATTCTTTGCTCTGTAGTTCCAAGCCCATTAGCGTCTGTTTGAAGATTCAGGTGGAAAAATTCCCCAAATGAAAATTTACTTCTTGTCAAATCCACTAATTGTGAGAGAACACATGGGTCATTAAAAACTCCCACTTGATGCTTCTGGAGTTGCGTTTTTTGTTGTTGATGTTGGTTTTTTTCCTTTTCAAGGAGGTACTTGAAAGAAGAATTCTCTTGTGTAAGAAGTCTGATGATGCCAAGTGGCGTCTGATTCAGAGGCATGCAAAATAGACTTGCTTTTTCATTTTATAATCAATAAACTCATTGTGTACTATAGTAACATTTAAAGTTGAAACACTGTGCTGAATAGTCCTTATGACTGTGGAATTGGACTGAATTATGTTAACTGAGCAGGATATCATAACAAAGTACATTACAGAAATTAATCCGGAATGCATCTCTGGCAACTGCTGACATCTGGTAATAAACAGAATGCAGCTTTTTACCAACATACCTTCCTCCTCTGTGTGTACTGTGCAATAGAGGTAGAAAGATAATGCTTGAGCTGCAATACTACATGCAAATTTTGCAGTTTTGTTTGATTATTAACAGGGCTTTAGTATTTCATCAGATCACATGTGGCCATTTCAATTTGACATCTGCTGCTCAAATTCATCAGAATTTATAAACAGAGGAGGGAAATCACTTCATCATGTTTTTTATTAAATCCAATAGCATTGTACTTCTCTCAAGTTCTCTATTACTATATTTGTTTGTCATCAAGACTGTAAAAAAATGGGGAAATATAAGGCTGTCAAAGATTAAGTTTCATTGTCTGAAGCTATCCAGATGCCTGCATCTTAGATGGCAGTTAGAAATTCTCTTGCTATATTAAGTTGAACGTTTTAAGAATGTAATTCTCAGAACACAAAAGTAAATTTGCTTGCTTTGAGCCCATGCCCAAGCACGAGCCCTTACACACACACCCTCCCAGTCATTAACACTTATTTGAGCTTTGGAACATTTCTCATATGTTTGCCATGGATCCTAAAGCACGAAACTAGCACTGTTTTATGAGGAAGTGATCTACACAAGGATAACATAGAATCCTGGTTTTCCTACATCTATGTCAAAGTAATCACAATCTTCAAATGTAATCTCTAGGTGTTGAAGTCAACTAAAAATATAAATAAGCGGGCAAGAACTCTCCAGGAATTATGTTTTCAATTTTTTGTGCTGTAACATTAATGATTTTTCAATGCCACTGCTGTTCATGAATTTCACAATGGTTTCTGGATCCAGGTTTTGAACAGATGTGGTACTGGCTAAATATTCCATAGCTCCCCCCCATTTTTTATTTTTTTTTATTTTTTTAAACAAGAGGAAACTAAACTGTTTATAGCAAGAAATTGGAGGCAGCAAGGGAGATCACAAAGATAGAAGAGGCTGCTCTTAATTAAGGATCTCCCCAGAGGACTTTTGTTCCTACCAGGTGTTTAGAACTCTTCTTTGCTATTGTTATTAGCTTTCCTCGGAGAGAGGGGCAGAAGTTTTTATTACTTTTTTTCCAGCCATAATAAACAGCACATTAATGCTGAAATGCAGATACACGGAAAGAGAAAGTCTTCAAGCAACTCTGGACAAGGGCCCAGTATTACAGCAGGGGGCTTTCGTAATGCACCTAAGACAACTGTTTTGAATACAAGTTTTGGAATCTGTGATGCAAGCTGTTTAAGAACTGCATTCAGAACAAGAAGACTGAGGTAAGAGATCTGGGAATGCTAGCTTTACATGGAACCAGACCTTTATCTTCCTCTCCTCAAAACAAATCACAAATCACGTAAGATGCAGACTTCAGTACTTCAGATTTTAATGTAACAGCCAACGCAGATCAATGTTAGGCTTCAAGGAGAGTGAAGAAGAGAGAAAGAAAAAAGAAGTCAAGCACTTCTAATTTACTTGGAACTCTCCATGTGGACAATGAGTTTCAGCAACACCATTAAAGAGTCCCAGTATAAAACCACAGAGAAATCTGAAGTTTATATTTATGTAGGTATAAACGCTGTCCAAACACTTCTTGAGCTCCAGCAGCTTGGTGATGTAACTGGTCCCCGGAGAGCCTGTCCCAGTGCCCGACCACCCTCTGGGTGCAGAACCTTTCCCTCACACCCAGCCTGACCCTCCCCTGTCCCAGCTCCATGTCGTTCCCTCGGGTCCTGTCGCTGTCCCCAGAGAGCAGAGCTCAGCGCCTGCCCCTCCGCTCCCCTCGTGAGGGAGCTGCAGGCTGCCATGAGGCCTCCCCTCAGCCTGCTCTGCTCGGGCTGAACAAACCAGCGACTTCAGCTGCTCCTCATATGTCTTCCCCTCTAGACCCTTCACCACCTTTGTAGTCCTCTTTTGGACACTCCCTAATAGTTTTATGTCCTTATATTGTGGTGCCCAAAACTGCACACAGTGTTTGAGGTGAGGCCACACAGTGCAGAACAGAGTGAGACAATCCTTTCCCTTGACCAGCTAGCAGTACCATGCCTGATGCACCCCAGGATATGGTTGGCCCTCCTGGCTGCCAGTGCATGCTGTGACTCACACTGAACTTGTCAACGACCAAAAACCCCAGACCCCTTTCTGCAGGGTGCTCTCCAGCCTCTCGTCCCCCTGTCTGCACATATACCCAGGGCTGCCCCTTCCCAGGTGCAGAATTTGGCACTTGCTCTTGTTAAACTTATCTGAGATTAGATAAGTTCCCCTAAAGAATGTGTAGTACACAGCCATAGTGAAACCAACTTCAGGAATACATACAATTGTGCTGCCAAGGAATGTATTCTCCTACAGAAATTACATTTCCAAGGCAAAGATCGAGACCTCATCGAAATGTACTAAGCATCTTACCTGCTTTGTCATTTGCCAAACACAGTCAATGAACTGAAGGAAAATGGGAGATCTGTCTGCATCAGCATGATCATCACCTCCATGTCCTACTCTCTGAAAGTCAGAATCAGGTTTTCATTTCAGTCTAGTGTATTTACAGCATCACCCCAACAATTCAATGCTGATATTTTCCAAAGATGAGCAAGACAAGCAAATCTTCCATAAAGCTAACGTGTATTTTTCAACTACTGAAAATGCATATTCACTCCTAATATTCCCTTATGGACGTGCCTTCTCTGTTCAGAAGAGCTATAAAGGCACTCAGTCAGCAAACCTCTCCCAGTTGTTTCCCCATCTTCCACTACACAGATGTTTATTTCTATCAGTGGGTCAAACTGGTAGGTATTTACTATGACTGTACTGAAACAATGATTCTTCCATACCCACCTGCCCTAAGCAGATACCATTTCTCCTAAACCAACCTCAAACCTCAAGTCAGAGCCCACAAAAATTTCATAATAATTTATGCCCTAATTCCCTGCTGGCCCAACATGTTAAATAAACACTGCAATGTTAAGGCACAGCAACGTTTACAGTGATTTTACCTTCTGGACACCTTAAATGTTTTACTTGTTTTTCTATTCTTAAGATTGTTAAAGATGAAGCAATGTGTTAAAATCTCTCTTCCTCATAATGGCCATGTGATTTTTATAATCATTAAGTTCGAGTCATTTCATTATTTATTTTATACTAAACATAGCTTTCATAAGTCACACAAAGATTTCCTGTTAAAAAGAATAGCTCACAATTCTCCTTTACACAGTTTGACACACTCACACCGCTAAAGGAAGGATACCAGATATAATAACAAAAAAGCAACTGATGTGTGAAAACGTGCTGTTCAAAATGAAAGGTGAAAAACAGCACATAAATTCTTTCACCTTACCATTGCAAATCGGTGTCCAAAACTTATCCATTCTTTCTCTATAAGGATTTCAAACCCCTTGATAGTTCTGTAATAGCTGTCCAGCATAAGCATAGCTAGTGCAGTAAGCTGAGCAGTTCGATCCCAACCATCGCTGCAATGTACCACCACAGATGTTTTACCAGATTCAATTTTATCTGCAATTCTTACTGCTCCAGCAAGAAGCATCTTAAATAAAAACAAACAAACAAGCATATTAAATACTAACCAAAACTTGCAAAAAAAAAAGTTGTCATTTTATACTCTTACAGTTAACATATTTAAAACGTTCAGATTAATTACATAATCATCCGGACAACATTGCTTTAAGTCAGAGATTTCCAAATGGTGGTATGCACATACCTAGAGGTACAAAGCCAATTCTGAACCACGTGCACGCTGCTGCTACCAGGCCTCCATTATTAGCACAGAGCAAGAGAAGCTGGGAATCCCTTCCCTAAATTAAATCTGAAATTCTGTGTCGTGAGGAAAATAGATGCAAAAACTGGAACGTACTTCAAAGGCTGAAGGTTCAGTGTTTTCAATGTTCATCATCACAGCAAACACTCTTTCTTCCTCAGCTCTCAGTTCTCAACTATTGAGCTTAGAGAAAGGGACAAACCATCCAGCTAATCTAAACCAAAACACAACCCAAACAAAAAAGAAATTGCTGGCTAGGAGCCTGTGCTGATTTGTCAGTGCATGAAGTATACACAGTAGTCAACCCGAGAGCAGGCCATTAATAACTTGGGTTCAGAGGCACGCTGGGGAGCAAAGGAGAGATGGCACAGAACTGAGACCACTTGTGTGAATTTGTTATTTGTCTCCCCACAAAACAAAACAAAAAACTCTTAGTTTTCTTTGGCTGTTCTCTAGATTTATTAAAAAACTTGAATAATCTCTCTCCTGTGAAGATCTGTCTCTAAAACACAACCTATGATAGCACTGAAAAATGGGGGGGGACACACAAGAACGGGAGCACAGGAGAAATTTGTATCTCTACATTCCAACATTAGAAGACAGTAACTTGCAAAATACTCACATTCCTCCCTTCCCAGGCATGTAAAAACATCTTCTGGGAAGAAGGAATGCCTACATCCATGGGAGAAGTGCACAAGACCAGTCTTTGAAGCCATTCCAAAACCATGCTTTAGAGATAATTTTCACTGATTGTATCTCTTACAGTCCAACTGAAGGATGCCAGGACAGAAATACCAGGAAGCACTACAAAAGCTTGTATGAGAGAATAAAGCTTGTGGTCTTGAACTAGTTAACTGCCAATTACTTCAGTCACGAAGATCTACTGCACTGAAATATTAAAAGAGTTTGGTCTTCAATGAAATCAGAAAACTTAATCTGTATAATCTACAGGTATGAAAAAGTTTGCTCCATTGTCCTAAAGAGAATATGGATGACTCTGAGGAAGTGCAGCTGAAAAAAAAAAAAAGGCTAGAAAGCATGCAGGCAATAAGCGAAGAATGGGAGACAGAAAACAGAGTTACTATTAATATCTGTGGAGCAAACAAAGCATTTTATTCTACTTTGGGCAAAAGCCTTTAGGAAAAAGAACTACTTTATCTACAAAACATCACTATTCTTCATAGATGCTTCAAAATTTAGCAGCCATCACAATATTTCAGTTAGGGCTACTAATGAATATTTGGCTTTTAATTGGGTTAGAAAATGAGAATTGGTTTAAAAATAATTGACAACACAGGTTCTGCCCTAAAAGACTGAAAAAGTATTCTGGAGGACATGAGGAAAAATATCCTGGGTGTACAAGACATAGCAAGTGACTCGACCTGTGTTGTTACTACTGTCTTCACACACACAGTGTTCCTCATGCCTCCCCAGATACTCCCAGACCACCACACTCGTGTTTTTTGGGGGCACAGTGCCAGGGAACTGAATTTCTGGTAATGGATCATATTAAACTGGGAGGCGATCCCACTGTTCTGAGCCAGGAAAACAGAAGAAGCATTAGAGTAAGGCTGTGGATTTGTTAATTGCTGTTTCGAGTCAAATCAAATAAGAAAGAAAGACAAGCATTATTGGATAAAAGTACAGGGAGATACTATCAACACTGTTAAAACAGTAATGCCAGCTTTTAAGAAATCAGGCTGCAGTTTGTGCTGCCCACACTATAACATGCAGGGTTATAAAAGGGACAGGTTCATGAAGAATGTTACACGTATGTCAGATCTTCAGAGTAAATTAAGTTTCAAACTGCTATGCTAATGTCACCTGTGAAACAATGGTATAAAGGTTCAATTCTGTCATTGTGTAAGACCAGAAATCTCACTGAAATCTATGTCAATGAAAGGTGACCACTGGCCTAAAACCTCCACTTTTAAAAGTAGACGATTATATTCAATGTCAGGCTGATTAAAAAAAAAAAAAAAAAAAGAGAGAAAAGTTTCCAGATACTTGGATTATCAAAGCTGCTTGAAACAGTCCAACTTCAAGCGAATAAGAAAATTATACTGTTCCCAAAAGATCATTAAATTTGCTTAATTTTTAATTTAAGCATTTGCTCCCTCTACTGGTTCTCCTGTAGCAGTTAGCAAGCTCAAGTTATTAAAAGAGTATAACTAATGAACAATCCAAAACATGTTTTGCATGAGTGGTATGTGAGGCAATTGCTAATAAAACAAATTCCACTCCACCCCTATTCATCATAAACAGAGGAGCGAATGTGATAATGAAATAATCCATTCTAAAAGCATTTCAGAGGTTAATCAGACTGTAAAACTATGATAGTGATTTATTTTAATATCACGTTAACTAATAGAGCAGATTATAGCCCAGTGCAGCACAGACTATAAACAGCCCATGAAGGCATAGGTATCCAACACATGAGTACCAACGTCACACTGAAGGAGAGAAGGATGAGAGAAGACTGCAGGATCTACAGCGAAGTCCTTTTGGCAGTTGTTCAAATATAATCTGAAGTTCCCAGGGCAGTTCTCCAACAAGGATAACCCTGGACTGCTCACAAACATTCTCCTTCACGAAAATAAAACATTGTCCAACACCAGTGCTATCAGCGATTAACTCATTACCTACCAATACGTAGAACTGGTAACACAAATTGACAATGGAATGGATATCTACTTTACTTAAAACGCCATATTAAGTCACCATTTAAAAACAAAGCATTTTTTACAAGATTATCCTGATCAAAGACATGTGCTTAAATCCAGACATCATTTTAGTAATGTTTTCAAAAAATGAAAGTAAGTAACATGGTTTAAGAAACGATTGTTAAACATCAAAAGTATTTTACCCTTATATATTCCAGCCAATGCGTTGAGTCCACATTTGATAACCACCGGGTCTCATCGATAGTAGGATAAACTATTTCTTTAAGTTTACGCAAGGATTCTCTCATTACATGTATATTGTGAATTTCGAGAAAGACTAGCTCTGCATTTGGGTAGGCACTTTCACTTTCATATCCTCCACCTTTTGCCTGTCATTCAAAAAATAAAAACACAAAAAAAAAGAACACGTACAGTATGACAGTATATAAGGTTGGAAGAGTTATTTCAGTCCAGTTTCAGGATTTTTTGAGAAAAGATTATTTTAGCACTAGAATAAAACAAAACCAAAAATATGTTTTTCGTGAGAAGCAGTAGGAGAGGGGTTTCTTTTTAGATTAAAAAAATCCTATTGCAATAGGCTACATTTGATAACATTTTTATTTTTTATTTTTTTATTATTTTATTTATTTTTTATTTTATTATTTTATTTTTATTTTATTTGATAACATTTGATAACAATTTCTCCTTTTTACTACTTAGGTCCTACTTAGAAACCTGAGGTCTTCTGTGGGTATTACAGCACTATTTCTCAGGTCTACCTTCATGCTGCCTTCAATTCCTTCCAGCCTTTCCAAAATGCTCCAAGCAACTTACCTTCCTTCCCATGCCCTAGAGATTTTTTTAATAAGAATCTTTTTTCCACATCAAGTTCTCCTTATCGTCATCTCTTGCTCAGTGTTCAGCCCTGAAATAAAGACAGAACTACCACTGCTATTTAAGATACCAACCTACCTTGTTTGTATCTGCAACACTGTTCTGCCTGGCATCAAAGATGATAAGTTTATGGGACTGAGCATTGGCATCCATTATTGTCTGTAAGTATTTTTCATCTTCTTTACAATGCTTATCATTTGGGCCAACCAACGGTTGACTGCACCTTGTTATTGTTGCTTGGCTCTCAGGATGAATCCAGGATAACACCTGGAATAAAGCAAAATGATTTTAGCTTACTATACTAACATAAAAGCAGGAGGCCAGAGAGCAGTTAGACAATCACTGCCTACATGGCATCATTTTCTGGCAAATCAACAAATGTAAATTTAAGGACAAGCTGATACAAAATGATATTGACAGCACACCAGCATCACTCATCCTAAATGTGGAGAAGAAAGGGAAAGGGAGGCATCGGTCTCTTCTCCCTGGTAACCAATGACGGGACACATGGGAATGGCACAAGGGGAGGTTCAGAGTGGACATCAGGAAAATTTTCTATACCATAAGAGTGGTCAAACACTGGAACAGGCTTCCTAGAGAGGTGGCTAATGTCCCGTATTGTCAAGTGCTCAAGAGGCATTTGGATAATATGCTATAACTTTTGGTTAGCTCTGAAGTGGTTAGGCAGTTGGACTCGATGATCTCTGTCCCTTCCAACTATTCTATTCTATATCTGATCAGCCTGAAATACAAAGGAATTCTAAACAATTTTACTTCTAATAAAAACTAAGCTTGCCACTGTATCTTATTAATTAGGAAAAAAAGAACAACATAGGAAGAAAAACTGCTTCCATGTAGAAATTTATGGACCTGTATGCTACTTTGTGAAGCAGATCTACACCATGAACACTGTCACCATTTAACACATTACAGGGGTTCTTACACTACCTGCAAAATTTATCTATTCTCCAAAAAAACGCTATGGCTGTAACAAATTCCACACCAAATCAGAACACAAGTTAATATGTGAATTAGCATCAGACATCACTGCGTTAATTCCAAACAAAAATTTATTACACAGCACAATAACCAAGCAATTAGACTCACATTTGAGTTGGTTTCTTCAGTGCTAAACCCATCAAGCCTAATTCTTCTTCCTTTGCCCCCTTGTCAGGAAGGAAGTGGGCCCATTGTTGTTAAACAAAAAAAGCCTAGAAGAACTCTGATCATTTCTTATAAGCTAAAAATACATAGAGAACTTTTATCTCCTTGTAAAAGTTTCACTTACTGGAACTCTGCCCTTGGCTCTAAACGCTGCCACTTTTGAGAGGTCATCATCCTTTACACTGGTTGGCACAACAAGAACAGCAGGATATGTATCACAAAGCTCATAGGTGCTGTTGATTTTGGATATTTTCCAACTCTCATTGGGCAAGCCCTGTAAGAAAGCAAAACATTCTTGTATTTTTCAGGTTAGACTCTACATACCTGGGTTTAGTGATGAAAATTTTGGTACGATACGTATATATATAGATCTATTTTTTAATAAAGTGTGCACACATTTTTGTCTTTAACAAGTTACAGAATTTAGCTCTTCAGATTGTACCATAAACCAAAAGACCAAAAGACTTTCCTATTATCTTAAAAACCTCTTCAAATGGTTATTTTGAATACACAGACTGTACACTCCGGTAAAAATTGATCATATAATGAAATAAAAATAATTTTGCAACTGGGAAGCTAGATTTACAATATCGAACTAATGTTACTCTTCTGTTACGTGATGTGTATTCAAGACCAAATTTTCATATAGCTTATGTTTTCTAAAAACAGCACTTACAAAAGGTGAATTTAAGAATGTATGTTAACGAAGACCAATTTGCTGAAGTACTCAACACATGTTGTGTCCATCAACTTCAGCAGGTACTCAATCAGGCTCAGGCCACTTGCATTGTATTATCCGAAAATGAGATGTAAGACATTGCCTGCATGTAGCCAGAGATGAAAATTTTTGAGTTTTTTGTTGCTATTGTTGAAATTACTTTGGGGAAGGTGGAGAAAAAAAAGTAACAGGCCAAGTAGGTATCTAACTTACCTGCCTCTTGTATTCTGCCATGGGATCATATACTTTCCATCCATTGACAGCAAACTTTTCTTTATAGTTGAATGCAAAAAGGGGCTAAAGACAACAAAGCAAAGGCTTATATTACTATCTGATGGGCTGTAAGCACAATAAGCTCCAAAACACAGACCCCTGTTATATTTCAGATGTAACATTTCTAAAACTCTTTAACAGCAGACATCACCTTTCAGTCAAGAAAGGACAACGCTGTGCTAAAAAGTAAATAAAAGGCATTTTTTTTCTTTCAGGTACATGCTATGTAATTAACAAAATCAAGAAAGGAAACGGTTAAATTTACTTGTCTGTGATCACAGAACAGATCAATGGCAAGGCCAGGATGAGAAAAATGGTCTCCTACTTTCCAACCAGTTCCTTTCCCACACAAGCACACAAAATAGCATTCCGCAGATAATTAACAATATTTTGTACCTATATTTCATACAGACCTTCCAGCCTGAATTATCTGCTGCAGAAAATTAGTCTCTACACATATATTTATTCTTAATCATCAGCATTAGGCAAATCTACATCTCAAGGATTACATTCAAATTCACTAACTTCACTGATAGCAGGACATAGCATAATGATCTACGATGCAAAAAAATGAATCTGGATCAGAGCAGCTTTCCTGCTCTGTAACAGATTTTATTTATCAGTATTTTAATGTTTGTTATACCGCACTTGTATTTCCCCACCAGAGTTTCAAAGAACAGGACAGACCCAGACAGCCTTCTCTACACCTAAGACCTACCAGTCCATTAGACACAGGAAATGCACGTGTTACAAGGTTTTCAAAAATCTCCAATCTGTTCTGCTCTTCCTGTTTATAGGCAAGCCGCAAATTTCTCATATCCTGTCAAAAATAAGTCACACTATTTTACCCCATGGTTATTTTTTTAAAAAAAATAGTAGCAGTTACAAGAAATGTAAAGCATACACATAACACTAAGTCACTGACATCATTGGACCCATGTCAGAACAAAGTTCTGTAACTGTTTGTATCAGATGACTGCAGTTGTCTTTAGAGTTGCTGGATACCACAACAATAACCATTTTTTTCCTTGAATTCGCTCTTAGGACAAAAGGCAGAAGCATTAAAGATTACACAGTACCACAAGAGGAATTGAGATGTATTATCTAAACAAAACAAGGTTCAAAAGCAGGGAAGTGAGCAGACAGAGAAACAGCACATGTGCATGTAGATTCCTCTTACAGAAAAGTGAAATGAAAATCCTTAATATGAATAAATCTGTCCCATGTCATACCTTGCAAACTATTTCTATACCACATGAGTTGTCTCCATGGCTCTGTACTCCAATTTTTTCAACTCTACTTATCACTCCAAGAGGAACATCAACAACAAAAGGTGGATCCTGAAATTTGTGAATAATGAAAATGAATATTAGTCATGTGTGTTTCATTAAAGTCAGCCACAATTCCTGTTTAATAGACTGCTGTGGAACATCATGCTTCACTTACAACAAATTTGTCACTTTCTGAAATCTACTTCAGCAATATTTCTACCCGAAACAAAATGCAGATATATAGTGAAGGCTTACCCTTTCAACGCTTTTGATATACATTCTGAAGTCTGTCACCGTCAGAGTACCACTGACTGCTCCCATAAATGGACAGATATACATAACATCTTTAGCTGAAAAACAGACCAATTAAAGCTTTATTTTACCATTACAGACATTTGTTCCATAAAAATCTACTTCCATTAAAAATAGCAAAATTTTTGAAGTTCCATAACACGTCACAACTCTGATACTTGAATTGGAGGAAAGAGGAAAATCTGCTCAACAAATGCTGTCAGGACCAAAAGAGTTGGCTTTATCTCAATAATGAAAATAATCCGATTCTTGGATGCTGCTCAGCCCCTACTAGGGCTGGGCTCAGAGAGCGTGCCCTGCTCTAAGGGCAAACAGCTAACAAGAAGTCTGGCACCCTGCTGGTATTCTTAGCTGCAGGCAGGTCTGGTTCCTGCCCAGAGGTGTAAAGCACCCACACTCACCTCAGAAACAGAGCATGCAAATGGTAATTACTGAAGAGTATGCAGCTGACCTCAGAGTCAGTCAGTGACACCCTCATGCTTGTATCGAAAAGAACACACATTCTCTTCTAGGCAAGAACTGTGCTGCTAAAACAGAGCTTGCCATCGTAGCCAAAGTGAAATAAATCCACCTAAGAACTGGAAATGAAGTTTTATATAACTTCATGTTCTTTGTTATCACAATTTGAAGCTTTTGAATCTATCTATGCAGCATCCTCAGCAGCCCAAAGCAGAAATACAACCCATCAACCCCCATGGAACAAACTAACTCCTGACATAAAATTATTTATCCATACAGAGCAATCATCCTCTTGAACTGGTTACTCTTTCAGGTCTACATTCGGATGTAAAAGACAAAGAAAAGAAATCCCCATCAAATCTGCATATCCCAAATAGCATTACATTAAAACAACAGAAATCAAAAGGAAATAAGAGTCTATTTTTAAACAAACAAACTAGTGAATTAATCGTATTCAACGTAGTACTCAGTAGTACGCTTACCAATAACTTTGATGGATTCTCCAGGAAAAAGCGGAGCCTCTTCCATCTGTGCTAGTTTGTTTCCATCACGCAGCGCCTGGCAGAAACCCAAACCCATGAGTAAATCTCACTTTCCCTCTGTACCACATCGATACATTTTGATGCAAAGTGCTTTTACTACAAGATTACTGGAATGCAAGAAGTGTATCTTTTTTATAAGGCATAGCTGTATTAAAAACACAGAATGTGGTATTATAAATATTAGACATAGGTGCTAGTAACATATTAGTAACAAAGCATTTATGCAACAGGTTCACATGCTAGCTACAGATAGCTTACAAAAACACGAACAATACCAGCCCAAATTTGTAATTAGTAATTTGTTAGCCTTTTGCTAGAAGCAGGTATTATTTTGCCTTTTTTAAAAAAATGTTTTCTATTCTTAATGGTGAACATGTAGTATTTGAATATTTTCATCTGAGAGAGTTTTATGGCAGAAGCTTTATTTATTTAGCAATTCCACTTCTGATTTTTAGTAGCAGGCAGAAACACCCCACCATGTTCTCTTTGAATCAATGCCCTTCTGAGAGTGCCACAGTTATGGAAGATGTCCAGTGTAGTAATTTTGGATCCAGAAAGTCAGATTAAGAACGGAGTAATAATGAAATACAGAAGAAAAATCAGTGATTTTAAAACAAGGGCTAGTTTCCTAAGTTTTCATTTAGGTAAGGGGCTTGATTCTTGAATGAGACAAGATTAATCCTTCTGGTCCTTTTTTGGCAACTGAGATTTACTAAAGATTTTAATTAAGAATACAAAGGTTTGTGGGGCTTTTAAGGACCATATGAGAAAAATACCTCTTTCAGGTCAACGTGAGGAGACATTTTTTCAATTTTGTACATTATGAAGTGAGAATTAGTATAATGGGCTGCTTTATAGTAAACAGATAGTCTTCCCTTGTATTACAGCTCTGATCAACACACAAATAACTGGTAGGATCTGCCAGCCTCAAAAATAAATAAATAAATAAATGCAAGCCCTCATTAGGTAACTTCTAAAAACATTTAAATTGGTCTTTGGTTTTGTATTTTCTTGGATAGTACCAGACTTTTACATCAGCACCCGATGACAAACGATGACGACATGCCAACGCTTACAGACTCAGACGGGAAGGTGTGCTCTGCCCCATGGGGCCTGAAGTGCAGCATTACGGGTGGGCTACACGACATCCGATGGAAGCCCTACCTAGCACAGAACCAGTTAACACACTAATGCTTTCTATGGATTCTCTGAAATGAGAAATATGAGGTTTCTACGGTCTGTACTAGCATACAGTACTGTGCTACACAGTTAATGAAGGGAAGAGGAGTAAAACTTGCCACCTGATCAGCTTCTGCTTCAGAATGATAGCCATTGTGTCCATCCTGAATCTCCTGCATAGCATGAGGCAGCAGTAGGGTAAGAGAAGTAACGAGAAAAAACATGCAGACAACAGGTGAAAGGACAGAATCTTTTCTTTTTTTGGTTTCCCCCTTTTCTTAATTTTCTTTCTTTAAAGAGACAGCAATATACTTTAACTCCACTTTTGCCCTCCAAAGGCTCCCACTCCTGGCACAAACTACTTTCCACAAAAAGATGCCAAGCTCTTGGGGCTATCCATTTAATGTTATCTGCACAACATAAAATTAAAAATGACTCCCTTTTGCACAAAGAGTCCATGCTGGTACACAGGAACGAAAAGTATGTACTGCCTTTTTAAGACAAGCAACTCCATAGCGAAGAAAACGAATTCAAGGTATGCCACATGCTTATAAATAGAAGAAATTGAGTACAGCTTGCAATGGTAGCATTAGGGGAAAAGTCATGCAATCTTTCAAGGAAAAAATAGCTCAATGTCAAATAGAAGTATTCAGACAATTTGAACAATGCTATACTCAGTAAACCATGATTCAATTGAACTTTCAGTTTTATGGTTTCACACATTTTTCCAGCAACTTCTGTGTTGCTGCTTGTCAGTAACTTTAGAGAACTTAAAATTATTCCTCATGGCAAAGTATGAAAATTACTCACATTTTTTCATTTCTGTTTGCATTCACATTAGCAGCAAATCCTGAATATTTATTAAATCTGTTTAAAAAACATTATGTCCCTATGCACTCCAAGTAGAAGCAAAAATGTCATTGGGTCAAATGATGTAATTGTTTTAATACATTCAGCCAAAACTGTTCTTTCGTCTTCTTTCTGTATCAGCTCGAGAGAAGCTGTATTCATGACATCCCAGTAGTCCCCATCCACATACAAAGAACTTCTCACTTGATAGGCTGTAAAGCCAGAATCGAGTCTAAATTTACAACTGTTTGCTAAAGTCAATTTTTCTTTTTATGGTATTTTTACCAAACCCCCCGAAAGAAGGACGGACTTCAGATAGCTTCAGATAATTTGGACTCTGCATGTGCTTAAAAAGATTTAATTAATTAAAAAAAATATATTTCAAATTATAAAGGACTACTAATATTTAGGTCATGATAAAATTCTGTTAAAATGAAATTGCTTAATTTCCAAACATAAAACTGTTGTTTCTGAAATTACAGTAGATATCATGATCCCTGAGAGAAAACAAGAAAGACCAGCAAAAACACCAAAATATTTTAAATAAATGAAAGAAAGAGAAGCACAGAAGACCATTCAAAGATCAAAGCCTATACAAAGAGCTATGAAAAACTGAAGGAAAACAATCAATTTCTGTTACTCATCCCATGCCAAATATTTCAAGAGCCTTCTATTCCAAACAAAAAGAAAAGATCAACTTGGATGTGTATGACTGGCCTAAACACATCATTTTCAAATATGTAAACAACAGATGAGAAAAAGAAATCATTCAGACTTCATCTCTTGGTGTGCGACTGAACAAGAGCTCTTTGTGCGAATAAAAGCGTTAGACACATTTCATGAACAATGTCAGAACACTGTCCAGATCGTTTCTCACTCCATAAATGTTTCTAAGAGAGAGGGACAAGGAAACAAGGCATGCTTTTTTTTTAAAAAAAAAATTTAATCTCCAATGAGGAATGGGTAAGACCTGGTCTCAAAACGATCCTTAAAAAGATAAAAAGATGTAGGTCGTTGCACTAGCATCCGACTTCAAACCTAGCTTCCAAATCTTCTATGGGGCTGTAGCTGTTAAGGTAAAACATGTACAAAGGCAAGCATGAATCTTACTTAGAGCATAGAGAAAGATGTAACACCTTTAACCATTAATATTCTTCAGCACAGATAACAAATTAGAGTTGCTAACACAGTGCTCTGTAGTCCGAAGCATGTAAGCCTCAGCTGCAAGCATCCGTTTTGTTAAAATTAATGTGAGAAAACCGAAGTTAGTACTGCACATTCATAACATCATTTAAATATACTATTCTCTTACACATCATCGGCTTTTATTGCTCATGAAAACACAGTAACATATATAAAGCATTTCTATGGCAAAGAAGCTGTTGCATTGCGTAGCAAAACAGTCTGACTGGTTCATAAAAAACATTAACGAAGTAAAGAAGAATGCTTGACACACCAAGACCTCACACAGCACAAAAGACAAACAGGTAGGAGGCCGTCTTACTGCTAGCCAAGGGGAATCTTACCCGTATGTCAGGCCTCCTGAACACCTGTTAGTTAAAATACAAAATGTTATCCAACACAACAGAGGTTTGATTTGTCAAAGATACTGTATCTTGCTTCATCAGATTTCCAGACGAACGTATTAATTACAGGTGGATTTTGAAAAAACAAAACCCCCCAAAACCCTATGTGGACCTAGTAGCTCCCATCTGCAAAACCACTTTGCTATGAGAACAACCTAGCCTCTTAATTTTAGCGATGAAACAAATGCCAAACTCCTTTGAAAAAATTATTCCTAATCACCCTTTTATCCAGGTACAACATGCTGTTGAGAAAAGAGAAGAAAGAGCCTGGTAAGCCTTCTAGGTGGAAGACGATAAGCCTGCAATAACGGCTATGAAACATACCATCCACATTTAGTTTTAGATTAAAATGGCAAAACAAAGACATCCAGCTCTTCTCAACTTATTTCCGAGCGTTTACCCTCAGCTACTGCAATTGAGGTGATTTTCGTTTATATGAACCCCTCCCTCATGCCCTCTCTCCAGGCAGAGCATGCATACACAGCACCCTCCGGCTTTGATGGTTCCTTTGCAGCCCCTTTGCTTCTGGTTGATTCGTCTGCTCCCCCAACCCAAAATAAAATTTTGGTGAACTGATTTGGAATGAGTAACGCAGAAGCCACCAGTAGATACAAGAATCTGTGTATTTACCTCTGTGCAAACACACTGACTGAAACATCAAAAAAAAAAGAAAAATAAACCCAAGAGTTTCTGACAAATCCAGCAGAAAGCAGGAGAACAGCCTGACACACGAACCCTCTGGCCCTATCTGAAGTTGCTAAGTTGTAAGATACTCTAAATGCAGGATGTGAAGTAGCCAAAGGTAAGAGACTCAAGGAATGGAGCAGTGTGCAGCACAAGGGGAAGATGCCTGAAAGGAAACTGAGTTATAAGTTGGCATCATCTTTTTAAGTGGAAACTCCATGGCAATAATGAAGTTTGACTTCTGTGCCAGGAGCTTGCATATATATGAAAAAAATACAAAATAATTTTTAAAAATATGAATCACCACTATAAATCTGTTGAAACCCTTGATAATGCCAATAACCTGGACACTGATTTTTTTGGTGTCATAATGACGAAAGTAAAAATCCTTCCGTTGTTGTAAGACACCACAAAAAACAAACGCTTTGGTTTGGCACATGGAAAACATGCCAAAAGGTGCTACGTACATCTGGACAGATTACTCAAATCACAGGCAAAATCAAGCAGAGTCTCAATGTTACATGAAGTCATATGCAAATCAGAATTGTTCAGCATAATTAACTATCCTCAGGAAGAAAACTGTTCAATAAGTGAAACCCCTGAAGGTCTAATATCTGGGCAGTAAAGTTTCTAAATAAACTTTCTATATTTTCCTTGGTTTTAGCTGGTATACGTGTTTCTTAACTTACACACAAACCAACTTCAACCACGCCTTTCCAAAATCTTAAGCTTGTGTTCGTTTCTGAACACTGCACATACAGCACTGAACTGTCATTCTGAAACTACACAAACCCAGCGTGTTTGTGGTCCTGACTAAGCAACTGGCAGCACCACGCAACTTCTTGCACAGAAGCTAAGTGCAAAGGAAACCCTTCCCTACACAGCACTTCACAGGATACCGGTCCTGAATTTAAATAAAGAAATTATAGGTTAAAAAAATTACATAATGCGATACACAAATATGGGGGTTCAAATCACAATCACGTGATGGCAGATATAATTTTTTCCACAATTCTGAATACTACAAGGCTTAATTTTTTCATTTCTAAGAAACAGAGAACGAAGCAGAGTTAAACACTTCTAATTAGGCCTCAAAAGACTTATTCCTCTTAAGTAATATCCAAGATGACTTTGGAATAGAGAACGAGGTTACTAAGAATAAAATAGCTCTCTTTACTCCAGAGAGTTGTCGTACAACTCAGAGACAAACTGAGCACCAAGCTTACACACTCGGATTTTACTAAAATGAAGTCCTTGATCTACAGGGCAAATACAACATCGACAGCTGTAATGCAAGGTTTCCCACAACGTTTTATCAAAGATGTTAGCCTTGACCTCAAGTAAGCATTTGCAATTCAGCTGCCATAGTAGGGAAGAGCTCCCTTTTTTATGAGGATAAGCTGCTGACTGTGCCAATGATGTGAAACTCTGTGAGCTGAATTTTTAAACAGACTACGATCAAAAACATTTTGTAGATTCATCTTCAGGCTTGGGGTGAATCTGACCTGAAGTCACAGAAGCTAAAATACGCTGTTTTTGGACAACAGACTTTAATCACAGAGCTTATTAGTAAATAATTTAAAATCTAGTTAAGAACAAGAAAGGTAAAATATTCATTTGACCATTTTGCATAAAGAAGGTAAAATTCTTTCAAATCCAGGGAAAAAAAAAGGATCTGAGAGGACTCTGAGATCTAGATAGAAACAGCCTGTCTTTCTTAAGGGGACTTGACATGTGGGGGACTTGTAAATTTATAAGGCGAGGAAAACAGAGTATGCTCTGCTCTTGATGGTTCGCTCAACTCTTGGTAGTTCACTTGGCTGTCGGCGTACTGGAAGCAGCAAATGAGCACAAAATAGGGGATGAAAAGCATCATGAAACCTAGGTGAAGCACACCGTGCAATCACTACTTTAATGACAAAAATGTTGCTGGGAGGGAACAAAACAAGTGATTTTGCTTTGTTTGACGTTATTTTCTCTCTGTCTGGTGAAAGCCCATGAAAAATGATAATCATTTATGTTCTTTGCACAGTAACAATGTCATAGGCTTTTATTTTTTTTGGTGAAATCTGAAGAGCTCAATTTTGTACCCCAAATGACACTACAGGCAATTTCAACCTGTAATTATTAATCTACTTTACCAGGGTTTTTTTGATGTAGTAATCAAAAGGAAAGACAACTCACGTTTGGCTTTTTATTTAAAACATTGACTTTTGACTTTCCTGTTGACTTCAATGCCGCTACTCACAGAACAGACTCAAAAGATGCCAGTGCATAATGAGATGTCTCTAGTTCTAACATGTCTGGAGACCACCTCAGTACTTACCACTTGATAATCAAGGACTTTTCCTGATCATTCACTCTTATCTCAGACAAACCAATATATCCCTCAAGTCACTTACCCTGTAGTCTCTGGACATGCCTTCTGGAGGGACAGACCCAGAAATCTGACTAGAAATCGTTGCAGCTATCAGCTGTTTGCACCATTCAACATGTGATCCACTAGGGCTACAAGAACGGAAGATTTGAAATTATTCAGCGATAATTCAACATGTACATTGAAAACATCATAGCCGCTGAGCACATATACAAAAGAAGGCCATAAATTATCATTAACATTACAAAAATCTTCTGTTGTTATTGAGAACAGAATGCAATTATTTCATTGAACCAACCAGGGAAAATAATTTCACTGGATCTTATCAGAGATGTTGTGCTGTCAGTAGGTCAAAAGCATGCTTAGGGACCCAGGAGCTCACAAAAATGTTAGTTTCATTATCCAGGGTAATTTTTTCCAATGTTCACACATATTTTTCTTAACACCATCCATGCAACAGATTTGATCGATTGACAGGCAACACCTTATACTTCCCTTATTGTTATTTCCTGATTATTCAGCAAATCATCCTTAAAATTAAATTCCTCTATACTAGTATTTAAAGCCACATAATACCGTCATATTGTATTCTATACTAATATTAGAAATAGAAAACACACGTTTTCTAAAGAGTAGCTTCTTTTAGCCACTTTTTTTTCTATTACTAAAATAACCTCTGAATAATGTTCACGACTGGCCTTCCCATGGCACAGCAATGAATTCTGCAGCGCCGGCTGTGTAGAAGAACCCTGAAGACAATGAATCTGAGCAGCAGAACTGCACTACGTCAGAGATGTTGCATTTTGAGATGCATTTTGAGAGCTGTTGCCTGAGCTAGCACAGCTTACAAGTAACACAGCATTGACAGTGACGAGCAATTACTAGTTTGTTGCCAGCCCCTGTGAAGTGCACCAGATCTGCCTCAAAATGTGCCATTATCTGATGAGGAGCTGGGAACGCCAGCGGCATGCAGGCTCAGCTCTTGCATTACATAATTGCCGTTGCTTCAAACAGTTTAGCTAGGCGCTTGTACAGATTTAACGCTTACTTGGAAGTCAAACATAAACAGAACATTTCAATTCATTTTTAAAATTCATTCACAAATTAGCTTGGGATTCTGTGAGCATCCCGTGAGAATGAAGCAAATAACTACATACATGCAGCCAGCACAGAACAGGTACAACTGGGATGTTAAGAGGGCGGGATAACAGCAGATGATGACAAATTACTACTTTACTAGAGGTCTTTCTTCACTTTAACTGTGCTACTATAGGTGGGGCAGGCAGCCAACACAAAGGTTTCTCAGGCATGAAGTTAAGAACTTTTCTGATGAACTTTGGCAGCTTTCTCCCCACCTGCAAAACTCCACACAGTACCAGGTCACAAAATGCTGCTTTGCAAGTAAGACATCCATGATATTCCCACTTGAACGCAGAATATACTCTAACCCTTGTGTTAGGGCACGTAGAGAAACTTTTACTTAAGTTTTACAAAACAGGGAATGAGCTAGAAATCTACAGTAATCCTTTCCTGAGTTCATTTATTGCACCTGCCCTCACATCTCTTGATTTCCAGTATATCTCTTGAGGGTTAGCCTAAGTTTGTTTCCAAATAACTAATTAAGAAAATGATTTATTTCCCTTTGGCTTATCTTCCCAGGGAATCGCTAGATCAACAAACTTAATGCCAGGAGGAAAACAAACGTGAGTGCACGCACGCCTCCGAGGCCCGGCACACCAGGCCGTATCAGCGCGTGTCGGTGCGCATCACACGATGCGGATCGCAGGCAGCAGCGCCTGACCACTGCCTGCGAAATGGGAAGCACACCAGCGTGTGTTCTGTTCCTTCTGAGGACACGCACACCAGCCTAGGCTGCTGCAACCCCACTGGCAAATAAAGTATGTGAGATACCATCAGTGTAACTTTCTCGGGGTCCAACAAGATCAGGCGAAGAAAAAAAAAAAAAGATGAAAATTGAGGTATGAAAGCACAACAGGAAGGAATAAAAAGATGTAAATTTAGTGACAGATGACGGGCCTTTGATTTCCACCTTTGCTACAAGGATATAAAACTCCACGTTTCTCCTAAGATAAATGCGAGTAAACACGGAGCCTGGCACCAATTCCAAAATCCAGTGTTGTTTCTCTTTCCTTCATATAAGTGAAATTTCAACTTGTTTAAGGATTTTAGGATAGTAAGGCTGTCTCCAAGTGCTAACTTGCAAAGCAGGGCACTCTTCTGCCAGCCGGCACAGAGGGCCACTTGGCAAACTCCTGCGTGTGGAGCCCCCAGCACCTGCCCCCGCCTCCCAGGGAACCGGGGGGCGCCCACACACCCGCTTTTTGCACTTAAAAAACCAACAACACAGAACGAAAAGCAAGAGCTGCCTCATCCGCCTCTGCTCGGACGAGAAGTTACGTAGTTCCCCCCAAAAACCCCAAATCCTGCAGGCCTGCCGGTAATGGCGAGCAGCTCGCAACCGCAGGCAGGAAACTTCGCCGCCGCCGCCCGGGGAGGGAAATCTGCCGGATTGGAGCTCCGGGACGGGCCGAGCCTGAGCCCCGGCCCCGGGGAGCGGCTCCGTTCCCCATCCCCCCTTCCCCTCTCACCTGTCCAGCGTCTCGGTGCTGGCCTGCCGCGACCCGGCCCCCGCCGCCGCCGCCACCCCCGGCCTCCCGACGCGGCCCCTCACGACGCCGCCGCCCTCCCCCGGCGGCCCGGCCGCCGCCGCCCGCTCCATGGCGCCCGGCCCGGCCCGGCCCTGCCGCCTCAGCCCGGCTCCGCTCGGGCCCCGGCGGCGGCCGAGAGCTGTCAGCGGGCGGCGGGGCTTACCCACAGGCCTCCGCGGCGCCGGGAGGGCGGGCAGCGGCCCCGTGCGGCGGGGGAAGGATGGAGGCGGCGGGCCTGAGGGAGAGGGGGAGCCCCGGCTGCCTTCCCCCCCACACCCCAGCAATTAAACGCGTGCTTGAGGCGGGTGGTTTCAAAGTGACAGCTTTATTGGTTTTTCCTTCACACGCGTACAAGGCTCGCATGCCCCCTCTGCGCCCCGAAGGGTTATAAAGCAGCACCCAGCAGCAGGGCGACAGCGCCCAGCGGAGGATGTGAGGCAAGGAGAACACCTCAGAGGCCGGGCTGGGCGTAGAAACCTGCCTTCTCCTCTGTGACACAATGCTAGACCGAGATGAGACAAAACAAAACAAAACGAGATCTGAAGGCAGAGTTTAAACATACATTGAAAGGAGGTAGTATGCAAACAGTTTCTAGGATACACCCATAACAGTGACGCTGGGAGGGATAAGGCAAACAGCAAAGAAAGAAGGTGTTCAACAACAGCTTCCTATGTAATTGGAAGCCCAGTACAAAAACTGGGTTAACCTCTCAGGTCCATGGAAGAAAGAACACAAAAATAAAAATGAAAAAGCCACCACTAACATACAGCTCTGAGACTGACACTTCACATGGGCTGTCAGGTGGTTGTAGCTGTTGATTTTACATCTCAGCCCTGCATTTTTCCCTCTCCTGAAAAAGGCACTCGGTGCCTAATTCTTATTCACCACCTCCAAAACTTTCTGTATTTTGTTCCTGGCTACCACGGCTACAGTAACTTGTTAACTTCAGCTATTTCTGAAGCTGCTACGCAAAACCCACACAAGTGCAGCTGAGAAGAGAGGATGGGGACTGACTGGGGAGATATTGTACAGATACAGTGTATTGCCTCGCAGTGCATTGCAGAACAACAGCTCAAATCACTCCTTTAAATGGAAAGATGAAAAGCTTCCTATTAACATTGATCAGTTTGTATGCCTACATTCACAATAACTCTAAAGTAATATTTTCCAGAAAGCATTGGATTAAAAACATCCCTACATTTGTCTAATTGATATTGCCATCACAAAATAGAATTAAAACCGAGCATCTTACTTGCTGGCTTGAAAAAAATCAAGCCTGCACATAGCTATTATGCTAGAGAGTTCCAAAGAATGGCATTCAACCGCAGCAGTAACATGAAGAATGGAATATATGTAATGAGCTAAGTGCAAAAAGATCCTTTCCATTATATTACACTTCCCCAAATGCAATAGGTTAACATGTAGTGTTTACACAGTAAAAACTATTATATTTTCAGAACTCCTCCACACTGCTCAGATGTCACCAATGCATTCAATTCAAACACAAACTTTAAATACTCTAATAAACTTGTATAAGTTTAGAAACTTGAAAACTCCACAACTTATAAACTTTATAAACCGCAAGTAGAAGGCAAATATACCAGAGTATGCATAGTTTTCAAAACATAAGTATATCATGATCAATTGAGTGTCCTCCTTCATCTGAAGCAATGCATTTTATTTACCTCAACAAACCACGATTTGAGGATCATGGAATTAAATGTTACTTTGGAAACATACTGAAAAACATTGAAGGGAGAATGAAATTTAGAGGACAAAAGTAAGTCATAGAAATCACGTGTATTTAGAACACACATGCAGTATGCTCTGAGCTTCCCTGAAAAAAATAGTGCAACTCAGTGTATATACTGAATCAAATCAGGATGCGGTATACTTTTATTTCTTTGAAAAAAAAAAATACTGTTTCTAAAAATATTCAGATGTCCTCTTAACTTTGACTCACTTTATGGAACTATAGCTTTAAATTTACTTTTCATATGCAAAATATTTACACTTTATAAACTTGCAGAATTTCTAAAACTATATTATGTATACTTACACAACTTAATTTATATATAATACTATTATATCCTGCAGATCCAAACTCACATATACAATAATTTACAGTGATAGAAGTCTCAAGCATCAAAACAACTCCTTTAAAATAACAGTATCAGTCCTCAACAGATTCTGAATTGCAAAGTTTGCCTGAATATCATTAAACTTCTGAGAATATGCAAAATCCTAATTAAATATCAAGTAGCAAGGTCTGTGCTGTCCTAAGAAATGCTTGCAACTATTAAAAAAATACCTGAAAAAAAATTAAAAGTTTAAAAAAAGCCTCGGAAATGAAGACTTCAAACTAGAATTCACTGGAAGGTTCAATGTAAGTGCACACGCTATATGCAAATCTCATATACTGAAGTCCCTTAAATATTTACGAATAAATTCATTAAACAAAAGTTAAATACACATTAAACAGTAAACTAGAAATTTACAAGTTTTCAACAGTATTTGTAACTGATTTTTTTTGCCTACTTTGGTATAAAAGCTCCTCTAAACAGGCACATTATTTTTTAATAAGACATACTGAAGGTTTAATACAATGGCTATTGCTGGATATTTAAGTAATGTCCCTGCAGGTATGTTTTTAATTATATAAACCTTCTTTAGAAGCATTTTATTCTGTATTAATTCAAAAAGCCAACAGTGATAATTTGTAATATACTGAAGTGTTCAACAGTTAACCAAAACAGGACTTCTCAGAATCCAGTACAATTGTCATTTGTTCAAACAAGTTACAATAAAAAATAGATTTTTCTTTTATTTTGATACCTACTGGGCTATTTGAACAGTTTAGTTAGAAAGTGAAGTTATCAGAGAAATTCCTTCCAGATTTTCACTTATTTTGAAACAGGAAAATTTGGAATTCTCAGGTAACCAGAAAATTTCAACACTTCTATGAAATCTTACAATGTGATTTATTTTTGCCTCATGAAGTCCACAGCCTTATTCCTAACAGGAATACACACATACCTAATTTTACACAATGTGAATATTCCTATTGACGTTAATGTCTTTTATTCACAACCAAGACTGAGCATGAATTCCCTTACAGGAACACAACCTACAATGTAATAAATTAAAGCATTCTTAGGAAAACAATCAATCGATTTCAATTCAATGGTACCAGGCTTTCCAAAATAACTCAAAGCATTCCATAACTAGACGCTGATTATTCATGTTCCCACTCCACAGGTTCCGAAAGGCACATAAATGAAGAGTTGGTTTCATCTGTTTTGAAGTCCTCCTCAAATGAAGACAGTCTAAAATACTTTTTGTTAGGACAGTCTAACGTAAGGCATTAAAATATTATTCTTTATACTCTAGATCGATGTTAAGCACCACTTGCTATTACAATAGAGAAAAAGAAGCCAACTTTTTCTTCAAAAATGCGTTTGTACTTGGGACATCATTTGTGAGGGAGATGTTGATGAGGCTGATGAGTTGGACATCTTAGAATTATTTGTGATCTGTAGCTCTTCAAGTCTCCTCATATAATCATCCCGTAACGCAAGGAGCTCCATGTAACGCTGCTCCACTGGATTTGGCTGCTGGAAAGAGATCTCTATTAGTCCTTTATCACTTGAGTCGAAGTACATCTACACAGGTTGCTGCAGTAACTGTAATTTTCCCAGTAGTACCTAATATTTCTAGTTTCCAACATATGTACCAAGTTGTAGCTAAAGAGAAATATTTGATTCTATAATGCAATAGCCCTCTGGGTTCAAGTTGTTTTCATCCAAAGCAAAATCTTGCTTTACTCAAAATGATTCTTCCTACCTCAATAAAAATGAGGCAGAATTTCCTGGAGCATATGGATTTTATTTTCTTATTATCTATTACTGTGTGTAAGATAGGTGTGAATACCTCATCCACAGCTTTTCTCTTCCTGACTTAAGAGGTTTAAGATTCCAGAGTTCACATGTCTTGTCTTCCCTAAAAAAAGTGGTTAGCCAGACTGAAGTTTAGTGATGCTGATCAGGTTAAAAATTAAATTCAAATCTTCAGATTAAATAACCACTTTTACTGATGAAAGTTATTTTTAAAGAAAAAAAAAACAAACAGTAACTTTGCAACTATATATAAACGAACAAGTGAAATAAATGCAAGAGTTCATTAGTGAATTCTCCGAACAGACTTGAATGTGTTTAAGAATCAACTACTTAAGCTTTCAGGAGATTACTCACAGCAAAAACAACTGTATCCATTTTAAGCTTAGCTTCCTTCATACAGATAGAGTATTGAAATAAATGGAAAAGAAATGTTACAAATATCCAAAGCAGATACAGAGCATTAAGTTACCTTTAACTGTTATATACCTGTCAAGAAGTTGCTGCTGTTTCTCAATTCTCTGCCCATAGAATTATTAACAGAAAATTTGCAGAAGCAAATTTAGCAGCCCTACCAGGTCAAAAACAGCTGAACCAGTGACTCTCAGATACACCACTTGCTGTGCACCCCAGAGAAGGAGATCATAAGTGTTGAAGCAAATGTGAAAGCTGGATCAATGACCGAACCTAGTTACTAACATGAGAGATGTAGGGTTAACAGTGCTGCTTGTGACAGATCAAACACTTCATCAGACAGAAGTCTGATGCTCTCATGGTTCTATGTAATGACACTAAGAAAGGTCATCTCAAAAAAATGGTTCATGCTACACATGCACCACTCAGAGGCTTAAGTCAAGACAAAGCGTAAATTTCACGTGCAACAAATTTGTTGCATTTCGAACATAAACATGGCGAAAAGGAGGTACCACTAGCAGAAGCACAGGATGTTATCACAAGGGTTTGCATATCTAATAAGAAACTCCTGCCAAAAACTTTTCCTGAATAATGGCAAAGAGCACTTTAAAATACATTTACTACAGCTAGTTTGTGTACCCTAAGCATCCTCACTTTCTAAGTGATATTTTTGGATTCATCTTTTACAAAATGCCTTCATCTTTCACAGCGAGCTACAGAAGCCTTAAAATGAGAACTTCAAATTAAAACTGGTGACATACTTGCAAGAAGATATAGCATATTGTCTGGCTTCCTTACAGCCTCTAGAGTACTGTAAGTAATATAGGAGATCAGCTGCAGAAGAGGAACTGCATTGCTTGAAAACTCCTGATTCATTCCAGAATCTGGACTGTAAACACTGCTTCTGTCAAAGAAATCGCTCCTCTGTTTTCTCCTCCTCAAAACTACACAGCTTGTTAAGCAGGACAAATAAGTCTCTGTACACTATATTTACAAGCCATATTGCCTAGATTTTTAGCACGAATGTAACAAATTGAGCATTCAGATATCAAACATTAAAAGTGCAGAAATAAATTATGTATAGTTTGATAAGAGTGTTCCTGGATTTTCAATCTGATTCACTAGTATACTTATCAACAGCCTTCCTTCAGTATTTAAACAGCGTAAATGATGTTGGGTCAAAGCTTTAGCAAAAACAAAAGCAAAAAAAAAACAGGAAAAAGACATAAACCATCAGCAGAGATAGCAGTTTTAAAAGAGGAACTGAATAGTTCATCTTAATTTGTAAAGGACTTTGCATGGTCTCCCAGAAAAAAGAGAAAGACAATGCAAATGCAGCGAAGCGTGCTTGTGATGCCAGTGCTCTAACTCCCCAGGGTTCAGTAAGCACTGCTTCTAAGCATTGTCATTCACCCTCTAGTAATATCCACAGCCTTTAAAAATGCTCTCTCAACCCTGCCCCCAAGAAAAGAGGCTCCCAAGAGTTGAGGATGACTGACACTATACAATGAAATGAGCTTTGTGTTATGAGAAGAGTTGGGTGATGTCAAAAACAACAAAAAAAACATTTTCATTTTTTTCCTTCATCCGTACAAATGTAATATTTTAAAAATGAGCAGATTGCAGATACTATTCTACAAATTAGTTGTGACATAAAAACCTATTTCCAATGTCTCCAAGCATTTTGTACATTTTAGACAATTTACTTACTTGTTGCCGAATTCTTGGATTCCATCTAATGTAGTAATTGACCCAGAGCTCAAGGTGACGCATGCTGGCTACTGGATAGAGAGCTCGATTTAGCTCTTTACTATAAAAAGGATTGGTGTATTTAGATTTTTCACTGTTTATCAAAGACCATAATGACAATGTTTTTTCAGTCACTTTCTGAAATGAAATTGAAATAAGAACTGTAAGTATTTGCACAGAATCAGGAAACTCATCACAGAAGCCATGGCTACATTCTAACAATAATACACTTACTTACTTAGAACTGTAGAAGTTATTGTATTAGAAATATTCCTAAAACAGTTTTTGACAAGTATTTTAGCATAGAATCATAGAATCATAGAATATCCTGAGTTGGAAGGGACCCTTAAGGATCATCAAGTCCAACTCTTGACACCGCACAGGTCTACCCAAAAGTTCAGACCATGTGACTAAGTGCACAGTCCAATCTCTTCTTAAACTCAGTCAGGCTCGGTGCAGTGACCACTTACCTGGGGAGCCTGTTCCAGTGTGCAACCACTCTCTCTGTGAAGAACCCCCTTCCTGATGTCAAGGCTAAACTTCCCCTGCCTCAGCTTAGTCTTTAAACTACCAAAGTCAAGGAATTTACCATGCAACTATTCTACCATGAGAATAAAGCCAGTTCCAGAACAATGTCACGCAAGGAACGTAATAAATACAACACAATCAAAAGTTTTTGTAATCAACTAGCACCGAGATAACAATACAATTATACAACCAGTGGTTTGACTGACCTCTTTTTCTCTAACAGACTCGCAGTTGTACAAGAAAGTACCAAACCGGCAACTGTACAAGTGATCCAGGATTGTGATCAAGAACTGCTCGTTGAATTCAAAGGCTGTAGGAAACTAAAACAGAAAAGGGAAATTTGCTCTTTGTATTGCAAAACCAGAGAGAGGTGAACATGCCCTGGTTAAGAGACTAAGAAAGGCATTTAGAAGCCAAAGAATATTTGAAAATATTTTTAACCTAATACTTCCATATATTTCACAGCAGAATAAGAGTCCAGAAGTCATAAGGTGTTCCATCTCCTCAAACTAGCCATTAAAAAGAACTATGCCCTCAAAATACTCCAATTGATCTTTATTTCCTAAGGAGAATACAATACTGAATGGTTACTGTTATGTTTGTAGTAGAGAGACAGACTAATATACCCATACTGCCCTCTTTATAGCGCAGCACCATATAAGAAAATAAGGGTTTAGCTCCTAATTCTTGGCCTCCTAATTCTGTTCAGACCAAGTTTGTTTCATTACTTACTGAAGATATGTTTAAATCACAACACTCAACACCTTCCAAGCTTCCCTTTCAAGCTTTGACAAAACACCACTGTCCGGGTATTTCAAAGAACAGCTTCACAAAAAATGATGAAGTGAAACACAGACCCTGCTAAACTACTTGGTTGCAGTTTTTGTAAAAGCTTTCTGCCAGGTCACATCTCCCAATGTGCCTCCAACAAGCCCATCTCCAACACACACTATCCTTGAATGCCCTGTGTTAAGCAACATAACTACTGCTTGTTGGATGCCACTTTTGGAAATAGGCAAGAGAACTAGTATGACTTGAAAGTAAATACTATTTGTTTCTACAGCATCAGAACAGAGAGGTATCCTTTCCTCTTGAAATACTTTTTTTTTTTTTTAAGACCTAGGTTTTGAATTTAGTAACCTCTTAACAGTGTTACTTTCTGAAGAATGACATAACATACCTGCTTAGACATCTGCCACACACAGTCAATAAACTGGAGAAAGATGGGTGATCTGTCTGCATCAGCATGGTTTTTATCACCATGGCCTATTCTCTGAAACGAAGCAATACAACCTCCTGTTAACGAAAACAGTCTATTTTATGGCCGATAGACACAGTTTCTTCTTTTGCATTAGAATATAACCACTTCTGTAACAGAACAACCTGTTCGTACAGTTTCAAAATTACTTATTGTACTATGAAGGAGAGCTATTCCAAAGTCCTTTTATTAAAAGCCCAAGTTCTATGTAATGGAAAAGTACAACCGTTAAAGCATCCATTATATTGCAAATAAGACACTCTGAACTGTATTTTCATAATACATTTATCAAAAGCCAAGCTGTACACTTTGTCTTCTTTTGTAACTTCAGCCACTGGAGAACCTGTATCATGAAACTATCTGCACAGTTTCTCTTCTCTCCCCACCTCCATGCTTGATCCTGAAGATACACCCTGAGATAGACAGGGAACATGACCAAGCCCAAGAAATTGTTTGTGTTCTTGACAGAAGATTAACATGCATTTTAAAAGTTTGGGTGACCACCTTATTCTGAAAAGGAGACCACAGTAACAATCAAAGGAATTCTCCCCACAGATAGAAAAAGTATGTTTGGTGAAAGCTATTTCCTTCCTTTTCACATTTGGTAGCTGAAAACAGATAAGAGATTCAAGGAAAACAGATATTATTCAAACCTGTAATTCTACTTGAACATATTTGCCTGGAGGAGACAAAGGGTGAGCGTGTATGTTCAACCAAGATGTCTATCTGCCAGTAAGATAGCAGGCAGAATGTCTTAAGGATGTGACAAATGACGAAGCCATTACACTTCTCTGTAACATATAATGATTTATATAATGATTTGCAAAATAACTTAAAATAATAGACCTGAATAGCAGAAAATGGAAGGAAATGAGGAACTGTGGCTAAATTTAGTCAACAGCAGTAAATTACCAGAATAGCACTACAGGCAAAACAAATCGGACACGCTGCTCACAAGTCTTGAGTTTAAAATAGGAGGTATCTATCAGCAGGTCTTGCATGTGTTCAGAAAGGAAAGTCCTTCCATTTCCACTGTGGTTAGCAGTTGTATGATCTTGTTAAGGATTTGTATACGCCTGAGTATCTTCCCATTTGTAATTATTTCCCTGTCCCATTTCTTATAATAGAATTCATTATTAGAACAATGGCATTCCACATAGCGAGCTATTTTGCCATCTGGGTATCGCAGTAAGCTCACTATACACAGAAAAGCTGGGGTAGGGGATTCTTTTTCCACAACAAAAAAAATAAACACCTACTTAAGTGCTTTATTAAATATAAAACACTGTCAGGTACTATTAAGTAGTTAGGATATACTCTGTAGGTTTGTTTGTTTAAATTTAAACATCCAAATTGCAACTCCGATAACGTGAAAATATGAAGCTTCTATCAGCCACCTTGTTTAAGGCACTGAAGTCCAGAGCACGTACAGTCAAAATATTTTCTGGTTGCATTATTTTTTATTCTACAGACATTCTAGAGAGCAAGCATATTCCCTACACGCTAAACAACCCATCAAATCAAACTATACAGTCCTCTCAGAAAACAGCACATGTTTAAAGGAGAGTGGCATCAACCACTTCCAGTGAGTGAGCAAGTTGAGAAAATAAGGCAGTATTTTAAGCGAAAACAAGCCATTAAAATCATCCATGCTGCTGCCACATTGTCAGAGATGACCCGGTGGACTGAGCTAGTCACCTAGATGGAGTGAGTCTAAAAGACCTGCTTCACTAGTAGGAGAAAAACATTTCCTGTCAAAAGAAAAAGACTGCTCTGATTACTGAAATTCAAATTAATGGTTAGGAAAGAAACCTCCAGATGATTCAAGTTTATTCATAATGAAGGACATACAGATCTTTTATAAGCTCAGTGTTAAACCGTCATTAGGCTACCGTTCTCCAAGTGATACAACCTAACTGTATCTGCCTTATGACTAATGTTTTTAAAACTAAAAAATAAAATACAACTGGAATAAAAAAGGCAAACCAGTGCCTTCCTGTGGCTACACAGACACAGAATACGTGAAAGGTTTATATAACATCAGTACTAGAAGACTACAGGTAGGAACTCAGAAATCTGGACTGAAGCTGATATTCCTAACAGTCAAAATGCAAATCTCCTAAGGCTCACAGTACCTCTTGAATGTCAGATCAAAGATAGCAAGCTGAAGTGATTCATGCTGAACAGCAACACATGGGATTTCCAAATGACTGAGACACTCCTACAACCGTAAAATGGGCATGAAGTACACCCATAGGTATACTTGTGCATTTCTTCATTTTCCAGATTACCCGTTTTCCTGATTTTAGCAATACCAAGTAATACCTTTAGAATATTCCACAGGGGACAAAACTGTCTGTTAAGTAACTTCTATTGAAGGTACATTACACGAGTAGGATATTAAAAACTACAATTTCCCCTTAACCTTCTAAGCATCTAGAAGCAGCCTGAACAGAACTAGTGTTGGCATTACCAGTGACAGCCCTTTGAGACCTATTATGACAAGTTCTAGAACACTTGAGAAGAAGAATTCAAAACATCACTCAAGATGTTGCTCAGACCTGTTCATCTGCCTCCCATGACATTTACAAAAGTACAAATGTGGGGAAAGCAGGAATAGGGGAAGAAAAAAAAACACCTCATGTTCCAACCTTATTTGATCTTTTTCTGAACAGACTGGGAGGCCATCATTCTTCTGCCCTCTCATTTTCTCTCCTCAATCACCACAGTTATACTAGCAATTCTGCACTTTTAAAAGGCTGTACAGGACATGGATAATTAAAACCAAACAGGCCCAAAAGAAAAAATGCTCTGCTCAGGTTTACCTAGAGGTATCTTATGTCCTAATTCCAAAATAATGAGAAGAATTTTCAGACCTTGTTGCAATGAGGAATTTAACGCTAGAAACCATTTGTAACATTAGTGTTGCATAGCCCTCACAATTATCTTCCAGTTCTTACCGATGCAAATTTGTGTCCAAAGCTTATCCACTCTTTCTGCACAAGAACTTCAAAGCCTTCAATTGTTCTGTAGTAGCTGTCTAGCATCAACATAGCCAGTGATGTTAGCTGTGCTGTCCGGTCCCAGCCATCACTGCAGTGAACCAGCACAGAGCTCCTTCCTGAGGATACCTTGTCTGCCACTTGAATAGCTCCTGTCAAGACAAGCTAACAGACACCAAACAGTAAAGGAGATTAGTGTTATCATTCTAACAAAAATAAATTGATTTTTTAATATCTACACAGTATCTAAATTGATACTGTTTTCCACTAAAAGACCTACAGAGCATGGCATAATTAATTGGAAAAGAATCTTGTAGGAGATCAAGTAAATTTCTTGTATAAAAATAGAGGAACAGATTGGTTCCCTAATCCCTTAGTAAGATCTAATTCATCTCGCAGCAAATTCTTAAAAAATAGGGCAGAAAACAGTAACCTTGATAAACTGAAGAACATAAGCTCCTTTTTTAAAAGAAAAAGAGGATTTACCATAGGAATTACGCTCTAAAAATTCTGTATTTCATTTGGTTCTTTTCTTTGGACTAAATTACCAAAGCATCTCAGTTGTTAGAAAATGGTACTTCTACCCCTCTAATAGGCTTATTTTCCAAATATTAACTTAAAATGAAAATATTAAGTAGGATTCATTGCATAATACTCCAATACTTTTGTACAGCTGTACTTGATACAAAAGGTTCAAAAGTCAACTAGTAAATTACAGTTTTAAATAAGTATTAAAAAATTACCTTTATATGTTCTAACCAATGGGTTGATTCCAGACTAGACAGCCAATGTGATTCTTCCACATTAGGATAAACAATGTCTTTCAACTTCTTCAGAGACTCCCGCATGACATGAATATTGTGAATGTCCAAGAAGAAAAGTTCTGCATTGGGATATGCATCTTCACTTTCATAGCCTCCCCCAGTCGCCTGCAAACAAGAGATGTAGGATTAACTTTAGTCCTATATACATTGTTGTACCAGCATTTAAAAAGGAGGAGAATGGACTGACAATTTATGTCACCTAACTAGAAAAAATATGATTTCACTTTGTTTGTTGCTCTTGTTTAAAACAGATGAAAGCTTTGGAGGAACAAATGCTGCAGAAAACAAACACTCAGCAGCTTCCGTTCATCCAAAAAGGCAAAGTTTATTAAATACAGCAGAGGGCCAGAAAGACATTCAGGTTGATCCAGCTAGCCTAGTTCTTGTCAAATACATCAGGGAATCACCCTAAAAAGGAATATGAATTATTTTGAATTTACACTAAAAAGGTTTTTTGCACTGGTGGGCCTGGAAGCCTTTGAATAGGATTGAACCAGCTAGGTAAGGGCCAGTGCACTAACACGTATCAGTTAGGACAGGACAGGGTGCTTTGAAAAAATCAAAGGACATTTGTACCTTCCTTATTACTTTAGAGATTTAATGGCGGTAAACAGTTTTTCTTTGTCTGACATTACGTAGTGAATATTTTTTCTTTATTTCTGTTCACTTTCCCCACCAGGGATTAAACAAGCTTATAATTCTGAACACAAAAGAAATCAACTTTCCAGGCAAATTACAAAGGTTAAATTAAAACGTAGAGTACATCACACAAAACAGCAATTACTTGTAACATACTAGATCAGCACTTTCTGGAAATAAAATTGCTCATTTGTTTGTTTTTATACTAATTAGACAGAAATGCAGTCAAAAGGATGTGTCTATTTCTGTACACCATTAATTTAAACAAGACTAAATTTCACATTTACCAATGCAAACTCACTATCAAAGAATATTTCCTGGGCTTATACTGCCTAGTTATTTACTACTAAAATTGAACTGGCATTTAAACAGATAAAAACAGTGAAATGTTTGGCCAAGTAGAATTACATTTAAGAATTTAGTTAAGGTTAAGTACAAGCTAAACTTAAGAATTAACTTCTTACAGGCCAATGCTAGGATTCTTAAACTACTAAAAATATTTATATATACTTTATATACACTTCAAAGTACCTTTCCTACCATCATTTTCATTGCTAAAGACTAAACACTAGATCATTGAGAAATTAAAAGAGAAAGTCTATTTTACTGCTGCTCTCTCTGAGCATTTCATCGCTATCCAAGGAGGACAGCAGAGGATGTGCCTGCTCACAAGGGAGGAAAAGACAAAAACCACATGTATTTTAGGACAATACCACTGATGAGGTTTTCTGAAGATAGCTGCAAAATCACAGCATTTCCTACAGACAGGAAAAACATGCCATGCCATGAGTTACGATAAATAATTCCTGTCTGAGATATTACAGCTACCAACTACACATCAGAAGACAACCAAAAGTACAGTATAGCCTTTTCCTGTTGGTACCACTTACATTTCTATACAGTAGCACCACATCTCTATTCTATGCTCTCCACCTCCTTCCTTACAAGTGGGGATATTCTCAGAGCTGCCAGGCTCTTTGCTAAAGGCAGTAATGACTGTATTTTTCTCCTTCCTTTGAGTATTCTGAAGCCCTGGTAAGGAAGGATCGCAATTTTAGCATTAGGGCTGCAGCAGCTCCTCCTGATTGAGGGGTCTTGACCAAAGTCCTGAGAACACTGAAATGTCTGAGTAGTGCAGCCCCATTTTGCTCATGCTAACCTTCATGGCTACTCAAGAAATAACTTTTTTTTTTTTCCAGATCAGCATTGCCTTGCACTTTAAGTCACTGTTTCTCAGATCCAGAAATGTACCCTACAGATTTTAAGTCTGAGTATAAAACATTCAATCATGTCAGGAGCTAAATAAAGCACATGGGTGTAATACAAACCATCTGAAAAGCTCAAAACTGTGCACACATCTTCAGTAAGATGCATACATGTAGAAAGTTTGGCCATAACACATCTTTGAAATATCTACACTAAGTATTTGAGTTTGTCTAAGAACTGGGGAAAAATTAAGTTCATTGTAAGAACTGACATTCCTTCCACGAGGCGAACAGATGGATTACACACCTGTAACAAAAATGTGGTCTTTTGTTCATCCATAAAAATTCACCATATAGAGGGAGGATATAATGTAATTTGTAGAGTAAAATGCAAGCAATGGACATATGTCCTCAAAATACAATCCACTGGATTAAGACCTAGCTAGATATCCCCTGGGACACAGTATACCACACGTTCTTTCAGAGACAAAATAAGCCTTATTACTTACTCAATAAACTGTATTCTCTATTACAGAAAAGACAATGTAAAGGCATACGTAGATGTGAGTTTAAGTTACAGAGAGCAAAACCCTAACATCACAGGTGCGCTTGAATTCTGAAGCAACTTAATGTTTATGTTGCATGCAACCCTCCTAGAGGCAAACAAGCTTTATCATTTCCTATTTCTTTCAGCACAAACATTGGAGAGGATTCATTCCACTAAATTAGTATTTTATGCCAAAAAAATATTCAGAAGCTAGAATTCTTTTTTGCCCAGGTAAGCACACATCATTACTCATCACTCGTCATTAATCGTAATTAAATTGTCGTTTTCTTTTTATTTACTGGATGTCTGAATAGGACTGAAGTGGTTCATGTAATAGTTAAGGAGAACCAAACACCGGATGCTTATCAGTGAATTTGGCTTTATGCACAGCTTTTCCAGGAAAGCAGAGCCTTGGCTTGCACCCAAGTGCCCCATCATTGCAACAAGAGGACACGCTCTACGGCTTTGCCCATGTCTACCTCACTTGGATGAGATCACTCTACAGAGTAATCGTACCTGATTTCATCCCACACTAAAATCTGTGCTGGACTGATAAGAGACAGGGTAGAGAGCATCTCCAAGCCCACATATGATCCTAAAACCCTGATTACGGTCTACATTAGGTATGCATGTTCTTTCATGGCCTCGATACTCATTATTTGATCAGGTAAATATACATATTTGATTAAGTAAATTTACCTCTAGCAAGGTTTTTGTTGTTCTGAGAAACCTCCTCAAAGAAAACTTCAAATTCTAAGTCCCCCCACAGCCCCCTTCACACATAACTAAGCATCCATTTACCTTGTTTGCAACTGCATTGACATTGGGCCTAGCATCATAGATGGTCAGTTTTGAGATTTGCCCATTAGCCTCCCTGATGATATCAAGGTATCTTTCATCGTCTTTATTCCGCTTCCCACTCATTCCAACCAGGGGCTGACTGCAGCGCATAATAACAGCTTGATTCTCCGGGTGAATCCATGACAGGACCTAGTCACATGCCAAAAACACAATGGAAGAAATACATCTTATTAAAAGTTGCAACTTAGAAGTTACATTCTTTAAAATAGTTAATAGGAAAATTAACACTTGAAATTTATTTCTTAAAAAATTAGTTCCAAAACATCTCAAATCCTTCCTATTTATTTTCTTAAAATTCAATAATAATTTCTAGAAGTTCATTCTGTTACATACTCAACTCTTACTGAAATTATATGTGCTTAAAGAATCCAGCGCATTTCATTTTTTTTCCTGCAAGTCTCAAGTTGCACAAATAGTTCTGAAAAGCAAACTGGAAAAAAAAACTGAGCAATGCCTGCTGAAACCAAGAAACAATTCAGAAGAATGAACTCATTGTAGCTACTACGACTACTATGTTCCAATGCTACAGGAAACCCTACACACACACTTTTTTTTTTTGCGTAAGGAAGAAAAGCTGAACCTTTCTGCAGTAGCCAGAATGCTTCCCTTTCTCCTTGAAGTGGATTTTGTTCCTCAGCCCTCTTTACAATTAGGAGGTACTGAGGCAAAGCGTCTGCTGCATTTATTGTTTTTCTGAGCTAGAGCTGCCCCGGGGACAGATGGCCATGCAAGAAATTAAAGATCTGCACCCTAAGAAGCAGGTAACAGTTTATCCTGGTTAACTCTGAAGACAGAATATTCTCACACAGTTTGAAAAAGTTGTGAGTTACATGGTGAAAGAACATCAGAGGTCAAAAAAAATCTTCCAAAAGCATTCACTCCTGAAATACAAACCTTAGTTGTATGTCTAGAAACAGAATTTGTCAGTGTGAGGGTGAATAGGATTGGTTATTTCCTGTCAAGAATAAAATTATTATTACCAAGGAAATTACTGACACTTTACAGGCTGTATAAAAAACCTGCCATGCATTTTGAGATAGAGAATATACAGCTAGGTTATAAGAACCATCCAAACACACACACTACATATAAAAATAATGAAGAGGAGTTTCGCATATATATTAAACTTATATGCGTAATATATATTACACACATACATGTGTATATACAGTAAATATATGATTGTAATCCTAGGCTGTCAGCAAATACCATCTAATAAACATTTATCATTTTGAATTTCCCACCTGTTTGACATTAACTGAGATTCAAGGCAGCTTTCTGATACTAGCTAAGAATCTAACACCTTTTGCAAGTTTGCCAAGCTGAAACATTAGATAAGAGATTGTACTGTGCTACAAAATAATATTTTCTACAGTGCCGTAAAGAGGTGCTACATAAAAATTCTCCTTCTTCAAAGAATTGTAGTTATAGAAACATACCCAGAGAGTCAAATGGGTTTATCTTAAATTCCACAGTCCAATTTAAAACTGCATAGAACTAAAAATCCCAGTAATTCACTATGGCAACTATGCACCTAATTTTGTTTTAGGAGAGACCGTTGGAACTACGTTTAAATGCCATGCAGTTTGCTTACACATGAGAAGCATAACACATGCTATCACTTTTTACGTCCATGCAACAATAGTCAATAAACTAGTACAGATGGCAGTCCTAGGCTCATACTTCATTAAGGAAATCTGCAATGCTGGCAGTTGTTACTAGAAAAGTCAAGTCAAAACCAACAAAGTTGGAATGCATAATTGTTGGAGGAAATGAGGCTTGGCCATCACGCTAGTTTCAAATAGACAAAAAAAACCAGCCAGTCAAAACAACTTTGCTGTAACCATTTCCATAAAAAAGGAACCCACTGTGTCACGTTCAGCAAAAAGTTGTTTGGAAACAAAACTAGCCACACTCTAAGACAACTTTCATCACGCAGTACTCACCGGAATTCTATTTCGGGACCTAAAGGCAGCAACTTTCTTGAGATCTTCATCTGTTGCGTTATACGGCACGACTAAGAGTGATGGATATGTGTCACACAGTCCGTAATGCTCATTAATAAAAGTCACTCGCCACCGTTCATTAGGCAGTCCCTAAAAGGCAACACAAAGTTTTTCAACATTTTTGCCTGCACAAGAAGTAATTCTGTTCTCAAATTTTACAATATTATGGCCACATGGTGGCAACAAGCTACCAACTTAACCTAACTACAAGATTATTTCAAAACAATAGAAGAAAAAAATTACAAGACCACAGAAAACAGCCCACTGCTGATGGGTTTGGTCTTCGCTTCATATCTTTCACATATACTCTTTACATGCACAATTCTGTCCTCACAAGTTTCAAAACAATGTCTAAACTAGTAGAGGAGTTTCTTCAACCACAGAACTAGGGAAAGAAAGTTTCTCTCTCCCCTCCCTCAAGGCACTGCCTTTCCATTCTGCCTGCTGAAAAAAGATTACGATACTGGAAAGAGGAGGAAGTCTGATCTCAACCTTTCTTCCTTGTAGACTGATGTTGCCTTCAATTAAAAAAAAAAAAAGATTCAAGACAGCCTTTCCACTAACAAACTTCTGGTTGCAGTCTGCTCAGTAAAGTATTTCAAAAACAGCAGTCAGGAAATTGAGCAAGACTGATAAGCTCTCCACACACAATGGGGTTTGTGAGGGTGTTTTTATTTTACTTTTTGGGGGGCTCTGGGCCTCTACCTTGAACCTAATGGATCATGTGGAAGTCTGGATACACTTCAGTCTATTAAAATTATATAGGGGAAAAAAGCAAGGACATTCAAACTGTAGTATTTAAAGCAAAAAACATTGTCCAATAGCAAGAAACTTTAAAATTTAATAATGTTAACCTCTTTCATTAACATTTTTCCACAATCTAAAGAGAAAACTGATTAACATATAAATAAAATGTGTAAAGTAATTCTATTTCTGAAATAAGCCTTTATTTTTATTATTATTAAACTTCTTGAAGAATCAGACTAAATCAAATCTATAAATTTAGGACGCTGTTGTTGCATATTTGTCACATTCTCCACCACCACCACCCACTTAACAGTGACACACTGTAATTGGCATCAAAAACTTCCTTCAAAGAGCAAGGACTACCTTCCTGTGACTTTTTTTTTGTTGTTAAAACACAAAACTCTTCCAGTGCTTTGTTTCTTACCTACTTTAACTTGCATTTCTATCTTCCCCAGTCCTCAGCTCCCCTCCACCCCTGCAAAACAGCTGACAAGTGATATGTACAAAAAATAACTCCATGAAAGCACCATGCAATTGCAGCTTTAATAACCTACCTGTCTCCTGTATTCAGACATTGGATTGTACACCATCCAGCCATTCTCTGAAAACTTTTCTTCATTTGCAAATGCAAAAAAAAGCTGTAGGATGTAAGAGAAGCTTATTACACCAAACTGACCAAAGGTGGCAAATATGAAGGCTCATTACTCATCGCCAGTTACACCCTAATGCCCACCAGAAAATGGGACTGACATTCATACCAAGCCCACTCCATCCCATTTAAACCTGATATGAGAGATCATAAAGCAAAAAGTAAGAATTAATAAACATTACAAATGCATTAATGAAAATAATGAAAGTGTGGCAATACTTAGAACAAGAAGAGATAAAAATGCATAAAAATTACAAAGCTTAAGCTGTGGGATTGTTTAGTTCACTGTCAGGAGGGTGAAACGTTTTAAAACAGTTTATACCAGTTCCTGTATTTAATATCCTCACTAAACAAACTGTTGTCTTCTCACCAAAATTTCTCCAATTGGCACAGCTGCAAATACTGCTCAAAATGTTAGATACTAAATTGGAAGTGTAAAGTAGTTTTAGTCACTGTTCACTGCCATTAGGAAGCAGCCTTCTTTCTGCATCCCCTCTCCAATTGCTCCTTACGAACAGAAGTCTGCTTTACTGTAAGACACCACGAAGATCGAAAAGAGGCCAGTGAAAATGAAACAAAGCATGTCGCTGGTGGGTTATACCATTTACTTTTCTCTTGCTTTATTACCCACTCTTGAGACTTGTTTATAAAACACAACATCCTCGCAGAGGACTCTAATAACTTCCTCATACCTTTTAGCTTGTTTTTCCTTCTCCTTCCAACCCCTTCCAAGTGAGCTGTACTGCCCAGCTAACCTTTTCTTGCTTGGTTTGTTTTTACAGTTTATCATGAAAGCCAAAACAATGTTTATTTTAAGAATCTGCCTCATTGAGAAAATTGATTTTGGTGGCTTATGAATTCTTTGGATGCCAACTGGAGCATGAAACTGAGTTGTTTCAAAACACAGCAGAAGGGAATTTGCTGTGCTGAGCTAACGGAGCAGCAGCAGTCAGAACAGAAAGCATTCAAGAGCTTTCACTTGCACCAACGAAGCTGAAGGTCTCCTAGCTACTCAGAGATATTAACAGAAGAAACTGAACATTAAACAGGACATCCCCAAAATCCACAGGAATGGACCTGAACAGATCAGAAATGCAAAGAACTTGGCAGAAAGGGTGAAAAAACGTGGTTTTAGGGTGCTGTGATTACATCTAGAGACGTAAGGCAACGCTTCGTGAATGTACCATGAACACGGATGGAAATTTCTTCACATCTTATAAAGGCAGTAGCAATGACTGAAGGCAATTCTGGTTAGCCTAGTAAGTTACAATGGTTTAAACAGTAAGCAGCATCAATCAAAACACAAAACTGAATCCCTCTGAAAAGAAGGCTTTTCCCCACATATCTCAGATCAGCAAGCATTGCAAAAGGACGTTACTGCACACAAGAGATTTTTTTCCCCGCTAGTTTTAGAATTTTAAATGAAATCAGTATTTTATAGCAAGTACGTTCACTGGCAAGTTTGCAAAACTAAACAGATATTCCCAAGTTGTATATTCCCCTTTCTAAAGGGTTAAGCCTTCAGGGTAAATGAATATTAGGGACTTTTTGGTTAAGGAGACTGCTATCATGTGGGCTGGAAGCAGAGACAAAGAAAGGAAATATGAAAGAGGCAGATACCAACTGCATCACAAAAAAACATTCCACTAGAAATATATGCGAGTGTCAGAAAGTAAGCAGAAAAAAATGCCCTTTTTTTTTTTTAACTGCAAACCAGGAATCTCACTATCTACAACTGTAGATGAAACTGATTTGTTCAGCTATTAATAAACAGCTACATGCAAGAAAATTCCTCTCCTCCCCAAAGGAATTTGCTATATCCCAGATAGAAAACTATGCTAAGAATTCACCAAGAAACCAAAGAGACAAGGGAGAATCTTAGGATTCAGAAACAGGAATAACAACACAACACTTTAAAGATGTCTCAAAGCCATGAGAATGTTATTTAAGTTGCTACTCACTGCAAGTTTCCTAGTGATGATCTATAAATTACCCAGCTTCATCAGTGACAAATACATAAATGCATACCTTCTTACATAGATTTTACAGAAAAATAAGGTGCTGTTTCAAACTAGAAATAAACAAGTGGCGGCTATGCTGCTCACCTCACCCACAAAATAGCCCACAAGAAGTCAGAAGGAAAATTTTACCTTAGGTTCATCTTCAAAAAAACTGGGTTAGATTTACTATGCATGACAAGGGCATGGACAGAATCCTTTCCAAGACAACACTGTCCTACTATGTATGGCTTGTAACATTTAAAGCACTAAGCTACAGCAACATTAGCACATCTACTACAAAAGCCTTCAGAGCCACAAAACCCATAACTATTAAATTTGACAATTAAGCTTCACAAGTTCTGCTGACATTCCAGGTAGTACAAATTCTTCCTCTGTTGCTCAAGAAAAAAAAATAAGAATAAATCAGTAGTGTGCATCATATCAAAAATCTGAAGTCTAACAAATAAGAGAACACTACAATGGATGTGAAAATAGAACAAAGCTTGGGCTCATATTTTTATAGAAGCAATTCTGAGAGAGAGCTCTTGAATAAGTAAATCCAACAAGAACAGCACTTAAAAACAGAACAGTATCTAAAAAAACCCTAAAGAATAAAATTATTTCTTCTGCAAGAGTTGACTATTACAACAAAAACTGTATACAGTATGTGTACATTGTGTACACACGTGCACATTGTGTTCTATACACTTAATCTGGTTACTACAGTCTTACTCATTGCACAAAAGAGATCAGTTTCAATTTTTTCAGCTACCATGAGAAATGAAATTGAAGAAAGTATTGAAGACTTAAGAAATAAAAAAGCATATTAAATAACTGCTCAGAAAAACCGTGGGATGTAAGACTTATGACTTATCAATACCTGTAGCTAGTAAGAACAAGTAAAACATGATACATTAGTTAAGATTCCGCAAAAGCAGATTAAACTTTCTTTGCATATAATGAAATTAGGGATTTTGTTGCAGATCCATGGTCTAAAAACAGAAAACTTTTCATTTTAAGAAAAAAAGCTCTCAAGCTTGTAACGTTTTTGGTAAGCTACTTTTTATGCTTCACTGTGTAAGTAATTCTGTTTACTTCCTTGCAGGTGCTAAGCTGCAGTTTCAACACACACAGCCTCTTTTTCAGTCCTCCTACAGACCAAGTACTTGCTTTCAACATTCAACTTCGTTATCATTTTGCGCCCAAAAAATAACATGATATACTGGTTACTCACAACACAAGGTATTTCTGTGAGATAAAAGAAAGAGCAGCTAGAGCTGACAAGACAGTTTGTCAGGCAGTCTGAAAATAGTTACATATTTATTTATAGAATTTCAGTACATAAATATATAACAATTTATTAAAATGTTTTTTTTTCACTTTATACATTTCAAGGGAAGGAAGTAACAGAGCTAGAACAAGAGTTAAACATGAAAAGAGTAAGGTTTTTCCCTATTTCTGACTTACTGGCTTATAGTCTTTATACATTATAAATCACGACACTTTTACTCAGTGAAGAGGTTGACATTTCTCAATGTGTCTGAAAATAAAGATGTAATTATTCTTGACTTTAACACACTATTACTACAACTCAGCCAACTCCATCTTATCTGTTCATCTGAAAACTAAAATCAGATGACTTAGTACTTACAAAACTAGCATTTAGTAATTTCTGAAAATGCTAAGTTTACCATTATTGCACCAAAACTGGCAGAAGTTATTCAGAACAAAGCCTCGGGTCAAGGTATTTTTTGTGTATGCTCCATCAGATAGGCCCCTATACCAGGTCTCACTGCTATCTAAATTCATCCCCACAGATCCAACAGCAACAGTGGCATGATCTGACTCTGAGACACTTTAAATTACCAGGATAACTAGCTATAGCAGGAGTGAGAGAGGTAGAAGTCAGACAGTATGACTACCACTGTCTCTCCCACACAGCTATCATGGTTAGAAATAAATACGTATCATGCAAGTATTATGGTGGTGAATAATCTTATAACAAAGATGACATAGTATCAGGCTAAGAGGAAGTGAAGCAGTTGCTGTTCAGAAACTAAACTGCAGACTAAATATCTCATCTTTTGTGGGGTACTACAAATACATAAGGTTGGTTTGTTTAATGTTTAGAAACACTATTTCAGCATAGATTTCCAATTAGCGTCATAATACAAATGCAAGAGAAGATTAGAAACAGCACGTTTGTTTCATAGCAGCTGAACTGTCAGTCAGATGACCTCCTAGATTTTGTATTACGTTAGTTACTCCAGGAGATCTGAACCTGACCTGCGCTAAAACTGGAGAGAGCCAAGAACAAGCTTCTACAAGCAAGCACAAAAGACAATGTTGAGACTGATGAATGGTTGAGAACAGACACATTATTTATTCTAGGTTCTCAAGCACTGGTGGTCTGATGATTCTGGAGAAAAATCTTGAAATTAATAAGAACACTCCAATCAGAAATAACATTTCATGCTGTATTTACCTACCATTTGTCTGAGAATGGGATACCACAAAGAAAACAGAAGCAATATTAATCTTTACTGTCCTAATGACACCTTCTTTCCACTGCAGAGCATGAGTGCTGCTGAACCACTCAGAGACCCAGGGTGCAGTTCCACAACATGGTCTGAGCAAAATTACCAGCTAAACTGCTAAATTGCCAGCTAGCACTCCTAAAAAAAAAAAAAAACAGGATGTCTTCTCTTTTTTTCTCCTGCCTGCACCCTGTACCACTTGTGTCCTTCTCTTGCACTGGTCCTGACACATACTAATTACAAACCAGGTCTCGTCAAATTATTAAAAATGGCACAAAGCTAACTCAGAAAACAGAACATTTTGTTCTGGGTAAGTGAGCTACACTGGCTTACTTTGTGATTATACAACTGTCAGTTTGGCATGAGAGGAGGAACCAACCACGTGGCTAGAAGGCAGAACGAAGACAACCAGAGAACAGTTAAGACTCTAGCATTTCAGTAGCAGAGAGCTGCCATCTTCACCCAGTTGTCATCTGAGTCATCTGAATCATAGAATTAGTTAGGTTGGAAGAGACCTCTAGGATCATCTGGTCCAAGCCACAGCACTATCTTTTTAAAAGATCTCCCTGCTGGCTTCTGGCCACTAAGTGTTAGTGTCATGCACAGCCCAGACATACTCTCATACTCAGCCAACAAATCCTTGTTTTAAAACAGCCACAGTAAGAGGCAGAACATTTTCATGTTCATTCACATCCATCTGCAAGGAGCATCCACAGATGTCCTCGCCCTCCACCCCCATACTCAGGCTAAGCTAACCAGACTGAGGAAATGACTCAGGGTAAAGCTTTTATTTTTTTTCCTCCTTGCTTAGCTTTCATCCATTTCAGTTCCCTAGCTGGTTCACCCTGCAGCCTCAGAAACTCACAACCATAGAGAAACACTCCCTTTTGGCAGGATCAGTTTAAATTACTGGCTGAAATATACTGAAAGCACACCAAAAAAAAATCATGCAGTTGCTTAGCTCATTTTAAAGTTTAGCTCAATTCCTTCCATAGGATGTGTTTGGTTTTGTTTTAATTTTACCCTCAATAAATCTGTGCAGATTCATTACTGCATTAGCTGTCCAATATTATTCATCAATAACTACAGATAAAGCAGGTGTTGTCTCGTCTTACCATGTCTTCTTGTCCTGAAGTAAGGCTCTTGGTGATTCACATTTATCATTGCCTTGGAGGCTGCCCAAGAGTTCAGTGTTTTCAAGAAGACAAGCAAGGCATGTACTATTATATTTCCTAACAAAGAAGGATAACTTGCAGTCTTTAAAGCAATGATATCTGTATGGACCAGAGGTGCTCAGTAGTTTACTTGCAGCATAGCATAAAGCATCCATAATTTTACAAATATATAAATTTTGTTCTAAGGGCACAAAATAAAAGCACTAATTCTCTATGGTTTATACTGACACGAGAAATCTGTTGTTACTCTTTTTAAGCAGCCATGATGTCCATTAGTAGGTCAAACACTTATAGCTAATTGGCAAGAATTCTGCATTAAAATGACTCAGTAATATAAATGACGTAACTTACCAGGTTATGTGACTGAGGAAAAGCATGTTTTGTGAGGACTTCAAATATATCTCTTCTACTGTGCCCTTCTTGCTTTAATGCAAACCGTAAATTTCTCATATCCTAAAACAAAGGCATTGTGCTTTAAGTGAACCAAAGCTATACTTTTTCTGATGTACAAATGCTATATTGTATACTAAACACGATTTATGATCTGCTTGCAATATACCTCAAACAGCTGTGAATGTTCAGCTTTCTTTCTTATATCACAAAACAGAAGAGAGCTTAAGAACTCTACCAGTAGTGCAGCACCACATTCTGCGTGGTGCAAACACTGCTTTGGCATAAAGCCGTCAAAAGTGACTGTACCCGATTCACCAAGAAGTCTCATAGGCTACTGAATGTTTACAGGATGGGATCTACCCTGTGTTTTCCAAGTAAAAATTTGCCACTGATCTGCAGCACCAGACTACATTGTCCCTAGCTGTTTTCTCATCACTAACTTCAAATATAAGCAATCTGCACATGAACTATTGAGAATAAAGTGTGCATACATCTTCTATTAACGAGTCAAATAGAGGAGCCTAGATTATCCACTGGGAATTCCCCCATGACCATACTTATTCATGGCAACACTATTTTTTGTGAGACGAAGGAAAGACAGCTGTTACGTTAGTGTTTCACTGTCTTTCCAGCTTGCAAAACCCATTTGAGCTGTTCTTCAAAGATTTTTGGTTTATAAAAAAAATTACTTTTAGAATTAATGAAATAATGAAGTGATGGAGGAACAATGCCTTAAAACAATACTGCTGTAAAAAATCTCTTGTCAATCAGCAGTTATGAAAAGATAACCAATCCCTCTCCTCACACAGAGGCAACAGTACGTAACCCTTCATACAGAAGTTCTTCCCTGACCACTTCCAAAAATCTTTTTTAAATTCAGCTGTGAGGATTACATGGTTTTCCTTCCAGTAAGTAAGCAAGCAGCGAGAAAGGGAACCCGTAGATTTCATTTCCTAATGAGTTATTGAGAAGTCTTACTTTACACGTTATATCTAATCCATAGGAATTCTCTCCTCTGCTTGAAGCTCCTCCCATTTTTTCAATCCTTGAAATTACACCCAACGGAACATCCAATACCACAACAGGATCCTGCAATGAAATTCAGGGTAAGGAGAGGATTAACCTGAGAAAACGACTCAGGGAAAGTATTCTTATGCATATCACAACAGAATTAAATAAATATAGGAAGAAAGAAGTGGGTTTCTGGGTTTGATCAAGTGCCCCATCCCAACATATCACAAAGTATACATTGCTTGAAAATCATGCAATTGTATAGGCAAATAAAGTATTTCATGCCATAAGGCTGAGCGTGCAGGAAAAAAGATGGCAACACCCTGTTGTTGCCATCTTGTCTGTTGCATACTTCTGATTCCCTTTGCTAGCTATGACTACTTTATTGACATATAGAACAAAACAGAACAAAATGAAAAACATCACTAAAAAGTTAGTTGCAACCAGAATGACCTCACTTCAGTAATCCTAGAACCTCAGTTAAAAAAAAATATGCAAACGGATAAGTACATTTTCTTTTCTTTTATGTTGTTGCTTATTGAACACCCTGCTACTCTCCCCACCCATGTGATATTCTATTAATTGAAGTATTTTTATTTTCCAACAGCAAGGACAATCAAAATCTTGGCTTACTGATAGTCATTTCAAGAACTATTTGCACATCATTAGCTGCTGCTTTCGTTCTATCACACTATAAATGTGAAGAGAACAGCTACCAAAAAAGCTCCAACAGACAGAAGGTAAAGGATAAGCAATCATCAGTCCAGGATAAGTGATTTTTTTCCTCTGGTAGAGCTACAGTTTAATCATTTACAACACATTCAACTTCAAGGAGCTTCCATTTTTGTAAGGATTTCTCAGTGGCACCAAGGCAATTACTGTTTAGCCATTAAACTATTAAGATATGGTTATTACAAATGTTACAGATCATTTCAAGTAAAAAGTCTCCCGTGCCATTCCACAAGCATACATGCACACAAGCCAAAACAAATGAACTGCCCACAAAATAAAGCAAAGGCAGCAGGGTTGAAGAAGAGAGGGTTTAAGGCTCCTGCATCCCTTAGAACCATTTGTGGCGTATTACTCACGTTTTCCAGACTTCTCAGGTACAGCCTGTAGTTTGTGATGTATACTCTTCCTTTAACAGGGCCGTTAAACGGACACATGTAAATAACATCCTTGTCTGTAAGAAATGCAGCATTTCTTAAGCATTGGGAGAAGAAAAATCAAAGCTATGGAAAACATAAATTAAGCAGCAGTAAAATAAAGACAGCTGCACTCATGAGAGCCACTCTAAAGAAAGCTGAATGAATTAAAGTAATAAATCTAAATTTTATCCATTTGAATTAAGAAAACGTGAAAGCTTCTTACACTAAACTTGCCTGAATTTCTTAGCAGATTTCAGTAGCCTTCCCCAGTTATGTTTGTATTTTTCCCTTTCTTGGCACAGTGGACAAGAGGGCAGGACATAGAACGGTGACTAGATTTAAGTCCTCCCTGTGATTACTGAACTAGTCCATTCGCTATCTCAGAACAAATACATCCTTTTGTTGATACTCTTACATCTTTTAGTGCTCTGTAACCAATTCTCCTGCATTAAAGTATGTAGCTCAGGTTGTAAAGTGTTTAGGGGACTCTCCATCCTGAAGAGAACCATTACATTTCAATTTGAGGCAATCAATTGTAGCAGGGCCATCAGTACTGTTTCAGCAAGGACAGTAAAAGAATGAGCACTAGCACACACACAACTCAAAAAAAAAAGAAATTAACTGAAGCAGTGCCACTGAAGACTTCCGTGGAGCAATACAAATGACGTATTTCTCCCTGCTCACTTATTTAACCCACACCATTTATCTCCTTTCCACAACAAGCACCCTCCCTCCAGCGTGCTCCCCCAAAGCACAGGTAATTGTCATCAGGATCACACCAAACGTTCTTCTTAGCCCCACATCCTCTCATGCCTTCCCCACAACTTTCCTCATTGAACACACAGGTACTTCCTTTGAAACACCACTTCGGTTTCAGCTCAGCCAATCTCGTTCACAAGTTAATCTAACAAATAGTTGTGTGGGGAGCAAGAAGCAGCTTCAGAAATAAAAGTCCTCTTTCAGTTGCATTCTGATACCTCATCGCAAACGTCCATGAGTGCGAGGCTCCAGCCCAGGAAGAGCCTCCACCAAGTAAGGAACCACTGCACGCAACACGTTAAACTTTTTCACACTACATCATAGTATGGAAAGGCTAACAAGTGTGCAAATGCTAGCTGCATGCCATGTTTTATCAATGAAGCATAAGATTATACCTTGGGTAATCATGGTTTGGGCTAAGGTTGCACACCGCTGTACAAGGTATCAATACAATAGCGTGTGGCGTGTATTATCATCATCTTTTGAGGGATTCTTGTCACTAAACACACACTACTTAGCTTGTACAATAATGACACATCATGACTTAGCACTTCTATGCATTACAGAATCTACCACCAAGATTTCAAAGACTTAAAGAGTTATTTGTGGTAAGTGATAAAAATTCTCTGAAGTGATTACTTTGGAAAAAACTAATTCATGACATTTTAGCATAGCTTACCCCTCAGCCCAAACCACTGCAGACTGGAAATGACCCAGTAAGACAGACATGTGACTCCTTGGATACACTGCACTAGATGCTATATAACCTCTTACCTGTAACTCTAGTCTCCCCTGGCAGACGAGGTATTTCTTCATTTTTTTCCCAGTTAGTTCCATCTTGTAGAGTCTAAAGAAAAAAATACAACAGCCTATCATATTTTATTTACGACTATTTCCAGTTCCAGATATAAAAAAAATAATCTTAATTTCTGCATGGGAAAGAACAGGGTTTTCCACAGTAGAAACTGACACGCTGAACCAGAACAGGAACACACCACTATCCTGAACTGCAACTATTAATTATTTAAAGCTTAAGCAGACTAAAACGCACTTATTTGATAAAGCTTTCTCAATCTAAAGGAACAATTATATATATTTGCAGTAAATTGGAATTAAATTTCTGTACCATTTTCTCCTCTAAAATTTTGTATATTTAATTTTCCGAATCTGCTTGTCTTGGATAAACAAATCAAGTCAAAGCACTTAGGCAGCCTACTCACAAATATTACACAAACTACTAATCTGTGCTTAGCACATTCAGTAACCTTTAAGAACGATTAATAAAAACTTCTGGTTTTGTAGAAGTGTTTAAAGATAACTAAAACCTTAGGTTCTGTTTTCTTGCAAAGAAGTGGCATTTTCTTCAGCCACAGGTGAACTTACTTTAGCATGAATATTTCCCACTAAAGACCAACATTTTAAAAAATGAACCAGCCAAACCTAATTAGAAATAACTCAGCAATTGCCGTACAGAATTTCTCTACTGTACGGAATTGCCAAAAATTTGCAAGAATAACAAAATATTTCAAGGTAGAAAGCAAATAGAGTAAGTGTATTAAAATTGACGTCAAGGAGGCACTCATAACTTGTGCTCCAGAGAGTATTTATCCCATCCACTCTGAAAGGTATTTAAACCAGCCTAGTTAACAGCATTTAAATTCTAGCAATAAAAATGTGTATATATAATCAAGAAAATCAAGAAAAAAAAATCATTCAAATACTCAGTTTTCTACCTAAATGTTGAATATAATGATCTCTGGGACCTCTGTCATAGAAAACATAAAAGTTACACTCACCCTTTTAATTGAGGAGTTCTCCAAGGAGTTTGAATTATATTTCGGTGTCGATGATGAGGCCATACTGAGTATCTGAAGAGAAAGCACAAAGTGGAGACTTAAACTTCCTCTTAGAATGCATACTGCCTACAGAAGAGATTTAGACATTAGAAAGCTGCAGTTAGACATCACGAGCTTCCAAGAAGGTCTTACAAGTTAGTATTAATTTTAAAAATAACACAATGTCTTGTAATTCAAGGCCACTATTTAAAGACAAATCTAACAAGAAACTCGTTAATAGCTCTGGGAACAGTTCTCATATATTCTCAACTCAGGCTGCATGTTGTAATTCAGTTGTTTGAACACTATTTTTAGTCAAGCCAACAGACATCAGTGCTTATTTTAACTGACAGGATACACATGCTAGGAAACACAACTTATGTGGAGCATTTGTATTGAGAATTTTGATGCAGGAAAACAAGAACAGGCTACAGGATTATTGCACAGTTCTACAGATCACAAGCATGTCAACGCACTCAACTGGTTGATGAAGCTGAAAAAAAAAAAGGAAAGGAGGAAAAAGCAGTGCTATGGTACTTTTGCAGTTAAAACCAATCCCCCATTTCGGAAACTGAAACTTCAGTTAGCCCACCAGAAGGGGGAGTGTCCAGCCTTCTGGTCTGAAGAGCCTTGATTTAAAAGAGAAAGTGTGAGGGCGGTGGTGCTTTTGTTTTAAATGGCATTAAGAGACAGAATTGCGTGACACAGGACTAATCTTTTTAATCATTTTGTAACATTGCTCGGGGGATCTCTAGAATACACACTATGAAAATGCTCATCCTTGAAGGCAATCAGCAACTTCACACCAAGTTATGCCTCCGTTCACTAATCCCACACCCTTTGTCAAGTTGAGCTACCAGTGTACACCAGTCTTTGAGAGTTATTGTTTTAGGGGATTACAAATGACACCATCTAAACATTCTAGCCCAAAATGAGCTCTCTCTACCTACTATTCAATGGAAAGAGTTTGTACAGACGCCTGCACCACAAGTCAGCCTGCATGCCACCGGGCTCATGGTGACACTACAGCAGTCCTACAGGAGCAGGAAGGACAGATTCAACTGCAAGATGGAAAGAAAACTGCTGAGGTTACTGTAGCAATACAGGGAAACGTGTAGCCACAAAGTGGAAAACCTTAACTTCTCCAGGTTTCTGATCTCATTGTGGTGCCCCAGTTTTCCGTATTTCATAAGGAATACACAGGAAACCTGACATGGTGTTTAACACTGCAATATTCAGTGACACAGCTTACCGAACGACATCAACATCTCACCACAAGCGAATTAAAAAAGAATCCTGAAGTTGAAAAATTGAGAAAAATGCCTTTGAATGCTGAAGAGCCTGAGTGGCCCTGCTACACTGAGGTTATTGCATCCTTCCTGGGCCTCCTCCAGTCTCAGCTTTCTCCTTATACTGTAAGACAGGCGTCCTGAACTAATTTCAGTGCAACTCCACCCATTTAAATGAAATGCTGTTAGCAAACGACATTAAATCACTGCTTTTAGACCTACCTGTGACTGCAAAGCTACTACAACACTGGAGACTAATGTTTTGACTATAAAATTGGGTATTTTGGCAGCTTTTCCTTCATTGCAACATCTTACATTCTACGAAGCTTAAGGCAGATTTGACTTTTTCCTATATTGCTGTGTTAGTTTCTCACTGAAATCCCAGCATTTGTTCGGGTGATTTTCCTTAATTTCTAAAAGCGTGCTTAAGTTTTCTAAAAGCAGTTATTTATAAAAAGATAAAAGGTGCATTTACCAAGAAGCTCGTTTTAAACTATTTTCCATCTGAAGTGGTTCTGCTCACATTTACATGAAAAGCAGCAGGAGAGACGTGCATTTACACAGCTCTAACAGCAGAAATTTGGGTGCACGCTCCTGTGTACGTAAGCTTACTTTGTATGAAACTCTTCTGACAGCCCATGAGAGTGATTTTTTTAAGCATTAAGTGAGAATGAATTCACTCACTGACTCCCATTTCTATAGAATATTTCATTATAGTATTACAACCAATTACTGCTCCATTGCCAACACTTCAAGGATGCAAATTAGACTTATTCAGAGCTAATTAAGTTCAATAAATATGTATTGGAGGTAAGTGTCGTCTGTCAGATGTTGCTTTTAATCCATTCAAAATGTTTCCATTTAAAAAGCTGGTGCAAATCATTTCACCAGCTAAGTGGAAGAATTTTTAGTGCTACCTAAATGTTGCTTTCAACCCCAATCACACTTAAAAAAAACAACTAAGCAGTACGTTTATAACACCCACATTTCCCTGATTTTTATTTTTTAAAGTAAACTCAGTGAGTCAAGGAATTAAGCTTCTCTTTATAGGGCACCTGTCAGACAGCACTTAGAACAGTGCTTGCCTTTGGGCCCCAGGACCAGCCAGACATTGACCCGAACAGATGGACATGAGAGGAGCAGGCATTGAAAAGACAGAGCCAGGGTCCACGAGGTGGTGAACAACGAGAGGACGATGCAACAGGAAAACTGGAACAGGTGAGATCCTGTCTCGATATAAAACAGAAGAAAAACAAAGAAAAAGGCAACACTTTTACACCACAGGGGCGGGCAGGCAGTGAAAGCATTGCCCAGGGAGGTTGCAGCCTCCTTCCTCCGAGGCTGAAGGCCCAGCAGAACAAAGCTTTGAGCAGCCAGGTCTCACCTCAAAGCGCATCTTGCTTTGAGCAAGGTGGTGAATGATACCCCTGGCAGTCCCTTCCAACCCGAATTACTGCAATTCTGTGATCTTCAGGCAACAGGCAAGCATGAGGTCCCATTTAAAAGCACCCATCCAACAAGAACACAACTCCAAATAGGAGGGCTCCTCTGTCTCCAAAGAGCAAACAATTTTGTCAAAACCAGTTAAAACAAACACACAGTATTTCCTTTTCTATTATTTCTTTTTTTTCCTGACAAATCGGCAGGTTGCCAGAAACAGTTTCTGCAAAGTAATACTGCCCTGAACAATTCAAAAGCCTACACCATCACGGTCCTAAAATAGCTACAACTTTCTCATTATCATGGAGCAGCAGCAGTCCTTCCACCCAGGGAAAAAAAACTTGCAAGTAGTTTTCCACTGCAAACAGATTTTATTCCCGGTAACATCCCTACGTACTTGTGTACTTACACCCAAGTTGAAAACCATACAGACCTCAGGGTTTGCCAGCAGCTGAACGGAAGCACAATAACTCTGCAAAATATAAAACAAATCGGGCAACTTTGTTTACGATATTTGGCAGTTACAAACAGGTGAGCTTTCTTCTTTAGATCTAGCACAGCAAGGAGACAAAGCAATTTTTTCTGGACTTAACTTGAGCTGATAAACGAAGCTCTGCTAATATTATCCAAACTTACTACAGAAACACTACCAAGAAACATAGGCTCTGATGATCTTACAATAACTAAATGACTTGGGGATTGCCTTTCCTTCAAGGACCGTGTTTACACTTGTGCTTCCTAGGAGTGGAAGCACAGCGCTGTTTGAAAGGTGAGGCACTAAAGGCCAAATTTTGAGAAGTCAGTTCAAGGATCCTATCTGCTTTTTATGAGCAAACGCCAACACGTGCCCTGAAATAAACTTTGGAAAATGTAACCAAGCTTCTGGGTTAAGAAGCTCGAAGTGACCAAGTAGCATTTCTTTAGGTTCTTCACTGCCACCAGATTAGAGGATGTGAGGCAGACAAAACACAGCACATGCTTCAGCACACCTCATGCTGCCTGCCACCTGTAGAGACTGCACGAGACATGTGAGGTGAGGGAGAAGGCAAAGGAAATTGGGGGCAGAGGTGTTTAGCACATCTGCCAGTCCCCAAAACTCAGAAGCTCACCGGCACCATTATTCTCCCCTCAAGATGCATGCAGTGAGGCTGGGAAAAACTACCAAGGCTCGTAAGTTACGTTTAGATTGACAGCAGTCTGGTGAAACTGCTTGGTCTTGTTTACAATCCTGGAACCAATTAAAGCTCATTTGACATTCTACCCGACTTTTAAAGGCTTTATCTTCACACCAAAATCACACCAAATAATTTGGAACTGCTGTAGAGCTGAGCCACGCTTACGTCAACCTAAAATCTTTATGCACATAAAGCATCAGGCTTTGCTCGAGCACACAGCAACCTACATTTGCTATAGGATTAACACCACAAAAGTCTAAGATCAAATAAACTGCATCAAATAAGTTACTGCGAGCACCGTTTTCCAGGTATTTAATAATTTTGACCCTCTGACACTGCATTCAAATTCTGGAAAAAAAAGTGCTTATCGATCAGTCAGAGCAACAACGATTTTGACACCGCTTAATGTAGAAGGAAGCTTTTAATTCTGTATAGCCCAAGATGTTGAATACAACAATCTGGAAAGATTGAGGAAACGAAACTGCTAAGTTACCAAACATGGAAGAGATTTAAAGAATCTGCTGAGTAAGGCAAGCACGAGGAAAAGACATTAGTGACACCCATGGCTTCAGGCGAGTGTATATATATATATATATATATATACACACACACACACAAAGAAAGCAGAAGAGCAATGGTCCCAGAAGCTGAGGGAACAGCACGGAGCTGGAACAGGAGGGTCAGGCTGGCTGTTAGGGAAACATGCTGCACCCAGAGGTGCTCAGGCACTGGGACAGGCTGCCCAGGGAGCAGTCACTGCACTGAGCTGCCGGAGTTCAAGAAGCGTTTGGACAATGCTCTCAGATCTCCCTCTGGTTTTGAGCCAGGAGCTGGACCCTGTGGGTCACCTCCACCTCGGGACGTTCTGTGACTCTAAGGGGATAAGCACAAGAATTATTTGCTTTGACCTGAATCAGATTTATCATTAAGGTGAAAGCGGTAACAAAATGTTTGAATGTTTTCTAGAAGCACCCTGGTTACTGTCACACATCAATACCCAGGACACAAGATAACACCAAAGTTCTCATAGTCCTGCTTGGGATAATGGTTTGTGTAAAATAAAATCTGTGCATCTCCAAGGCCTCTCTTAGTCCCACAGCTACAAAATTTACTTCTTCACTATCAAAGCAATTCAGAAAACAATTTGGTCACTTATAAAAAGAGTGGTATTAGTCTTCATCACGACACTTGCAAGCAATGAGGCCATTGGGCTATTCATTTAAGATTTGCATCTGCTAGTCCACATAAAACTGAAGTCATTTTCCTACCAAATCAGGAATCATTTCAAAGAGAAGAAAAAATAGATTAATAAACTTTTTTTTCCTGTGTTTGAGCTAAGTGTAAGTCAGTGTGAGTAGACAGAAAACGCTGCTTGCATTCTCACTAAAACAGAAGATGCAAAAAATGAAGAAGCAAATTTATACCAAGGTATGCTCATATTGCTGTACCAAATAAAACTGTAACCTACAGAGCTGCTGAGAATATAGTGTCTTGTGTTTCCCATAATAAAATTAGAAGCATTAAAAAAGGCAATATCCTTAGAACAAAACATTTGTCAGCAGCACCACTGCACAGACCAGATAATGCAGTACCTTCATTTTCAGAAATAACACATTGAATAGAGCAGAACTCCAGGAATTTTTAAGGCAGTAGCAAAGTTATGATAACCATGAAGGGAAGAAGAAAAAAAAAGCAAAAAACATATCACCGGATGAGAAGAAAGGAACATAAATCCTTTTTTTAAAATGGAAAAGCAACGGTCCTGAAGGGTCACGCTAGCAAGAACATCCAAGTTACCACATCAGAGGGTCACTGAAATAAGCATCAGCACCCTCACCATTAGTAAATAAGCCTTTCCTGAAACGAACAGCAGTCTCTCGTATCATTAAAGGTTAATAACATTTTTGAATTAGATAAAGGGATATTCACAAGAAAGCTCGACACCAATGAAGGCAGCTGCCAGCCAGCAGCTCTCCCTGTCCAAATAGCACCAATCAGCCACAAATATCAGTGCGAACCAAGCACCAAAACCAACTAACGAAGTCCACAGAAATAAATACATCTCTTGTGCACTCATTTAACCAGTTACGTATAGCACAAAGGAGCTACACTCAACACTGGAAACAAAAATAGAGTAGCAGAAGTCTACAAAGCTTAACAAGGCTTCAAGAGAGTAAGCAATGCAAGGCAGAGCATTCCAGTGCCAAAACAGATATAAAAGTTTTAAAAAAAAAGACAAACAAAAAACCCAGCAGACCCATACCACAGAAATATTTGTTTATATATATTTTTTTTTTTAATGGAAAAAATGCAAACAAGCTTCCTGCAGTGGAAGATACCAACGCGGGTTTTATTTAGAAGCAGAACTCTTTTTAATATGACGTCACTCATCATATTTAGGCATAGTTAGAGGTTAAAATCGGTGTTTTTAGTTACAAGTCATACAGCACGGACATCAGAAGCATACCTAGAGGCACGCCAGTGCAGACATCGTAGTTACACGTACGTACCTGTGGCCAGCAGAACTAACTACCTGCTAGTTGTTAGGTGACTGATGGCAAACAGAAAGGTCTGTACAGCACAAGGGAAACTGACCCATCTGCAAGAAGTGAGCATCACTTACACAGGAAGAGGAAGAGGCTCTCTTAAACCGCATTTACAATTTCTTATCAGCAGCGCTCAAGCGCAGATCATATCTCACATGCACCAACTGCCCCCTTTGCACATCAAGGCACAGCTTCTACCTGCTCTCACTCCCGAGAGGATCGCTGGGGTCCACCTGGATTGCCAGATCATCAAATCTCCCGTTTCTGCTTCACCATCACTGCGACAGAGTACCAAAGCCTTCTGAGTGCAAGCTCTCAGTAACGGAGCCTGCAGCCTGCCCTCAGGTGGGCCCTCGCGATCCCACTGACCTCAGACTGGATGGTGTCTCTTGCGGTTCTTCTCCCCTAACGTCTGAACGATCTCCCCCACATACACACGAAATCTGTGCTGCCTAGAGAAGGCATCTGAGCTTTCAAGTGTCTTTGAAAGCATTCTCAGTTCAAGCTGTAACTAGACCACAAAAAGCACGTCAGCAGTACGAGCCTCGAGGGGATGCAGTGCATGTAGAACTCGTATTTTGCCCTTCGCTAAGGAAGTTTAAGTCAATTAATTAAATTCATCAGTAAGGTATTATAAAAAAAGGCTTTAGTCTACTAAACCAAGTATTACTTAGAAAAAAACTTGACATCCGGAGCTACCTGTTTGCTAAAAGCAAATTCCTCTTCATGCTTTAGGAAAAACGCATTCCAGCATCCCTGAGGTTGCCAGTTCTCTGCTAGACTGCCAATAGCAAGCTGTACGACTCTTTGTGGAACACTGGGTTTCTGAAGGATCAGAAACGCTTCCTCCCCCAAAAAAGCATTCTCTAGTTCCCCAACACGTCCCGTATTTAAAAAGGCAAGCCACTGTCCCCAAAGAACTCGGCGGGAACAGCTGCGTATGAACAAAAGCTGACAACACACGAGTGACTGCTAATGCAGCACGCAAATGGGAAGTGCGGCAGCTGCTTGCACATTCCTGTTCTACAGGCATCGCTCCACCATCCACTTCTGAAGACGTCAGGACCCTGCATCACCAAAAAAAATAATATCCTGACAATTGACTTACACAAATGGCAGCACACAGCAAAAAAGTCTGCCCGAATTATTTTCTCATTGCCACTCTCGTCTATGCACTTCTGAGTGCATGTTTCATAAAATACATCCTGTAGCCTGCACATTCAGGCCAGGTATGGAATATTATTTGGAGGAAGAAAGAAAACTTTTGTTCTGCCTTGGTATTTCTCCCGTCTCCAAGTGAGGGTTTTCATTACTGCCTTAACCTCTCCTGGAATTTGACTCCCATTCGACTTTCAAAATAAACATGACTTTCAACAAGACCTCACAGAAAAGTTCACAACATTGCTTTTTCTAATTATCAACCCAATTGCTTCCTCCTTTCAGAGTATATTGAAAACATAGCTCAGGGTGAAATCCTGGTTAGTTTTTTTTTTTTTCCCCAGAGAAACACAAGCTCCCTCACGGAGAGACGGTACAGCAGGACACGTGCCATCAGGAGCGCTGAGTAACTCGCCACTGACGGACTTTGATCTGCTAGATATTTCTCATGCTGTATACCATAGTAACACGGCAAAACTGCACCTACTTCAGTTGTAACAAATACAATTATTTGCTAAAGCCTGTTCCCTAGCATTTGTCAGAGGTCTATTGCTAGCATAAGTTACAAGGAGTTACTTCTGCCCACTCTAACTCGCTCTTTGCTTTTCCTGTATTTGTTCTCTGCGCCACAGCATTCATTTGCCATGATTATCTTTTTTCCTGACATTTTCTTAATATTTACTTCGATAACCGAGTTCTGAAGTGGAGGCTCAGTTACAAGCAGATCAGAGGAGGCAGCAGTTTTCTTTCTATGCACGTAGCCTTGCACAGCAAAGTAGCTGTTACAGTTAGCTAGATTCGGTGGCGAGGCAGGAGTGAGTGAGTTTAGGACCCCTTTGTCATGTTACTTCTAGAACCAGCGTTACATCTGTAGGATACCTACGCCTGAAGGCTGATCCGTGGCTTTCTAAACCCACTCAGACTATTTTCTCTACTTCGCATCCCCTGCAGGGAACGCATACCTCCCACATTGTCAGCAGCTGATGCAGTTGACAGGAATGCCTATGGGACAGCAAATACAGCTTCAAAGTTTTCTATTAAGAAAATCTTCAGCTGCTCTTTGCTCATTCTTCCTGAAAGATATCCCCGTAGGCCACTATAGCTCTGTTGCTAAAGATTTAACTGATGATTCCATGGGAGAGAAGGAAATTGTAACCGTTATACATTGATGTGCAGTATAAGAAAATGATACTCATGGTTAAAATGACATCCCCTTTTCAGGCATTCCTCCAACTTTCCTTTGAGAACATGCACAACTGATGCATCAGTCATTCTCTTTCATCTGCTCTGCTTGGTTCCCTCTTCTGCTACATGTATTCCTTCCCTGAATATTACACACGCTGCCACGGAGAAAGTGCTGTTCTGAGTTTGTCCCTGTTCAAACAGAAGCAGACCAAGGACTCCGCTGAAAACACCCACAAACAGTTCTTTGCTTCACTCCCTAAAGAGAGACCTGGGAGTAGCCTGCCTAAGTTATTCATCGGGCAGCGCTGTACTTTTGGGTGTGCTCTCTTTCAAGCAACGGGCTTGAACAACAGGAACTTTGTTGGGCACAGAAAGTTCAATATTTTTGTATTTCGCAGCTGCCTCCGTACATTAGGCATTAATAGATCCAGCCACACAACAGCCTCTGGCACGCAGCCCTTCTGCTCGTTATATGTGAGCACCCAGCAAAGAGGCTGGGCTTAGATTTTTTCGAAAAACACACACCCTACCTCACACAAAAGAATAACCTGCTCTACTTGAAGAAAACTTGCTTTTGTTTTCTCTTGCTCGGAAGCCCCTAGGTTTAGTAAGCTGTAGAAAACAGAGGTGCCCACCTCAGTGTGTGATGAAAGGACAGCAGCGCGTACAGTCCTTCAGCCTTCAAACAACACTCTTGTGCTGGAGCTGGGCCTTGATGGGAATGCAGCAGGTAGGAAGACACTGCTAGCATTGCCAGAGTATTCCCTCTGATACTACTTTTTTAAAAGCTTCAGAAAGGAAGCAAACCCCCAGAACAGTCACTATAAAAAACATTCTGGAGAAAGGAAACAAACAGAACAAGTTCTTTTTATGTTTTATCTTGTGTCAGCAGGTTTGGCATCAAGCAGTTGGAACAGAGAAGAACTTTCTCTTCCGAATCTTTACGACAGTTTTGAAACGTCTCTAATGTGGAAATTCTACACAGACTCTTAACCATCCTCACACTCCCCATACGTATTTGGGCATCTCACTGCCCACTGTTAAGCATTTCCTCTGTCACCTCTTCCCAAACAACACTGGCATTCGTTTCTTTTCCACATACATTCGGGAATGAACGTCACATGAAAGGTAATGTATAACACGAGGAAGTCAGAAGGAACACACCGTGAAACCAAACTTACTGTTATGCAGTCCAAGTTCTTATAAAAATTAATGCTGCCTCCTTTAAAAGAGCGCACACACCGTTAAAGATTTACAGTGAGCTCTCACAAAACTAGTCTTGCATTCTAAATGGACTCTTACTAGTTAACTTTGTACCTCCACATATCAGGAATACCTCAGCTCTAGAGTTTGTTCAGCCTCAGCGATGCCGCAGCCTCTCTTCCGAAGGAAGCTTCTGAGACAGTGCAGAAAGGGAAGATTCTGCCCTTCATCGGAAGCATCTCTTTATCTCATCTCTTGTGACTCCTGCCACACATTGCAGCTACATACAGCCCCAAAAGTTCTGAGTATTAAGGCTTGGTGCGCTTGCCAGCTTTGTTATTAACTGTACAATAACCACATAAACCACAAATTAACATTAAAAACTCTTGCAGGAAAGTGGTTCTGGTTTTGTACAGCGATAAGGTACAAAACCCTAAGATACCCACCCGTCAAACGACAATACAGCCCCAAAACTGACACTGTGCATTAAAGCCCATGTATTTTTAAGCACGTATAGGTTCATTTAGTGCTTTTCGTGACAAGCCAACACTTGTTTGGCAGACCCCTTACCATTCACACAACCGTAATGCTGAACTCTCCTACGTTGCCTTCCACAGCCTCATGAAAACCGGGGCTTTCTGCAGGAGGAAGAGAAGCCAATACCTCTCCTATCCTCTCAGCTCCACGTGCATCTGAAAAACAGGTAAACGAAGGGGAATTAGGGAAGAATTACGCTGTTTTACCCCTACAGCACAAAGACCGGCAGCAGCCCGTGACACCCAGAGCCACCCTCACCCCGAAACAACCCCGAGCCCAGGGCCCGGCCCCCCTCAGGAACACCTCCGGGCCCCCCCACGCCCCAAACCCGGCCCAGGAGCGAGTCCCGCAGCGGCCCCAAACCCAACGGGGCGAGCCCGCACCGCGGCCGGGGGCAAGGTCGGGGCTGGCCCCGCTCCCCCGGAGCCCGGAGCCGAGCTGAGGGCGGGGAGGGGGGCGAGGAAGCAGGGACTGAGGGGCGGCACCGCCCGGCCCGCACTCACCGCTGCCCCACCGCCGTCGCCGTCCCGGGCCCGAGCTCGGCCCGCCCCGCCGGAACTGGGCCGGGCCGCCGCGCGTGGGCTGCTGGGGGCTGTAGTCTTCGTGGGGCCTGCCGGGACCTGTAGGCGCGTGGGGCGCTGAGGGAGGAGGCGGGAAAGGGTGCGCTGAGGGGAGCTCTCGGGGCGGGAGCGTCGTCGGTGGCAGCGGCACCTTTTCTCTCCAACCAGGGCATTCCTAAATAAAACAGTGAGGAGGAAGGAAGGAAAAACTCAGGGAATGTGTCTTCTAGAAGGTGGATCAAGTTGACCAGTCAGCGGACATTAATAATCGTCTATATATATATCCCACTCGCCCAAGCCTTCTCGACATGCCCTAACAACAAGTAAAAATTTACATGAATTTTATGATGCAAGCATCAACAACATTCTATATGCAAGACTGAAATAAATAAATTCTTGGACCACCTTACAAAATGGCCCTTCATCACCATACAAACCAATGGCTGTGTATGGCCAGAGGTGGTAATTTGGGGACGCTTTGCTGTCTGCTGCTGCTTGCCCTCAGGAAAAGGGCCTTTGGGATGTTACAAAACATCTGTGATGTTCTGGAGCGTGTTTTTGAGTTACAAAGTGACCACGTCCAGCTCCTTCAGGATCTGACTTGTTCCTGTCAGTGGTGAGCTGGTGCTCTCCCTTCTCAGGACTGGACATGACAGAAGAGCAGAGCAAAGGAGAAAAATAAATAAATAAATAGATATAAAACAAAAGAACCACCTTGGGCCCCTTCATGATTCCATACAATTACAACCTTGTTATTCAGGTTAGCCAAGCCTGGCGGCTCCAGCAGCACCCACCTCACAGCAGCATGGTGGCAGCGGTCACCCTGTCCTCTGCTGGAAGCAGACCATTACCTGCCCGTACCGTGCTGACAACCACAGCCTCTGCTTTTTCACATCTTCCTCAAAAGCTTTCTTCGGTTTCATTTTGCCAGTCCCTTGTTGTCCACGAACAAACAGCTACACCATCTGAAGGTCTGACTCTGAGCTACACACGCTTTGAGGTGAGTCATGCGTTGGTACCAGACAGGGTGTCCTTTCAGCAGAAGCCACAAGACAATCACTTGAAAATTAGTTTTATTCATTACTTTTAGGCGTCACCTTTGCTATCAACAATTTCTATCTTGAATTCCAAAAACTGTAGAGAATCAAAGCAAAACATGCAAGGGATGGATCCTCTTCTCATGAAGAAAAAAAGTGTTTCTTGAGTAAATATAGTTTTCTACAAATAACATGGAACTGTGAGTTTAAAATTAATAAGCAGCAGAAGTAAGCAGTGAGGAAAAGGAGATGAAATATTAGTTCACCTCCATTATTCAGATAGTCTTGTTTGTTGTCTTCTCCTCTAATACACCCTTGCTTCTGACCTCATCCCTTCAGTAAAGACTAGCTAGAAAATTCACTGACGCAATTTTGATGCCTTGCTTTGATCGACTCCAGTATAGTATTTTCAACTGGAAACCATGAATCAATCTATTGCATTTTATTTATATATACATATATAGGTATATATCTATTTGTCTACACAGAAGAACCTTCTTATTTGAAGAGTCTTTCATAATGTCAGAGAACAGCTTTAAAATGTGATTTTTTTGCCTCACTCATTTAGCGATCTTAGATTTGAAGAGTCAGAAAAGTGCTCTCCACAATTACTCTCTGAAATTTTGTTCAAACAACAATTTCCATTCACAGCAATGCCTCTTTACTGCACAGTGGTATGCTTTCCTAACTTAACTCCATGCTTTTGTCTCTATTACCTTCTTACAAAGGCTGATTGTAGAGCTTAGGGATATGGTTTAGTGGGGACTGTTAGGGTTAGTTTAGAGGTTGGACTCGATGATCTTGAGGTCTCTTCCAACCTAGAAATTCTGTGATTCTGTGAGTGGGATTTCACCTTCTGAATGCAGGCATGGGTGCCCCATGAGCCCTACACCTGCATGGTGAGATGCCTGTAAGATGTGAACTGGACAAAATGCACTTTGAGGCACCTGACCGATGATTCACCTGATGGCTATTTGGTTCCGCAAGAACATACATTATTTAACTTTTGGGGTGTTTAGGCTGTCTCCGTATTTCTGAGTCTGTTCTTTCTTCTTCTGTATTGTAGCATATGGTGGCTGGGTCATAATCAGCCCAGACGGCACACAAATACTCCAGCCTTCATCCAATCTCTGGACCATCTGGTTAAGAACTGGTTAATTGAGCACTCTAATGCCATTTTGAGCTCAGCATAGTTAAAATAGCATTGTGCCTTCTCCCACAAGTACTCTCTACTTTATCTATTACACTATTATCTGCCTGTACATAATCATCTTGGACTTAGACCTTTCCATAGTCCTTTATGTTCAGACTGTGTCTAAATCTGTCCATATAGCTAAAAATCCCATCTTCTCAAATCTCAATTACCTCAACATCCTTTCCTTTGGCCTTGGAAAATATAACCTTGTCTTGCTCATACCTATTGAGAATGCTGCTACAAAGCCCATTTTTTTTTAGTCTGTCATTTTTACCACATTATTTCTCTCTTTTCATCCCTCTGCTGGCTCAGCCCACTCTATCATGTCGATCCTTACCAAGTTGTCTTTACTTTGAAAGGCCTGATAGCCAGTCTTCACCTTACTTGCCATTTCCATTCACTGCTGAGGTCTAACTGCAGCTCCCATCAGCTCGTGATGTCAGTTTTCACAGCCCACTTGTAACATGTTTAAACAACTTATTTTGTGCTTTCTTTTACCTGCCTTTTATTTCCAGGCTCTAAACAGCCACAAACTTGCTGATCATTTGTCTTCAAAACAAGGCTTAAAAGTTCTCTTTCCTGTGATGTCTGCAGTACAGCGTCACATTTCATTGTTCTGCCTCTGCTGTCTGTTTTCCTCACTTATTCCATTTCTTATTTTGACTGTAAAGCTCTTCAGAGTGGGAATGTCATTTGTGTTGATTCTGATCTATAACAAGGCTTTGCAGCACTAAGGTAATGCAAATAATAAACACATACAGAACTGAGATGCCAAGGAAAGCCTAAGTACTATGAGATTGATTATAAAAATGTACAATTTGGGAGCATAACCATACTTGATAGTAATATTAACCTGTTTTTGTACTATTTTAGGGAGAAGAGGAACAAATGTAATTGGATGTAGGAATTCTCTATCCTTAAATCAAGCCCACAGGCCAAGGTAAAGACGATTTTATATCCATCTACCTAGCAAAAATTTCATTTGGTAAAAGTTGTGACATAAAACAGAGAAGACAATGTAGTGTTAAATGTGTCATTTTTACATGTATGCCCATATGTCCACGTGTACATTTCTCCCCCACACACTTTTACAAGTTAGATATTAGAAATGATATTGTACATCGCTGATTCTTTTGGTTTCCTTACACTGCACCATTTACACCGTTTGTTTCCTGTTATTGTCTTTTGTTTGCTAACTTGACGTTTATTTTTGTCCCTGCTAAATAAAGACTGCCAGATTTAATTATTATACGCTGTACTTTAAGACCTCTTTGACCTATTTCTATCTAGCTTTTCCCTTCAATTAGCCTAATCATTTCTTTATCAAGTAACATGTTACCAAACGAAACACCTATAGCACCCTAAAAATAAAAAAAAATTTGCCCCTTGCTGCTTGACTCACAGTAGCAATAAGGTGAGTTATGTAAGACACCCGTTGTATTTCTGGATCCTGCAAGTCCCAAGGCTGGAAATAGCAATTGTATTTTGGGAACCATTTTCAGAAACACTGACTGAATGTACGTACTTGTTATTGTGAAATCAGGCAGATGTAGGCTTTCACATACCTAGGTTTTGCAAGCACAGTACTGCTGATGCCAGAAGTTGACACACACCAACTGAAGGATAGATATACATATAATGTATGTAGACACACACACCTGCTGTGACTAGGAGACAGACATCTCCTATCAGATGCCGATTCTTTGTCTTCAGAGACAGAAAATTAATATCAGGCACTTACTGTTCCTATATTCAGGTTAAAAAGCACACGTTTGTTTTCCTCATGCAAATATTAGGAGCTGTTAGTATGTTTTATTTGAGATGTAGCTGCATTTCAGAGGAAGGCAAACTCATTCTCACATATTTCATAACTAATTTGCATATAAGTAAAAGGTTTTAAAAGCACTGGAATGACTTTGGATGAAAGGAACCAAACAAATGGAAGTTGGTAATATCCACTGAATTACCAGAACTATTAGTGGAATTAATTTTAGTACCATCAGAACAATGCCCCAAATTAAGAGAAATAGAAGAAAATCCTCTTAAATTAAATAGCACACAAAGGAATAAGCTTCCAGTGCACTTAAATGTAAATTGCAATAGAAAGTGACCTGTTAAATGTGTAAATATAGCTCATAAAACAGAAGTACCTTTTAGACTAATACCCATTAAGTGCTTTGCTTTTGGTCTGTGCAGAACTGAATTTCTCTGAAGGGCTGAGGTCTTACTCAAATCCCAAAAGAATTCTAGTGATGCCAGGCAGCTGAGACTGCAGCAGCAAAGTGGTTAAAGTTAAAATACCTTGTAAAAGTCTCTCATGGATGCACCAAACAGTTTTATCAGTGTAAAAAGCCTCTGCCATATGGGACTCCCATGTCCCCTTTTATTTTGGTCAAGGTCCGCACAAGTACAACTTAATCTACAGTAGCATCTGACTGAATCACTTAAAATTCAGCATATGTAAAAGTTATTTTAAGCATTATTTTAAGTTTGTCAGTGGACACAACACAGGCTGACGGAACAGAGTTCATACATAATCTAAACAGAAATACTGTTTTCTAGTACAAGAGTCACATCAGCTGGTGGGACAGGAAGGGGAACATTTATACCACCATTTACTCACAGTGATATATTTGTGCATTCTGGAAACACAGCACTGCCCCCCTCAGCTGCCATCCACTGAGGAAGAGGGGTTTGCTTTGAAATTCAGTCAGGCTCCAGGCAGCAGGCTGCAGTGGCTGAACAGTGAAGAGTCCAAAGATCCCAGGGTTCAGCCAGAGAGCCTGTGGGAAGATTAGCACTGGGAAAGCCCTTCCTCTCTAGAAACGTGCTTCTATTTAAATCAGAATATACCAAATACTATCACAAAAATCAAGCAAAAAGATCACATCAGCAGCAAAAGTGGCTGCTTATGCAGGATAGGAAATCAATGAGCTGGCCAGCTGTTCTGGGCACCACTACCCAGAGCATCACTGATTTCTCTCTCCAAAACCCAGGTGGTCCGTTACTCTCTGTGCTCTCAGATGCTGGTGACAACCTTTAGGTTGGATTCAAGCCTGTCTCAGCAGACTCCCAGTTCACAGCTTGGGAAATTAAGAATATGGTTTCTTTTGGCTTCTCCAAAAACTCATGCTGGATTCATCTTGGTTTAATTCACATTTCCCCTGACTACGTTTTGTAGGGAAAATGGATCTAACGTCATTAGTCTAAGGTGTTGTTCTTTATAATAAAAAAGAAAACCCTTCAATAGTCAGTTTGCTTAAATAGATCACAGTGGGTGAGGAGAAACTGGGTTTCAGATGTAATATTCTTTCCCATTGTTAGAGGAAATTGCCATTTATTGGCAGGGTTAAAAACAGTCTGGCACTCATGGTATTACCAGGCTTCTTCTTGGGAGCAGTGGCTCTAGCCCACCGGACCAAGTAGCTCCATTTACGTGGATGTGATTATTCACAGCTATATGAGAGGGAGATGAAATTTAAATGAAACTACCAAGAAAGCAGTGTATTTTACTTAACCTCAACTGCGCAAGTGATAAAAGTCTTCTTTAACACCTTCTGCGTGGGTAAACATCACCCCTCCCCAGGAATATTCAGCATAACTAGGAATGGTTGGAGTGCTGAACAGCAGAATGGGGAGCATAGGGAAACTTTGACACTGGGAGTAACGGGAAGGGCCCCGAGTTCAGTGCTTACCTTTTTAGATGGTGCTTTAAGACCTCAGGTAATCCCTTCAGACTGCTGCAGTGTGCGATGGAGGTTTTTCTGTTAACTCCCACGGGACCAAGAAGCATTCCGGTGGTACTGGAACAGCCGAGCTGCTGTGAATCAGCTTGCCTGCCTCGTCTGTGCACTCCGGTGAGTAGGAGAAAATCATTTTATTGTGAAGCAGAACTTCTTTGGTTGATCTAATGAGTAAAACAAAACCCCTCTCAGCTCTGCAGAATCACTGGGACAAGCTGGGGCTTAGGAAGCCCTGAACACATCAGATGCTGATATAGGTTTCTGCAGGCAATTAGCAAAGCTTCAAGCAGCCACCTGAAAGAAATAATGGCTTTTATTGGAGTTAACGCAGTAATTTCTTCCACGAAGCTTCTTGTGAATAATTCTTGCTGGAAAAATTGTACATGATTTCTTTTCATTTATATTTTAATGCAATTTATTATACAACAGCGACCTCCATTCAGGGTTCAGAAGATCAGAGTACTTACAGTAATCTTCACAGCACTTTGTATCTCCAGCTACAGCTTACATTCACAGCATGAAAAGAATAAGAAGTTAATGTACCAAATCAGAAAGTCTCTCTGTGACAGCGTTAATCTCTGTGTTGAGTTATTATTTATTAGTAGTACTATGGGAGCGTCTGGAGACCGGGGCCTCGTTGTGTTGGGCACTGCATAAAACACACAAAGAATATATTTGCTTTCTAGAACAGCTTACAGTTTATGTTTGAGGATATGGACAAGAGGTACTACAGCTATCATTATTGCCACAGCCAGAGGCAAAACTCTCCTCATGCTTACTGTGGATGCTGACACCAGGAATAAAATTACCTACTGACAGACAATTAAAATGAAAACATTATTCTGGGATCAGAGCTTAAGGTGCAAGAAGATGAAAAGAGCCTCCCTGTCTGATTTCATGCAAGGCCAAGCACAGTTGCAGATAGTATCTCGCTACGCTCCTGGGTACATTAGCCATCCATAAGAAGCTCAAGAGGTATCGGGCATTTGAGCTTCTAAACCAGTCAATCAGAGAGATGTCTGCAAGCTGAAGTGCTGGGTAAATGGGGAAACATTTGTGTATCCCCATGAGCTAGAGAGTGCTGGGAAAGTGGGCACCTATGACGGCAGAGCTACATGGGGCTTGGTGTGTCAGCTTTTGGTGTAGCAGCTGGAAACGTAAGCATGGTTTTTTTGGCATCCATACTGGCAACTGTTCCAGGATGCAGTGACCTCTTTTTACTCCCTCTAGTAAATAATGTTTAGTTCTCTGTTGAATACTGTATTTTCATCACAACTAACTTGTAGCCAGTTTCTGAGCCTGATGCAATCACTTTCGTCTTACCCAAGAACTGACCCCCCACCCCCCAATTTGGAACTGCTGGCTAATGGTACCAAATTCAAAAGACAGACAGTAGAGGCTTCAAGATAATCAAGTTTCACCAAGTAGACAGGCAGGGAGAAGAGGGCACTTTCCAAATACTCACAACTTCACCTCTTACAGCCCTGGATTCCCATCAGCCCTTCATTACAGTCAGATGTGTCAGTCCACGAGTTATCGTCTTGCGTGTGAAGGACTTTGCAGAGAAAACAAAGGAAATGTAAAATTGAAAAAAAAGGAAATGTGCGAGGAGATTTAAAACAAACAAACAAACCCTAAGCATACCTTAGTTAAAAAGTCAGAAGAGCTGAAGGACAGATCTGTCAGAAATTACTTCCAATGTTCGGAGAAAAACTGGTCAAGGTAAATGTTAAAGCAGAACTGGAACATCAAGAGCAGATGCCCCCTGATTTACAGCGAAGAGCACACCTCTGGGCTGTAAAGCCTCCCTGGACAAAAGAATGGGTTCTGCAGAGTCTTATGGCAAATTATAGGCCAAAAACCTTAGCAAAGAGCTGTAGGTTTGAAGCAGAAATCAGACACCTGCTCTCCAAGACGCACAGGTGGCAGTTTGTTGGCAGGAATACCAACAGAGAGGAGCAAAACACCCAGGTTTCTGCTGTGAGCCCAGGGCCCTCTGGAGAAGTGTGCTGCATCCCAGGCTGCTGGAAGTCAGGTGGCGAGGGAAAAGCAGAGCTTGTGCAGAAGATGAGTGGGATCGATGGCTCATCCTCCACTGCCTACCTGTCAGGCTGCACGCTCTCCCTGGCCAGGATGAGCCGACTGGCTCTTGAGGTTGGAAAATGAAGACACCAAGGGGCCTGACTCATGGTCACATTTTGGCTACAGCGGGCTGTGCTGAAACAACCAGCTTCTCCTCCCAGGTCTGTAAAACAAAGCCCAAACGTGTGCACAGCCACCGAGGGTGATGCAAACCACTGGCTGCAGGACGTGGCTACTGGTTCTGCTTAACTATGCTTAAAAAAATCCTGCCAGTGGCTGCCTGCCTCATTAGGTACTTAAACATCTTTGGGATTTGAGTCCAGAGCCTTTTGTGCTTCGCAGTCCCCCACTGCTAAGTGGACATCATAATCTCCCTGAAAGGGCACAGGAAAATATCTATATTTATAAAAAGAGTGTGAGGTTTAAAGAGGGGGTTAATGGGAGCCTCCCAGACAAACCGCGCAGCCAGCTAATAGGTGAAAGAGAATAAGAATTTATGGGCTGAGAAGAGGGAAGGAACACAGGTCCTGGTCTGCAAGTTAATTCTGTTTCCCCTGCTGCCATACAAAGCGGGCAGGGCTGACAAGGAGCAGTGTGTAAACTGGAAACAAAGCATGTTTCTGCAGCTGGACCAGTCAAACACAGCACTACATTAGCAAAGAAAAAAGGGATTTCACAACTTTATAGCTTAGGGCTGATTTCCCCTCAGGGAGTGAAAATAGGCTGTCTCACCACCTCCTGCTGCTGCCCGGGTCTTGTCTGTCCCAGCCATCCATCAAAGGCAGCACGGCTCAGGACGTGAAACCAAGCAGGGGCAGAACCGGGTCCCTTTGCTCCTTGAAAATGGATGAAGGCAACATCAGAACAACTGAAACATAGCATCCTTCTTTGATACAAATCCAACTTTGAACTTAAACTGATGCTTTCTTTTTTTTCCTCCTCCCCAATTACTTAAATCTCAGACATTAAATTGCAGCATCGTAAACCTTTGTGAGGATAAAAGACACGTGATACACAAAACCCGGGAGCTCCCCTCTGCTTTCTGGCTCTGATATATGTGAAGCTGGCAGCGGAGTTCAGCTGCACGGCGAAGGGCCCTGTGGGCTGGGGGGACACATCTCTGCTGTAGCTGTGGGTTATTTTAATTGACACAGAGCCGTGATGCAAGCCAGACCACTGCCATGCCAACCTCCAGGAAAAATAAATAAATAAAAAAAAATACAAATCCAATCCAATCTCTACTTCCTGAGCACAGAAAAGCAAAGAAATTGGGCTCCGTGTCCCCATCGCGTGCACAGTCATGTGTTCTTGGCTGCGCAGCGGGCGTGCAGCACGGCGTAAACTGCACGACCCGAGGTGCACCACGCACACGGGGCGAGCCCTCCGTAGGCAAATGGCTGCTGCGGGCACAGCGGGGACGAAAGCCAAGTCCCAGACCTGCCGCGGAACGGGAAATGGATTAAGACGTGCATAAAACAGCATATTTGTTCTGAGCAGTGCTACGAAAACCAGCCAGCGAGCTGGGAGGGAGCAAAGAAACCAGCTGTGATTAACAGCAGCTCTCCTGGCTTGAGCGGAGCGTCTTTAATCAGGCGCCTTTCCCCAGGTCTGTGCGGGATTGTACACAGGAAGCCTCTTGACCAGACGGAGCCTGAAGTTCTTCACAGCTCCTGCAGCTGCCAACCACTACTTGGCTTTTACCTTGCCCAGGAAAGACCCTTAGTGGTATTTAAAACATTCTGTCCTCTTCCAGACTCTTCTCTTTTTTTAAAGATTTGAGATACATGTAGCAGGGAACAGAAGTGGAAACAGGCATTCAATTGCTGCCAAGCACCAAAACACGAGCTCAGCCCACATCGCTGGACCAGGCAGACGTGGCAGGGACAAGCGTCCCCCCAGGGGCACGAGCCACCTGCCCCCAGCACACACAGCAGGAAGGGCAGCAGAGCTCTCCCTTGCCCTTGCCTGCCCTGCAGCTGGGCACCGCTCCAGGCCCTCTCCCCAGGGCACAGGCACATCTGCAGCACCGTCAGCAGGTGCCAGCCCCCTCGCCAGGTGCTCGCTCCTGCTCCCAGGCTGGTATAAATCAGGGTTTACCCTGCCGCAGGCAGTGGAATAGCTCCTGATTTACAACATCCTACACAAGAGGAGAACTTGACCTTACACTTCAGCATCAGTGCGGCTTCCTTTGTTGAAAGCTTCTTAAGCAAGATGTGTAATCAATCCTGGAGAGCCATCGAGCAGCACGGCTCAGGTTCTGCATAAGTCAGGGCTAGGCTGCTTGGGGAAATTGCCTGATATGGGCTCCTGTGATACCTATTCCTAGGAGCTTTCTGGATGCTTTTTTATAGCAATGAGCATTTTTTTTTTTTCTGTTTTGCCTTTGTCAAAAATGGTCTGGTTTAGATTAACACAACCCACAAAGAGAATTTTTCCATGGTAAGCACAGAGTTTTAAAGTCTGACTTACCTATGCCACTAACCTTTAAGACAGACAGGCTCCTAGTGAGCTCGTCTTTGGAAATTCTGGCCTTTATAGGGATTTGATGTTATTTTAGAATCCAAGAGGAAAAATCTTACTGCCTTGCCTCTGTTTTCACGGCCATAATTATGAGGGCAGTCTGGTGACGTAACTTGTTTGGGAAATAAATGATAGCTTTCAATAGCGAGCGCTGTCAGACACTTCGTTCCTTGTAGCTATTTTAGACATCTTAATTCACTTTGCACTTCCACAGCACCAAATGCTGCTCTTATTTATGCCTGTGTAAATCCTGTGCTAGACCACCGACCAGTCAACCAAGTCCATGTTTACACCAGCCTGCAAGGCAGCAGAATTTGGCTTGTGGAACAAGTCTACGTATGCCTCGTGGTGTGATCCTTTTGCTCCAGTAAACGCAGTGGATGAGTGGTGCGAGGTATTTAGCCTTATTCCATCACTAGTCACAACTCTTTGCCTTAGTGATATGGACCATGAATGTGCAGGCAGGATCACGCTTTGGGCAATTTCACACTTGAAACGAAGAGAAGAAAAGGGGAGGGCAATATACAGAGAAAGGTATTTTTTTCAGAATAAACCAGACAAATCGCTGGGATAGAGGCATTGCTTGTTACAGCCTGATACTGAGCAGAGCTGCAGTGCTAATGCTGCAGCTGCTGAGATGAGCCACGTGCTTTCACCCCACACTTTGTACCCTGGTCGGAGCAACAACCCTCCCCGTGCGCCTGCCCAGGGGAGAAAAAGGAGCCCGGCTCTTCAGCTGCAACCCAGGCAGGGCACTTGCCATCGAGATTATATGCCAGAGCCCTGAGAGGTCAGCAGCAGGAGATGCAGCAGCTACAAGTACCACCGGAGACACCAAGAAAATAGTAATAATTTTCTGTCTTCAAAGCATGACACAGCCGTGACTCCTCACAACGCCCCTGTGAGGTAAGGCAGCATAACCACTCCTGACTGAGATACAAGGAATGAGAGATGAAGACGAGAGGTGAAAAGCTCTACCAGTTCAAACACTAGACAAAAAAATAAGAGTGAAAACAAGTGGCTACACAACTCGGGTACAAAACAAACAGTTTGTCATAAATTCAGTGGCAAGCAGCTGGCTTTTCAAGACATCCCCACCCAGTGTTGGTAACCCAAACCCTGCAGACCTGAGAAGCTGAAAGGTTCATTGCCAAACACAAAATGAAGAATTAAAACAGGCTATTTTTGTAATATTTATTAATATCCTGAAGAAATGAGTGCAGCAGCAGTCACCCCTGCCACCTGTGAGTGCCGTGTGGCTAACCCAGAGGGGGCTGGGCGCTGGCAGTGCCCAGGCCTGTGGTCGAAGCTGCTGCCCCAGAGAGGACCCAGCTCGCGGCAGAAAAGCTGCTGAAAGGCTGCCAAATTTTGTAGCCACACAAACTCACCTTTGTCCCCACCACAGACATATTAAGAGGCATTTATCGCCTCTCTACCATCTGGAGGCGGGTAGGCATTTCTGTCTCGTTCAGAGACTCGCAGGGTTTTACAGCCTGGTTCGGGTGGTTGTTTGGCGAGGCTGGTTTCTTCGGCTTGAAAAACTGGCTTCTTTCTTCCTCGCCCTGGTTTGGTGCTCATACGTATCATTCTTGGGATCAAGCCTGTTGGGAGTTTACTTGGATTAAGCTCCTGCCTCTGCCATCACGAAGCCTCAAGGATCTTCAAGAGGTGCAGGGGGGTAGTGGCTGGGAGAAGCCTGCCATCTGCAGAGCTCTGTCTGCCTGCCTGCTTTATACACTGACTGCCTCCTCATATTTTTCACTTTAGAAGCTCTTTTCTGCCATCCAGCTCTGTAGAAGAAGGTTCTGGAAAGGAAGGCCTCACACCAGGGTGGGGACAACCTCACCCAGCCCCTCCCTCCAGGATGGACCAATTTGAGGAAAATCCTCCCCAGGGGATTTCCTCAATCTCGTCATGTCCACGGCATCTCTGGGATGAAGGGCAGCACTACATCTCTGTCAGCCCTGGAAAGCTGGGGTGGTGTCTGCTTGTGTTTAAACAAGGCAGTTCAACCTACAGAGTATTTGTACATCTATTTAAGGTGAAAAACGTCCTCTTTCATCCTGCTGTTCCTTGCACCCAGCTCACTGCCCCAGAGCAGGCACAGGCTCTCCCCTCAGACCTGTGTTTGAGCAGTGAACCGTGACCACAGGCTTTGCTTAAGGAGCAGTACAGCAAGAGCCCCAAAATCTAGAATCAGTTCTATTACTGAATAATAAGCACCGAAACCTAAAAAAAATGGAGCTATGTAAAAAAAACCAGAGACTAGTTTGTTCATATTTACCTACAACTGTACTGGAAAAGGAGAGTGGGCCTAGGAAAGCCCATCTGAAAATAAAATTGAGGCCCACTTCAATTCTTAGTCTAGCTCATTTCGTCTATTAACAGCACATACACATTTGTACACGTTATTAGATTGACGTTGTAGCATCCTGGACAAATCAAATTAATTCAAATATCTGCAGGTACAAAATGTTGGAGCTAAGAAACGAGCACATAAAATATATGCAATTTTCCCCTGGCAGTTTATTATGGTATGAAGAAAAAAACATTCTGTGCTTGAAGCTGACGTTATATTACAAATGTATTGCGAAGTATGATGTGACTATTAAAATATGATTACACAAAGTATGAACATTTTAAGAAGTTTACAGTACAGTGAATCTTTTATAAACAGACTCTTAAATATACATAGGACAATAGTAGCTGACAGAAAAACATCAAAAATTAACTATTAATGTTTATAGACTTTTCCCCTGAAAAAAAGTCTCACATTAAAACAGAAATTATGAAAAGCCTTAAAACCAGGAACAAATCACCTGTACACTACAAATATACATGGCAGAGGTGTGCAAACCAGAACCACCTTTTCGCTGCAGGATGCAGTGGCCAGGAAGCCTTCGGGATGTCGGACCAGCGCCTCTTCTTCAGCCTAACTCACGTCACACCGCGTGGCTCCTCAGCTGGCTGCGATGCACGGGCACGCACGCACACCGCAGTGTCGCAGCACATCCTCACTGCAGGACACCGGGCGACGCGCTGACCGCGTCGCATCAGCGTACTGGAGTGTATCTGGTCGAGAACTTCCCCCTGATCCTGCAAACGGATCCCTGCCCACAGGTCCCTGACTGCGCTGGCAGCCCTGAGGGGACCTACACGCCACCATCGGGCTGCAGGATTGAGCTGTGAGCCAACCTGCGGTTCCTTTTATGATTTTTTTTTTTTTAAATGCAACTTTTCAACCTTTCCTCTTGATATGGGAGAATAGATTTCTGCCTAGTCTGGCTGCAGTGACACCCCTAGTTCATGTGTTAAGTTATGTCAAAAACATAAGTATTTTATGCTGTAATACACAGTATTACTGAAACTAACAATATTATTTGCATATTTATAAGAAGGTATAATGAAATCCCTATAATAAAACCAAAAGTTATGCTATAGGTTTATTTACAAACAGTCCAGCAAAGAAGTATAAATACTTCTACATTTAAGGTTTAGGAAAACATAATTTACAAAATATTCAAATATATACAGTCATCTGAAAAACGGCCAATATTAAACTTTGATGCAGGCAAAGAATTGGCTGAATCTGGTCTTTCTGTTCGGGAAGAGGTGGCGGTTTTCATGGGCCACCTGTTGGTTTTAAAAGTCACACACACGTAATTTACAACGCGACCGCTTCTCTCCGAGCTAAACGTGTCCGGAGCTTTGAGCATGCTGTCCCAAAATGTCATCTATCATTGTCAGATTGTTCAACCACTCTTCGTCGTTGCTGCTGCTGCTGCTCTTCATGAGCGAGTCGAGGAAGTCAGTGTCGCTGCAGTTTGCGGGCAGGATGGAGCTGCTGTGCTGGGACACGAAGTCGTACTGCGGCAGCTCGGCAGCCGCGCTCATCCTGCTGAAGGCGTCGGGCGGCTGGCCGGTGGCCGGGTAGCTCGGCGGGCCGAGGCCCGAGGCAGGACTGAGCTGGTTAAAACCAGACACTCCCTGTGGCATTGATTTCATAACATTCATAGCTGGCAACGGTCCCCTGGTTAAATTATGTCTCAAGTTCTGAGTACTCATCGAGCTCAAGCCCTGGCCAGCCTGTCCCATGCTTAGTTTTTGCATCTGTCTGACCTGCACCCCGGGAGCGATCTGATTTGGCGGCACTACAGCCTGCTGGGAGAACTGCTGACCCGACGCGTTTGGCCTCGCGCTCTGTTTGGAGAAAAGAGTGTTACTGGAGAACTGCTGCATGCTGGTATCCATTTGGCTTTGATTTGGCATTCTTGGCACGGCAGTCGGCGTCCACATCTGGGCAGATGAGTTGGGATAGACGTTGGGGATTCTTGGCACGCTCGGCTGTCTCAAGTGCTGCTGAGTCGCGGAGTGATTCGCCAAGGAGCCAGAGCTAAAGCCGGCCATCGGCATTCCCGGCCGCACGGCCGCGTGGCTGTGCACGGTTTGGCACCCTGAGTTCATGCCCAGCGAGTTCTGGCTCGGCCGCAGAGGGATGTTAAAGTCAGAATTAGGCGGAAAAACCCCCTGCTGCTTGCCAGGGTTGTGTGGAATCATCACCATGGTCCCGCTGCTCTGGCTGGCGGTGGCTGGGGCAATGCCAGTGCCCAAGGTGCTCTGGAGCATGGCTGGATTAGACGGCAGCATGCGGTGGTTGGGCGGAGGGGCCGGCATCGGCTGGCTGCACTCGGTGGGAAGGGGCTGCTGCACGGCTGCACACAGAGAGACATGTTAGCCGGGAGCACCTTCACCCTGCCAACACGGCAGCTCCTTAACAGGCTGCCTCGCCGTACTTATCTTTCTCTACACCGGGCTCTGCTCCGTGGGCTGTGTAACAGCGTTGTTACCGGAGCAATAAGGAAACGGGTGAACCTCATGATACGTAATAAAATGGGAAATGCTTTTATTTCAGGGCAGAGAATCATTAAGTACCCTGTATTTAATCAGACCCTAGGCCCTGGCTCCTCGAGGCTTTTAATAGCATGCCACTTCCCTCCTTACCTTGAAACTGATTCATCTGCTGAGCCGCAAACAAACTCCTCTGCTCAGACGTTACTCCCAGCATGTTTTGTCTCTGCTTTTCCTGGAAAACAAGGGGAATAATAGTCAAGTTGCAGTCTCCTGACCAACAAGACTAGCAGCAGAAACTTGAACTGTAGCTACTGTCATCATTAACAACCTCTCCAGCACACACACACACACACCCCTCTGACGAGATTCAGCCCAGACAGTTCATTTCAGAGCGGATCTTAATTGCTCACATGCCCTTTCCTGCAAAGTTGTCCTTACAACAGCCCCGCATTAGGAAGTGCAGCATTCAGCAGATGCTGTGCAGGCAGCCCAAGGCCAAAGGGGGAGCTGGACGAACATGCAGCCCCTCGTGTTCACCAGCTTACGAGGGAACCGCAGTGCAGCCAGAGGCTGCAGGAATCCTGGCGTCTCCCCAGCCCCTCTTGTGCTGACTCTTTGGACGTGTTCTCTGAAGTACCAGATTCGGGGACAAAAGGTGCCTGAGATCCATGAGTGAACAGAATCTGTGGCAGCATTTCAGGGACACGCTGACAAACAAGGGACTGCTGATGGCCATTACCCTGCCTGGCCCTGCTCATGTGCATCACCTATGGTGCCGGTTGCCACTTCCCATCAGAACACAGCAATGAACCACAGGAAGCCCTGGATCCTGGATCCTGCTGGCTTTCTCCAAGCGACCCGATTCATGTCTCCAACCATTTGACCCCGGAACCTGCCACCGCACTTGCATCCCTGCCGCAGACAGCAGCTGTGACCTCGGGAACCTTCCACGTGTGGTGCAAGCTGAGGCCTGGCTGAATTCCTGCTGTGCTAGAGCAGCACAGATAAGCTTAAGGCTAACGGATGACAAAGAGACACGGTTGTTTTTGGAAGGGGATTTGATCAATGAACAGGATAGTATTTGGTTAAGGATTTTACTGAACTACTTCTCAAACCATTTCCCATCCAAGGAATCGAGCCTGCTTGCCCCAAATCCAGCAGCACGCTCAGAAAGTCCAAGGCGCAGGCTTGGTGATGCCTCACCCAGCTTGCCTGTGGGCTTCCCCCACCCCTGCTCCTTCACACGGCATGTTTCAAGCCTCACACAGGGACTTCTGTCCCTCAAGAGACCTGCCAAGTCCAGGACAAACTGGAGTTTATCATCTGCTCTGGGATATCCCTGGGGAACCAGGGAGAAAGGCGAGCATGGAGAATATCTCTCCTGGGGCTGACTCACTCTTCAAGTCTCCCTTCTCAGCGTCTTCCCTCCCAGCTCTGAGGCTGACCACGGATGACGGCAATGATACGGAGGTGACTGAATTCTTCCCTTGCACATGAGTGGGCAGAGCTGCACTCGGACTTGCCGAGCAGCACTTGATCGTGGCCTCTCTTAGCAGGACAGCCCTGCTCTGACTCAACCCAGCAGCTCCTGGGTCACTCCTTAGTGTTTGCTGACTGTTCATTTCCCCATTCCAGTTAGTCCTGTCCCTCCTGGTGAGGTGGATGGCACAGGAACCCACAGAGGCTCTCGGCATCGTACCTGCATCAGCTGTCGTTTCATAATTTGCTGCTTCAGTAGATGGTTCCTCATCGTGTACCCATTCACTGTGGCTGGTGCCGGCACAGAGCCTCCGCTTGGGATGGAGCCCGGCTCCTGAAGCCTGGCAACAATTCCGGGATTTTGATCCTGCCAAGAAAGATGAAAAAAGAAAATTAATCTCATCAGGGAGATAACAACAGAAGCCTTTATCCTCTCTGCCGATGCCCTCTCTCCAGTCTTTGGCTATCCCATGCCAAAAACACCTTGTGGATCCCCATGGACCCACATGTCATTGTGGGGACGGTGAGGGGCAAGGGGACTGCTCCAATTTCTGAGGGTCGGCACAAGAAGAAATGAGAGAAGCAAAAGGTTAATTCAAAATTCTTTGTGACTAGCCTAGGGCTACGGGACTGATTCACTAAGATTACTGGCGTCACATGGCTGCCTAGCTGGCAGGAGGGATGTGAGTAAAGCGTCACATTTCCCACCAGCTCCCCAACTGTTACACTGAAAGACATAAGGAAAGAAAAGTTGCATCAGGGTAGGACTTGGCAATTGGATATGATGGAGAAGCCACAGTAAAAGGAAGCAGCAGACCAAAGGCAAAAGGAGAGAAAAGGAGGAATCAGGCCAGGGACCCAGAAAGATGGGCAAGATGTGGGCCTGGACTGAAATGCTTCTCAGGGGTTCCCCAATGGGAAAATGAAGGAGAGCTAGCTGTGAAAGTTGAGAACATGGGATAACACGGGACCAGATCATGGCCAGGCACAAATCAGAAATGCAGCCAGCGTGATTCACGGCTGGTGGAAACTGGCCTTGCTGTGAGCACCCGAAGAAAGACCCTTGTTGACTTTGACCAGCTGAGGGCTTGCCTCCACAGAAAGAACATTGTGGGGAGAAGAAGAAAAAAATAAATCACAAAACCACCATGAAGACACAGCCCAAAAGAGAAAAAGGATTAGAAAAAGCACTGAAGTCGAAACATCTGAGGAGCTGGCAGGCAGTCAGGGAAATCTGAGAGAAAAAACAAGGGAAGAAGTCAAGGCCTGGAGGAGGACAAAAAGGCAGGCAGTCCCCCAAGTGCCATGCTCAGGCACAGCAGCACCAGTGCATTCCCCTTTCTCCATTTTCACATCCAGCCTCTACATTATTTATGATGTTTTGTTATTATTGGCAGGGAGAAGTATGTGTATTATATCCAGCAATCTTAGCTAGGCCGTGCTTCCTTTGTTTTCAGAATGGAAGCCCACATCCTTTGTTTGAGAATCAATGTTATCACGAGATAAGCACGAAGAAAATGGTTGTTGCCTTTTGACATCTGACAATTAGAAGCATGCTCGGATGGAGAAAACAGGATACAAGCCATGCTTCAGAAAGCGCTGGGAGCCGTTTGTCACCGGGCGGGCTCCTCGCGCCTGGGGCGCCTCTCCCCAGCAGCTCACCACAAGGCACGACCCACCACACGTCCCGGATACTCCTCGTGCGAGCCATCACCAAGAAGGTCACCGAAATTACTCATTTTTATGGCGCCTCCGTTTGTTGTAGCACTTTGGCCTATTATGCAAAAGCCCAATTGATGAAATGTAAATGCCTGCTAGATAATTTACTAAAAGACACAAACCTGCAGCTCATCACCGCTCATTATCATTCCCATTCATGGGCAGTCTCATAAGACTAGGCTTTATTAGTGGTGCTCTGCTTACAATGCTGCCGGACGTCTCCTCCCTCTCCCCTCCTACCCATTTTATTCCCTCTCTCTCACAGAAAAAAAATAAAAAAATAAAAAAGGAGGGGAGGAAAAAAGTAAATATGATTTACTACAGATGTAAATATGAAAGTTCATGTAAAGCTGGCGTTCTGCTTTCATGTCAGACAGTATTCTGCAGCCACAGTTAAGCTCTGAATAATGCAGATTGCCTCTAGGGGAATATTTGAAAGTGCAGGGATTCGGTTTGTGTACTCTACACATGAAAGACACTGAAATGTTCATACCACCAAAATCCCTGCCATCTATCCAATTTCCTCCCAACTTGTCTTTTTGCGTGCAGAGGGTCTGTGCTTACTGAAGCAAATGAGTTTAGTGCAAGCACGATCACTCTGATGTCTAGCTCAGGGCTATTGCATTAACAAGTCATAACATTAAAGGCTCTTTTCCTAATCATGTCCAGCTCGTTCCAATTCTTCCTAAACACCATCAAGAAAATAATGTTGATTTTTCCATATTATTAATGCTAAAGAAGTGTAAATCACCCTGCTAATTGTGGCTCTTGTGCTGTGGCAATACAACAGCTTAATGGCATGGGATTTTCTGCAGGCATCCCATAGCAATAATGACAATCAGCGAAGTTCATTTGCCAATACAGAGAATGGGCTCCCGAGTTCTTCAGAGCAAGGTTGTATAACATTTCATTAGCCGGTGAGGAAACCATCTATAGATACAAATTTTGCCTTTGGGGAAATTAGGACAAAATAACCTAGATGGGAAGACAAGGAATGAATTCAAAATCTTTCTGTCTACAGTTCACATGTAGGTTAATCCAAAAAAACACCTTCTCTTTTCCTCTTTTCACCGCTAGTGGGAACTACTGTATTCCCTTACAATGAGAAACACCCGTGTCAACGTCACGACTAAGAATAGCTCTGGTGTAGTCTAAAGGACGCTGCTATCTGTACCAAAGGTTAATGAACTTTAAGCATTTTTCCTTTTCATCACTCCCCTAGAAAAGTCACTTTTCCCATAGCGAGGCCAAGCCAAACATGCCAGAGTCTTAACTTGTCTATAGTTTGGACTGTCCCGTTTCAAGCCCCAAAGAGAGCGAAGAGAGGAGGGTTCTGGTGTCAGAGCTGGGAAGGATGGAAGAGGGTGCGCACACCGAGGGGTCGTAACGCTGAGCCAGCTGCAGGCTGCACGGGGGCATGCAGGTGTCTGCAGGGGATTCTTCATCTTTGACATCTAAAATAAATGCGCTTGCATGTTGGCTTTTTTTTTTTTTTCCTTTTTTGGTCGTTTTCCCCTCAAAAACCTCCTAACAAAACCTGAAATCGGCAGAACCCCCAGCCCAGCAGCAGGCTACCCAGCGTGGGACCTGGGGCTGTGCGTTTGGGAGCACGTGCTCGTGGTGTTTGGTGAACTGTCACACAGCGCTTCGGAGCCCCTGCTGCACCCGGGGGCTCCCCAGCTTGGCAGCTCCGCTGGGGCAGGCACCGGGGCTCCTTCCCAGGCACCAGTTTCACGAGCAAGGAGAAAAGAACAAGGTGCAGGGTTTGCAGGAGCGTACACCGTCTGTGTCAGTATTTGGGCACCGACCGGTTGCAAAGCGCACGGCAGTGAGACCCATCCTTCCCCGCAGCCTCGGGGGTGCAGCGGCACACTGTTGGGACTGCGCAAAATGCATCTGCAAATTACTGTGTCCGGCTGTAGCCAGCATGGGGCCGGGCCAAAAAAGACATTCAAGCACACACTTAATGCAAAGTGTGCAAACACTGGGACCTACCGCCTGTATTTATGCATCTACATCCTTCTAAAATCCTTCGCTGCTGAGCTCGACCTACCCAGCCTCAACATCTCAGCACACGCGAGATGCACAACTGCAGTCAATAAGCACGGAGATGAATTGTTCTGTGTGAACACAGCTGATAAACTCCAGTCCTTACCACTTAGTTATACATCCAGTAATCACTTCTGTGGCTTCACTTAAGTGAGAATGAAGAAATTTATGGCCCCTAATTCCTCTGAATCCTCATTAACAAACAGTCCAAAAAGGATTTAAAAGCAAGACTTTCTGAGGATCCGAGTTAGAGCTTTAATCTCCCTTTGGCAAATATGTAAAAATCCCTCTAATCTTTAATAAAGAGCATTCATTGTTTTTTAGGACTGTGTGAAAACAGTAAACTCATTTATCATTATCAAACTTTCCCATCTGCTCTTACAGTGCGACTCTAAAGAATATAACAAAGAAATGTACATGTTAAATTGTATTGACTTAAGCCCAGAGCTATTGGAGATGTACAATTTATTTCAGCGAGGGCATGAAGGGGACTGCAGGCTGCTAGACAGAGTCATTTGTCCAATGTTGAAAAGACAGTTATCTGCACCAAAATGGCTCTTGGAAAAGCACATTTGCTTTATAAGAAATAAGCTGCCAGGTGAGACCATTCAGCATTATGTTACAGACCCAGACAATAAAACTAAGCCATGAATTTCAATAGTTAACAGATGGACTAATTAGAGACTGAATTCTTTCTGGTTCTAACAGATAACCAGGTCACAGCAAGGTTACTGAGAGAGAGACATTCAGCTTTGCAAATTTCAGTAGATATTTGTGGAGTAGGTGAAGAACTGTACTTCCTAAATGAAAGCGTTAGCAGCAGTGGAAGAACGGAAATGCATCTAATTAAAAATGCACACCGTAGCTGCATTCAAAAAGTTTCTGCCATTTCAGAAAGCACTACTGATCTGAGAAATATTCCCTCCGCCTTAAATGGGGAATCCAGCTGACTCCAGTAATTATGTATCTGCAAACAGAAGGATCATTGAAACGAGCCGCAGCACCGCAGAATAAAAGGAAAAGACGAGCCGTGGGCAGGTCAGGGTAGACGTTTGCTGTAAATAACAGGAGGGGACAAACACACTTCTTGCCACTGGACTTTTTGCAATCGGAGATAACTTAGCTTGAAATATGTACCGGGATATCACAGAGAAAAATAATAAAAATACAATAAAAATAGCGAAATAAATTAAGTTTTTAAAAAGGGGAAAAACTTGTCTACAAGACTCAGGGGTAGCTTGTGCTGCTGATCCACTCAAGAGGCCGTGGCTGCGCAGCCAGGGACTTTCGGGGGATCCGTACTCACTGCAGGACCAGATACTCCCTAGGGGTGGGGTGAAGTTTCATTAACTGAGTTTTGTTCTATATTTTAAGAACATCTGTTGTGTTATGTATGGGGAGTTCTGTACTCTGCTGAGGAAATGCAAATATTAGTTTCAAACTCCTGCTTTGCTGCTTCCCTGTGCTTCCGTCTGCCTGCCCCATGTTGTGATGTTCTGGCGGGGCTTTCGTGGCAGGGTCGCCCTACTCTCTGAAGTCCGTGACTACAACTCCTAGCACAAGCACTCTACAAATACTACAGACTAACCAAACAAAACCCTACCACAATTAGAGTTGGCTCACCCATAGAATTGCGCGGCTGTAAGAGTTTTGTGTCTTGATTCACGGAGAAGCCACGTGTAGGCTTCTGGTGCTTAATAACCCCGGGTGGCTCCAGAGCAAACCGTGATGCCACCCTCACTGAGGAGGATCGCTGCCTCCACGGCTGTTAATAGTGTTTGCTAATTCAAACTGTGAATCTGTTTGGCCAGGGCAAACAAAATTCATGTTCATGGTTTAGCAGGATGACCGTGTCACTCCATTCAACAGCACAATGTCTGTAAGGTGCCACGATCATTTGCTTCACCCCGAAGTCATGGGTTATGTATGCTTCTGGCCTCTGCTTCGTGCCTTTACAAAACTCTCCTTTCGCTCTTTGGAAGTTTTCTTTCTTTTTCCCTTCTCTATTCTGCTCACAGTTCAGAGATGCTCTTTAAGATAAAGCTGAGCCTTTCAGTTCAGAAATGCTCCACAGCTTTTTGTTTGCTTGTGTGTTTTAACACAATGTACGAACACTGATAAAACAAACTGTGCAGCTCAGTGGATCTTTTTTTTTTTTACCTGTCTTTCACCCATTTGCTTGATACACAAGCATGTGAAATACTACCAGCCTCAGGTTTCTAAGCTTATCTTGCAGGCTGTCAGTCAGGAAAAAGCTTTGTTTGAAGACTGTAAGTGATCCACCAGTATATGGCTTTGTTTTTAAAAAAGTTCTTTTAAGTTTTTCTTTCTTTTCATACGGCACACACATCTTCCTTCAAGGGTAGCCCTCCTCCTTCAGCGGGAGCAGTGACAACATCACCACACCTGGCTAGCTATTATACCAGGAACTCCTCGGATGAAATGCTCATTTCCCTATAGCTGCTCCTTCCCTGCATGCTGTTTGGACTCATCCTCCTTTTATATCTTTATATCAGTTTTTTTAACGCCGTTCTTTAACATTAACTGCACCTGTTGTTTTTACGTGTAAGGAACCAAGGATGCAGAGCCGGGCGTTTTTTAAGTGTCTGTATAACATATAGCCGAGGTCCAGAATTGAATTCTCTCCAAAGAACAAAATATTTATATTTGCTTGTACAGCTCTCATGATTCTCCAACCCTTGACACCCTGCTCTCGTTCCCATGGAGGGCAGCTCGCCTATAAATTCAATGAGATAATCTAAAACTGTATTTATCTCACCCAATTTCGGCCCGTAGTCCTTCTGCCTGTCTCTACAAGGTTGCACGAGCTGCGATGACAAACTACGTCTCGTATCTATAAAGTGGTTTGACTCAAGTAATCCTTGTGTTATGTCAAGGCACGCTCTCTAGCAGAGGTGTCGATGAGATTCAGAAGTCGGCTGAGCTCAGCACCCGGCGGGGCTGCCACAGAGAAATGCAACAACCGAGTGGTGAATTGGAGAGGGAACAGAAATGATTCGATCATAAAATAAGGAAGATTTCACTCTAACGGAGTGAAAGCCAGGACATCTCGAGCTCTCTCCTGATTCCTAATGAGATAAACCAGCTCTCTGCCTGCCCATTTCGGAAAAGCTCTGCGAACTGCAGCATGGTGGTCTGGAGCGCCGAGCTTAGCAAACATTTCATTTCTCTAAGCTAACGTTTCCCTGAATTTCTTCTTCCCTCTCACGTAAAGGTTCGATTCGCAGAGGCAGATGCCTGAGTCTCGTCCCTTGCAATAGCAGTTGGCTGCCCGACCGCTTCTGAGAAGCCCTTTGCATGAAAACCTGCCCACATGCAAAAAACAACAGCACATGCTCCCAGGTTCTCAGGCAAGCCCACAAACACAGCATGTTCTGGCACAAAGTATCACATCACTTTTTCACTATTAAACCTCTCGCAAGCTTGCTTTTTCCTGACAGACGAAACCATTCAAGCACCGAAAATGGTTGTATCAGATCATCTGCCCCATCGGGAGCCAAAACCCTCCCCACCAACTTACAGAACAAAATCCAGCGCAGCAATGAGCTGACGTAACGGATAGAAAGCCGAGCTGTGACTACGTAGTCCCCATCATCAAATTTTTAAAACCGAGATATTGGTATGTGAAAAAAAAATACATTAAGGTGACCTTGAGTGTGGGGAAGAAGGAGCTATCCCATTATTTTTTTTTAAATGGAAATTATTATTAAAGCACCCAAAGCTGAACCGCTGTAACCAAGCCAGCCCAATCTCTCCTTCAAAATTCCTTTTCTCCCCTTCAATTCAGATTGTATTTACAAACTGTAGATGTCTCATTTTTTCTTGTGTCATTTCATTATTACAGAGTTGAGATCACTAGCCATCTGCAGCTTCATTTCATCAAGCTCTGATTTGTCCTTGGAGCAAGGTCATCCGGGACAAGAACATAAAATGCTGCTTTCCTCAACTGACAGTTCTTTATGCCTTCCTGTAAATATTCCCCACTAATTTTAAATAATTCTACCACTTCATACTCCCCCTCACACGCACTGAAAAGGCTGATATACAAGCATATTAATAAGGATCTTGTCATTTAACCACTGCACGAGATATTAGAGGCAATTAATGGTGTTTATTTGCTGGTAACACAGGCATTCCCAACTCCAGCTCGAGAATCCTCGATGGCTTCATGTGACTTGTAGGGTATTAGCGATGGGTCAGAAGTTGGGCCCCCCCCTCGGGATTAGCCTACGGTTGGAGCGACTGCTTTGCATCAAGCAGGAGGAACCTGCAGTTGCACAAGAACTACCGGCTGCTCTGTTCCATAGGAGGGGGCTGGTAACAAAACATGGCTAGGTGTGCGTGGGTCCATTCATCGAAATCAACAGAGCGATAAGGAACGATTTTCAGACGCATCGCACCAAGTTGTAAGCTAAATCCAAACGCAACCAGAACAAGGAATTCTTGCTCCGATCAGATTTGACACAGCAGAAATTCTGGAGAAATCTCTCCAAAGGCTGCTGCTCAAGACCACCGCAAAGCCAAGCCACCACCACCATCACCCCAAAAAACAAAACAAGAAACCACAACCAAGGTAAATTCATTTGAGACTCTTCATTTGTAGGATTGTGAAGCAACAGGGAATGATTGAGCAACTGAGAGGAACCGGCACTGCCTGGGGGGGTCCGTCTCCCCCCTGGTCACTGGCTGCAGGTGCTGGCAGCAGCACACAGAGGGTCCAGCTCTGCCCCCAGCCCAAGGTGTGTATTTTTTGGCACCTGAGAAACTCACTGCTGGGCTCACGGAGTGGACATGGGGATACGCTCTGCTGTACGCAGCCATCTGGCTCGCAAGTAACGGCATGAGAGGTTTTTTTACCTGAGCACCTTTATTAGCCCCAGCAGTCCCACACACTGAGACGTGCACATCACGGAGGTCTCTTTGCAGACGCCCCTGCATGTACGATGTGCAGGTGGGCACACCAGCCTCCGGAGATTGTACTCGCACAAGCACACATCCCTGGTGGGTTTGGCTCATGAGACTGTGAGCATGCGTTTTGTCAGAGGAGATGCAGAAAATGCAATCATTAAGGGTGAGCTCCCAAGCCACCCCTAAAGGAGATGATCTGGAAAGGTGAGTTTGTCTCATGACTTAGTCACAGGATAAAAGCCGGCCCGAGGGACCAGGACTCACATCGCCAGGTTCAGTTTCCAGTTCCACCATACATAGTTTCTTCATGTGACCATGGACAGGTCGCTTCATTTCTGTCTCAGCTTCCCCAAAAAGGAATAAAATCTCCTCCCCAAACACAGGAGATTGAGGACCAGTTCCTGGAGCAGCTCTTCAGCCTCCTGGGACGGTGCCTCCACCACGCCGCGGGCAGAGCCGCGCTTCGTGCCTCTCCCCAGCGAGAGGCAGAAGGGGCTTTGCTTGGCTCACCGCGCGGACGAGGTTTTGTTGTGTCCTCCTCTCTACATCTGTCCTCTGGGTCCGGCCACAGCTGGTTGCGTCGCAGAACGGCACTAAACTACACCGACCTGTAATGGTCCCCCGGGGCCTCCGACCTGGCTGCGCAGCTCAGTGGAGCGCGGCGTGTCCCGGCCGCACGCCCCGCCGGCCCTGACTCACCCCTTGCGTGCCGCAGGAGGAGCAGCTGCAGCAGCCACGGACACGGAGAATCCCTCGGTGCCCAGCTGGGAGCTGGCAGAGGGCTGTGTGCTGGCTGGTAGGAAAAAGCAGAAGAGGCTGGCTGAGGTAGCTGTGGGTGAGAAGCTCAGGGTTTTACTGGGAGTCCTCCTTCATATTTTATTGTGAGAGCTTTTGCCGCAGCGAGGACAGTCCTGCTTCACGCCGTGTCCTCTCCTGCACCTCTGGCGTCTGCCTGCTTCCACCCCCGTTAATAACCTACTCTGTCATTTACAAGGGAGGAGATACCCTCAATTAAAAATTTATCCACGATGAAAAAAAAACATTCAAGCGCCTCCAAACACCCTCTTCTCAAGTCAGCCAACACTTCCCTGACATTTTCTGGGACTCGGTGCTGCTGTCACTTAAGAGACTGGGCCTCCAGAGGCACACACTGACCGGCTGGCCCACCACACTTCTGCAAGGCGACGGGAAAGCCCACAAAAGAAGCAAGCTGGCTGGAGCTGGCCCGTGCTCCCATTTCTTCCGTGGAGACACCGCATGTCAACAGTTAACTTCCCTTTGTTCCCATCCGAATGATTAAGGTTTGAAGCTTGCCTGGTGACATCACCCGAGTTTAAACATGCTGGATATGGTCCAGGGAGCCAAAGTTATTGCTGACCCCATGGTTACTGATCCGCTCTGCAAGTAGCTGATGTCTGCTCTCACTTTATGAATTATTTAATGGGTTAAAGATTGGTCAGGTCTTCTTTATGCAACGTACAGCTACGGAGTGGGCAGGAGGACATAAACATGCACTAACAAGGTTAAAGTCATATACTGTAACTACACTGTCTGTTTTCAGCTTGCAGCTTTATTGACTTAATCATGCCGGCGCTGCAGCCAACAAATCATTAAATCCATTCCATTCTTCTGCTGGTTCCCAACCACAAAAACAGAGGCAGGCAAACACGAAGTGAATCCCGAGAGGGGGTGGGGAGCGGCGGGGTGCGGGGCTGGGAAGAACAGTGGGATCACTATGGAGTGCCGCGCCGGCCCCTCGCTGCCAGCACAAAGACGCCAAATCTGTCTTTACGGACTAAGTGGTTTCATGGTTTAAAGTGACACACTCGTTTGTTCCTGTTTTGTAATGATTAGAAGAAAGGAGAAGGGGGGTGGGGGTGTAAAAAAAAAAGGAGTCAAAAGCAAAGGCAGCGTCTCCGTGCCGTACCAGCGTGTGTGCGTGCCCTCATGCCACGCACCAACCTCTCCCAGGAGCGAAGGGCAGGGCCAGCCAGGAGGAGATCTGGGCGCCCGCTGCACCCCGGGGGGCTCGAGCCCTGCACCGCGCTCGCTGCTAATCCGCGGCGCAATGCCGGCGTAATGAAGAGTTCAGCACAGAAGAGAGAAGACGTGCGGCATTCAGTCAGTCCTCCCGCTGCCCTCCGGGAGCAACTGCGACCACTGCGAGGATGGAAGTCCCGGCGGGCAGAGCCAAGGAGCAGCTTCACTTTCAGACAAAGGCTTTCCTTTCTGACCTGGTGCTTAGGGCAGCTTTTCACATCCACCGTTAGGTCCCCAGGCAGAAGTGCTCGGATTGTCAGCAGGTGTCCCACCAAAGTCAGCAGCCTGCCAAAATGCTGGTTCGAGGTCTGAGTTACCCAGGTTTGAAAACGGAGCTGTCATCTTACCACTTTTGAATGTGTAAGATCTGTGGTCGTCACTGCTGTCATCCTCATTCGTTTCTTGCTGGAAATGATCTTCTCAATCGCCACAAAACACAAGCGGCTTGCTCTGTGCTAGGGGAACATCGCGTCAGGACGCTGCTCCTCTGCGTTACAAGCAGGCTACAGAGGAAGAATTTAGCATGAGCTCTTGGAAACCTCCAGACAGCAGCGTGCCTTGCTTCTTTTAGAGATGCTAGACACAGCCTATTACCAGCTTCCCTCCACCGAGCGAACGTGCAATAAATTCCCCTTTTCTGGGAAAGACTCAGCTGCGGCAGGAGAGATTCCCAGCCCCTTTCTACCTATTCTGAAAAGAAGGAGCAGCCAGCGAGCTCCCATCTCCTGGGTACAAGATGCTTTGAGCCCCCTGTAAGGATAACTCAGGACTCGGTATGAGATGCACCGCAGCAGACCTTTCTGAACGCTGTTGTTATTCCATTTTCCAGTTGTTTTCTTTAGCCCCAAACAATCTTTCTTACAGTTTGAGTTCCAACCTCGCCTTCTTTTGTTTACCAGTCTCCAGATCCCTGCCACCTAGAGACGTCTCCTGGCTCCACGTATTGCAAATAAACATATCATTACTCGCCGCAGCAGTCAGCCAGAATTCGCTCGGAGGAGCTGCCAGAGAAGAGCCCGTCCCCAGCCCCGCACTGCTCACGGTGGGGAGGCAGAGGAGCACCGCCAAGGTCCTGCTTCACCGCGCTGGAAAACCAGGACGGGGATGAACATGCTGTCCGAGGCAGAACTCAGCTACTTCAGGTACCTGCACGGCTTTCACCTTTGCGGAGCTGTGCGCACTGCAGCGCCACAGCTGCTGCTTCCAGCGACGGGAAGTAAAGGCCCACCTAGCTGCAGACGGAGCAGCTCCACATCTCCAGGTTCGGGTGAAGATACCCTCTCGAGAACCTTTTCTCCACTGGGAGGAGTGGGAAGAAGGATGGCTGACAACGGGCAGGGCTAAACCCACGGCTCCCAAGTCCCCAGCCGGTGCAGAACCAGACTTTTTTCCTTTTGGCTGGAGCTCAGCAGCCTGTGCTCGGCAGGACAGGCTCCCCACCGCTCCGCCCCCACCTTTCCATCCGTGCACACTCACAGGGCCCGGCTGGCAGAGCCAAGGCCGGGAGGATGGAGATGGCCACCCAACGAGCACCTTATCATCACCCTGCGCTTATCAACAGGACGTGGACACGCAGAGGAGGCTCCGGCCCCGCAGAGGCAGCCGACACGCTGCCTCCAAGGGAAGCGACAGTTGCGGTGGTGTTTTAGGAACGACACACCCAGCCAGGAGTAACACCAGCCAGGCTATTTATAACCAGCCCCCGGTTCCAGAGGCTTAAAATAGCTCTGCTTTTGTTTTTACGTTTTAAGGCAGATCCACGCTTGTATATCCACGCAACTCCACTGGCGGGCTCCACATCGGACGCGGAGCAGCTGGTCTGGGCAGGGAGGGAAGGTGCTCCTCACCTCCCTGCTGAAAATAGACCGCAACTTCCCTCTACTCCTTCCCCTCAGCCAAAATGATCAGAGCTCCCAGGCCGAATTCTGCTTATTTTCACCTACAGCCAGGCTCTTCCAAGCCCACCAAGCGAGGGACAGGCAGCTCTGCCCGCAGCGGAGCGGAGGAGCTGTTTCTCCCAGGAGGCAGCACGCGGCCCCACGCGCACTGCCCTTCGCAGCAGCCGCCGCAGCGTCTCTGCAGGAGTTACTGGGTCCTCCAGTGCAGCAATCCTGACTGCTCGGTTTGGTCTGGTGGTGGTGTTTTGTTTTGTTTTTTTTAAACAACAAAGGTCAGTTTACAGAGGTAGTCAAACAACCCACAGCCGTGTCTCTGAAATGAGAGCTCTCTGTGGCTTCCGCCCAGGCTTTGCTATTTGTTCTCTGCTCCCCGGTGCCACCGTGTACCCCCCCTGGCATTTCTTAATGACGGAGCACCCGTGTGCTCTTTGTAAAACAATTATAAAATATTCAGGGCAGGAGCAAAACTCCTCGTGCAGCCAAGGCTCCGGCAGGCTGCATAGGTGTCAAATGGTAAATCGTCAGGCGTTTGGGTTTAATTGCCGAGTTATTTATACCCTGGAACTTGTTATTAACGTAGGACAAAACAGAACCTACTGTTACCCATAATTAAAGGGGCTATTATGGGACTGCAAGAGCACGGATGGCCCCAGCCAGACCACCCCTCATTTGGCAGCGGCGACTGGTGCAGGGAGGGACAGGAGCCAGCGGCCCCATCTCGAGGTAAAGCAGCCAACAGCTCCCAAGGGGTTGGTCTCAGCACGTGAGTGTGGGGCTGCGCTCGCCCCAGCCCTGCACCCCTCCTCCTGCAGCCCCAGAGACCTGGCACAAAGCCGGGGTGCTTCTGGAGGAGGTGGCGCAGGGGCGCGATCCCACCTTTCTTTCCCCACCAGCAACTCCTTTCTGACAAAGGGGCACGCGGATAGGGCACATCCTGGATTTGGCCGGGAGTTGCATAAGCATCCTTGTTAAAATTCAGGATTAACAGGTTATATTTTCATTCGCGAGATCCTTATCGGCACGGAGAGAGGTTTCCGATTTCACCAGCACTAATCAGGACGCCACAATGGATTTCCGGTCCCAGCGACGAGGCTCAGGAGCCTTTGCAGGCTGTGGAGCCGGTTTTAATTCAAATCTAGCTATTGTAGGCTGCATGTTGAACAGATTAAAAAAAAAAAAAGTCACTTACATGCTACCGCACCTTATTTCTAAATCCATTTCGTACAGACACAAATTCCCCTGACCACCGCAGCACCTGGCAGCTGCTCTCCCTGTCCAGACCGGCGCCCTCCATCCCGCCGTGGCTCCGAGCGGCGATGCCCACTAGGGTTTTGGGCCATAAAAGAAACGTGCCAAAACCCTGCGCCGTTCCCCACCTCAGCTGCTGGTTTGTACCATTAAGGCCACGCAAAAATAAGCAGCAAATGTGTCTCGCATGAAGAGATGAGCGTGCCACGAGGGGCCGTGCTCCTGAACGGCGCAGGGCGGCGTGCTGCGCATCGAGCCGCCTCGCGCGGGGGCAGCCCAGCAGAGGAGGGGCAGCTGGCCTGCCAGGACAGTCAAGAGCAAAGCTGCCGATGCCGTGATTATAACTGGGAGGCCAAACAGCGTCCTGAGAGGGAGTATCTTTGTGGACAGAGAGGGGAAAGGCTCATTGACAACTGGCTTCAGCAGATGAGTAAATTAGAGCCGGGTTACAGCCTTCGTGTTCTCCCCCTGCCTCCGCCCCCAAGGACTCTGTGAGTCAGTGGAACCGGAGGAAAAATACACACTAAATTCTGCAAGTGCGGGAATTAAAGAGACATCTACACAGCTCGCCTCTGGCGCTTGATACCAGCTGCAGAACTGGGTTAGCTTGACATTGCTGCTGGAGGTGAACAGACCCAGAAAGGCTGGCTGAGCAGCCGGCAAGCAAAGCCCCGCTCCGGCAGGCAGGTGAGCTGGAAGCTGACGGGCGTCTCCCTGCCGAGGCACGGGGACGCGATTTTAATGTCTTAAATCTGGGAGTGAAAGCAATTAAGGAAAAACTCTGCTTCCTGCACGAACACGAGCTTCAGACAGTTTGGGATTACGAGACAGATGCAAATCTGCAAGAACGGTCTGAGCGCACGCATGCCTGAGCGCCTGAGACCCTGCAAGCTCTCCGAGGTGCAGGGAAGCCTTGCTGGGCTTTGCCAGCTCAGGCACACTTTGGTGCTGGATCTTTTACAGGTGAGGACGCCACCAAATCAAACCCGCTGCCAGCCACCGGTCGGGGAGACGGACGCAAGCGGATATCACAGCTCCAAAGAGGAAATCTCAGATGCCTCGTAAATCCCGCTGCACGGAGCCCTGCATAGCAGGGGGACTCGCTCAGCGCCTCACCGGGTTCGTCTGCTCAGCAAATGCACGAAGCAGCCTGCGAGGTGCCACGGCCCGGGGTGAATCGCGGCCAGGATGGCAGCCGGCTGCCCCTCTGCAAGGCCCCAGAAATCACGGCCTCACCCCCCTGACACCTCTGAGGTCAGGACAGCCCAGAAATTAAACAGCGCTGGGGAGCTGGGAACTCCTCCCAGCTTCACTGCACGTGGCTCAAGGTGCGACTTGAAGGCCACATTTAATTCGCTGCCAGCCTTTGGCTTCGGACTGCCCGGAGAAGGCCGTGGAGAGGTCACCGCTCTGCCTTGGCTGAAGCTGTCCCTCTCCCGATTTCTTTCCTTTCCCTTCCCACTGGCTGCCCTAAAACTGAACTACCCTAGCCACCAGCCACCAGCTGCGGCAGGGGAAGGCGGCGTTCAGGAACACACGTCGGAACTGAGCCAGAAGCAAACAACACATGTCTGGGTTAAGCTGCAGAGTCCTTTTTCCTTAATACTTTCCTTTCTCTCCCCATTTGCTGTGGGCGTGCAGGGAAGGGCAGAAAGGCTGACACAGACGAGCCCAGCAAGCTCTGATACTTCTCCCGGCTTGGCGAGGTTCCCTCAGGGCCGGAGCTGCGGTTGCTGCGGGGGTCAGATAGGAGGAGGGAGGACAGGGGAGGGAGAAGGGGAAAAAATGAACAGCTGCAAACCAATTACGGCTGACTCTGCCGTCCTGTCCAACGCAGCCCGTCAATCTAATTCAGCCTGGTGCCTCTCTTCCTTCAGCCGTCTGGTGCCTGCCTGGGATTCAGGAAAGGGGCTGTCTGACTGCCCACTTTGTCTCACAAGCCAAAGGGGCCCTTCCCAGCCACAATTTCCAAAGGAAAGAGATCTTGGCTGGCGGTGTCTCTTCTCTTCTGAGAAAACAGGCGCTGAATGTAGTGGCGGCAGCTTTATAACCCTCTCCTGCCCTTCCTCAGCAAACAACCCGAGAGGAGTTTGAGCACGAAAATGACCCTGCCGGCTCCTCAGCTCGGCAGTTGTCTCACAGCACAATGAATCAATTAGCGGCCGATCATTATTGCAGTAACTCTATCTTGCACGAGCAAGATTTTATACACAGATAGAATAGGATGTTTTCTGCTCGTTTCCTTCCTGCCATTCCAATCACGAACTACTGTTAAAAATACATCGCCTTGAAAGCTCGGGATATTTGCAGGCGTGTGCTCCAGCTGCCCAGATGGACGCCTGGGTGCTGCTCTGCACGGCAAAGGTACGCAGGGACAGCGGCGATGGGGGCACAGACCACAGCTGGGTTAGAAACTCCCACAGGGCATACGCAGAAGGTCATCTCGTTTTCAAGCTCCTAATCTAAGGGATTACTTTAATTCCTCTGGCCAACTGTTTTGGTTTATAATCTACAGTGCAGGATTCCTTCCAGCGTGTCTAAGGAGGCACTTGTCTGGGTATTTCTTCAGAAATTAGCAAAGCTGTTCTGTCTGGAAGGGTTAGTGCAGCACTAAGAGCCTTTTAGTGCCCAGGCAGAAGAAGAAAATGGGCTCTGCTAAGAGACCAGGGCACAATTCAGCGTACTTGTGGTTAAGGTTGGCAGTAATCTAGACAGCAGTTGGGTACCCTCCCTCCGGTTTAATCAAGATGGAAATAGGCAAAAAAGCGTATTTTAAATGCACTTAGGCAACGTTTCATCTTATGAAAAGCCTCAACATTGTTCATTACCGTAAGCAGAAAAGAAAAAGAATCACAGAGAGAGAAAGATTTTAGCTCAGTGTACTAAAAAATTCTTTATGGAGTATGAAATCTGAGGAACCTCAAACAGCACCTCGGTAAGCTCAGGCACAGCGGTGCTGCCTATGGCTTCAGCCTCGAATGGAGGAGCACAACCAAGCCAGGAGCCCCTTTCTGATCTTATCCCACACAGGGTCTCTGATGGGCACAGTTCTTTCTAATTTAAAAATGATGTGTATGGACAGGAAAAAGCTCAGACTCTGAGCTTCTGGATTCTCATGTTGTCCATTTCACCCTCATTGCCAATATTTTTCTCTTAATAATAAAAAGATCTGATTAAATTGTCATGTTTTCTTTTACCAAGTGAAAAATAGAACATAAATAAATGTTGGGAATTTTAGACAAAGTCCGGAACTCTGGGAAAACACCAATACATCTAGCCATTTCTTTTTTTTTTCAGCTGAAGAAAGATTTACTTACATTTCAGGACCATCACACAGGCTATGGTGATGTTATCAGCATTTCTCTGTTCTTGCTGACCTTAAGTACTCTTAAAAACCATTAAATGCATAATATTTTCTGATAATAGAATGCCATTCACATTTCAGTCCCAATAACTCACTTTAATGAGATAAGAACCTACACACCAAATACGTCCACCTCTGTTTGAGAAATATTAGCCCGCTTTTGGGAACTGCGGGATCGCAGCGAGCGACCTCAGGAGCCCACCAGCGTGTTCCTGGAGAACCCGTAACTCCCACCTACCTCCAGAGGAATTTGAGATGCGTAGGGATTGCACAAGCAGATGTTAATCTGCAGGGAACAACACAGGTATGGGCAGTCTGCATTTTTGCTTTAAGCAAACAAGAACCAACAAGACTATTAACGACAGCAAACAGCACCGGTTTTCTAGCTGCACGCAGAAATAGGCTTTAAAAACAACTGTACTCCTTCAGTGAGTCACTGCATCGTAAAGAGAACTCTTACAAGAAACTTCTCGTTGTTTACAAAATTCCCCCCTACATATTTTCTAATTCATGCCTTCCCACTCACACCACACGTACTAACCCGGGAAAGAGAGCCGTACGAGACAGAAACCTGACGCTTCCATCAAAAAAAAAAACCCACACAATCATCGATATTTACTCCGGGCACCTTCACTTAACAGGCTCTCCGCTTTTTCTGCAGTCGAACAGCAACCGAAATCTGAGCAGAGACTTTCTGATCGAGCTGCCAGGAGGTCGCCCAGCCTTCCCCTGGCGCGGGAGCCGCAGCTCGGTGGATGCTGGAAGATGCCCTCGTGCTGCCGCTCTGCCCGCAGCGCTCCCCCGGTGCGGAGCTCGGCGCAGCGCTCTCGCCCAGCCAAGGACGAAAAAATACAGCAGGAATAGCTTAATTCCAGCTCTAAATGAGCTCAGCGGGGAATCTAAACAGTCAAGTCAATTGCCAGAATCTGCACTTTTCAACCTCGTTCTGCTCCTTTGATCAGCCTGAATTTGGAGCTGCAGCGATTAATGGACTAATAGAGGAAGTCACAGGATGCCTCTCGGGAGGAGAGGGAAAGGAGAAAAAAGCAGCTCATCCCCGCTCTGCATCTCCTCTGCAAGCACCACACTTCCGCACAGCAAACTGAAGTGCCACTGCAGAAAGTGAGCCGAAAGGAGGGAGAAAAAGGGGGCTGTCTGAAATAAATGATAATAATAAAACCCATAATTCATTAATTGCTTAAACACGCCCTTTGAAGCAAGGGTAAAAGAAAACAGACCATCCAAATACAAGTGCCTTGTAAACTGCGCTTCAATCCAGTAGAGTAACAGTTTATACTTAATAATGCCAGAGAGCACAGGAAATATTAAACACATTCATTAGGCCAGGAGAAGCTTCCAAAAGCCCCGAGTCTTTAAGTACTGGGAGAAATTGATTTGTTTATGCCAGAGATGTGCACTACCCATATCCCAGGATAGCACAGCCTCATCTTTCTGCAAAGGGAAGAAACACATTCACACTGCAATCAAAAAAGGACAAGAGCTTTCCTTGCTTTTGTGATGCTGTGCCTGACAAGGGGGCACTTGTCTTCCTGCAAGGGGCAAGTTGTGTTTCTGCTACTCAGGACTAAAAAAGCAAAGCCCAGAGAACTGCAAGCCATCAGTGGACTGATTAAAATGAGAACTTCTTCAAAGTATTAGCCCTAGAAAAAACAAAAAAACAAAACCAAACTCAACATGGCCAAAAATCATTCAAACATAAACGTGAACTAAGGCAGGAACATGAAAGCTTCCAACTCTTTCTTTTTTCTTTTTCTTTTTTTTTTTTTTTTTGTGGCAGAACTAATACGGCACTGCCAATGATTACGCCTGCCCTTTGCTGCATCCTTTTCCTCCATCTCTGGTCTTGAGCATACAAAGACGTGCATACATGATTCACTCTGCTCTCAGAAATAATCCTGCAGCCGTCCTGGGATGACCTCCCACTGTGTAAATTTAGGTGTGTGCGCCTGAATCTTTACAAGATCAAGCCGCTGAAGTGAGGTGGCAGCCTGGGATATCAAACACACTGCTCTGTCCTCGTTACAGGGCTCCCCCCTCCTTGCGTGGGTCCCGAACGATTCTGTCAGGGGGAAAAATAGCTCGGCACAGCTTGGCATAACCTGCATTCAAATCTGCATCTGTCTGACTCTGATTTGAGGTATCTGATTTTCATTATTGCAATGAAAACTGTGAAAGTGTTTTGCTGGTCATACAGAAAGCACTACTCATGTTACAGCAACGTATTGCCTGTCTCGGTCTTCTAACATCTCCCTGTGCAAAGGGTTAAATTGTAATACAGGATTGCTTTTTGTTAGCAGTCAGCAGAGCTTCTAAGAATTACATACTGATATGATAATTTTTGCCTTTAGATATGCTATAAAAAATTTAACCTAAAAATGTACATGTAATGGAGTGATTAGCCTTCAAAGCCCTAAGAAGCGCTGCTTCGTTCTGATGCTGAATTTTTATCAATTATTAGCGCAGGCTGCTTGAAACAGTCCAAAGTGCTCGAGACAGAAATATGGCAAAGCCACCATGGCAGACTGATACGCTTCCTAAATGGCCAGAGTTTTTGAAGACAGCTCGTAATAGTGTTTGGCTTTCAAACCTTAATGTTAACAGCTTTGATGGGACTGCTTCTAATTTGTATTTAAGACCCATTACCTCTTCCTCTAAGCAATCTTCACGAGACATCATTTGTTCCAGGGGGATATTTGCCATACAGAGCAGATCTGTAATGGCCGTTAATTCACACCATTTTGCTCGCTCCTATATTAATCAGCAAACTGTGAATCATCCCAGTGTTTCCAGACTCGCAGATGTACGAGGGAACCAACGAAGCCAGTTCAGTTTCTCTCCCCATTCAGACGCGGAGACAATATCAGTTCCTGTTTACAGCCACTGCTTTGTTTTCCCCCACCCACACGCTGAAATTTCTCCAAAATGCCCAGAGAAAAAGAAAAAGAGACTGAGTTCACTTTACCAGGAAAGTTATTTCTAGGTATTGCATCTGAAGCAAAACATGTTTGTACTTTTCTTCGTGTGCAGCGTTGACTGCAGGGAGGCAGAAACGGCAGAGGGACAGACCCGAAGGACGAAGTGGGCAGCTCGTGTCACCCCACCCTGCCGAACAGCCCTACGCGATTTATCGCCAGCTGAAGGGCTGTTCCATTTCTCCGCCTGCTTTTCGTTCTCGTCGTTTGAGTAGCCTTCGCTTCTCTAAGTACTTCTGCCTTGCGAAGGGCAGATGCGATTTTGGGCTGCTGCACAGCCATACTGGGTGGAAACAACCCCCCAAAACAAGGGCACAACCCCTGCGATTGCAATATCCTGGCAGAAATTATTAGAAGTAACCGTTGATTTGGGCGTCGAATTTGAGAGGGGCAGAAGGGCATGGCCTGGGGGAGGTGAGCGTGTTTTCTGAGAGCCAGGCTGCTTTTAGCTTGAAGTGAGCCCCCCAAGTCACACGGTTCAGTAAGACAGAAAATACCTAGCCAGTGACCAACCAGGTTTTCCAAAAGGAGGCATAAACTGGCACTGAGACGTTCTGGGGTCGATGGGAGTTTACAGCACAGATGAAGCCAGAGCTGCAGTGGGGTCAGGGAAACCTCACTGCCACTCATCAGCCGGCCGTGCTATGAGCGTGCCTCATCAGTGCCAGGATTAGGGGTGCGCTGACTGGTAAGTGAGGGTGCAAGCAGAGGGTCTCAACAACACGAACAGGGGTTAGGGGTGGGTATTTTTAAGACTGGGACGCAGGAAGGAGGTGCATTCATTACGAAGCCATCAGTCACTGCGAGAAGGTCCCTGAGTCTTCCCCTTTCACACTGAGATTTCTAGGATGTTTATAACTTCGCTGCACCTAAGGGCACAGTGAGAAAAAATACATGTTCCAACTCTTTTCTCAACTGCTTATGAATTAAAGATGTCTGCATATGGATTTTTTTTTTCTCTGTGGTGATAAAAAAAAAAAAAAGAAAAATGGGTTACTTGAAAAAAAAGAAAGCAAGAAAATCTGTAGCTGGGGCCTGATTCAGCCAATGTTTAGCCCAGAAGCAACCCGGGAATGCTGCTACCAAGTCAACTAGAAAAGCAGGGAGAAGCTGCCCACCGCGGCTGGCAGGATCGGGGTGGTTTTGGTACAAGCGGGTGTCGGAACATGGTTTCACATCAGATGAATCAGACACGTCAGCACGGTAGCACCACTTTCCCTATACATGCGAGAGAAGAGGCTCTCTCCTACCCCCACAGCAGAGCAAAAGGAAACAACTGTCTGTTGCTTAAAGCTCAAAACCACAAAAGCACTTTTTTTTTAAAGAGTTAATGCAGGATCGGTGCGCGATGGCACACAGCGCTGCTCATCCCACCGCCGCACAGCACCGCGAGGACGGGGCGCGGGGATTCAGCAAGCAGAAAGCTTTTAAAAGCAGCCCGTCCTGCTGAAATTTGGGGACTTGTCCTAAATTTCTCCAGGATAAGTCACGTTTCCATCTATGTGTTCACGGCACATAAGCACTGCTACTTTTCTTTTGCCACCAAAAAAACGGACGCTGCCAGGTCAGGCGGTACACACGCCACTTTCTGCTCCTGCAGGGAGCGATGAGAAATGCCCCCAGCACCCCCACGGGGGTGTCTGTACCCTAAGCCCCAAACTTTGGGCAGAACTTCCTCCTTTTTATTAAAACTTAGCAGCTAACGAGGGAAAGAGTGGACCGCTCAGGGAGCTGCAGCTTTGCTGCGTTGTACAGCCCCGGCACATTTCGGAACCACGAGGGGTGGGGGGCTCCCGGCACCGTGCTCGGGACTGGGGCTATTTAGAAACTTCTCTGCAGATTACTCCCCCTGGGCTGATGTGCTACGTGAAGGCCAAACTGCTTTCAGCACGACAGATAGCTAAACTGGAGGGAACGATGAGTGCATTAGGCAGAGCTGCTGGAAATAACAATGCCTGTAAACGTCTTAAAACACACGCCAAAGAACAGCGAAGGTTAAGACGTGGCTACAAAGACTCGACTACACCAGAGAAATGCTTTGAAATACCTGCAGCCTAATATAAGAGGACACATGCAATTTAAAAAACAACATGAAAGAGCAACAGGGTAAGAAGATCAGATCTGAACTGATTTATTCTTTTTTTTATCTCGACTCCTGCAGTTCTGAGAGTAGCAGATTACTGTTGGCGTGCTCAGGCCCAACACCCCATTTCTTTCCACAAGTTTACTCCTTTCTTTCCCAAACTCACCCGGCACTACTTACTTGCAGAGGAAGGCAGGGCAGGGGAAGGTGGCAGTGCTATCATCTCAGCCAAGCTCCTTTGAGGCTCACTTGAAAGAAGGGAGGAGGTTTGAAAAAAAAAACACCAACCCCGTTGCAACTGCACAGCTAAATATAAATTCCGAAATGACCATTCAAGAAGATGTTTTTACATCTGCGGAGAGGTCAAACTCCAGGCTCAGCCTTATTGCTCTCTGTAATCCAGATTCATCACCAGCTTCCTTTATTCGCCTAGTCAAAGGCACTTAATTAGCTGAAGGGCTTGTTGCTGTGCCTTCAAAAGCTCTCCACTCCCTCAAAGGCTTTGCTCTGGTATTGTGCTACCATGGCCCTTTGAAATCAAATCTGTTTTTCTTTTCCACAGCATTAGTAAAAGAAAAAAAAAAAAAGAAAAAGTAATATTTTAAAAACTTTTTTTCAGTGGAAAGGAAAAAGGGGAGAAAAAAGAGATGATGAGCAGGAAAGATCACGCAGAACTTCACTCAAAGCGCCTTTACAGAGAGGTTTGACACTTAAAGAAAAAAGGGAGGGGGCAAGGAGGCTGGCAGAGGGAAAAACACATAAAGCAGATACAATCTGTTACTTCTAGCCTTACTAATACACGACACTGCCGTTTGTTTTGTGTGTTAGGAAGACTCCTTGCGATGTCTTGGAAATCCCAAACAAAACGTGATTTTTCCCTGTATTTACGACACGACTGTATGCACTCAGAGCCTGGGGGCTGAGATCTCTGCTGCTCCGAGCTCCTGACCAACCTGAGCTGATGAAGCTAAAACGCTGCAGAATCAGAACAGTCCCACCTACCATCCACGGCGTGGGGACTTTTCATGGGCAGAAATAACAACACAGCGTAGAACTGCCAGGAATCGCTCCACAGTATTAACATTTCTATTAACATTATATTAATAAAAGCTGTATTTTGTATCCCATTATATTTATTTAACCTTTAACATCTAAGCTCTGGGTCAGTTTGCTCTTTATAACAGTGCTCTTCTGCAGTTTTGTTTCTATATTTAGAGCACTCATGCTCAGAAACAAGATTTTCTGTTTATTTATTTTTTTCTCCTAGTATGTTTAATCCAGCTCAGGGGTTTTGGTGCATCTCCTCAACCTCTAATTTACCCTGCCAGCCCAGATACTGTATTGCTGCTTTTACCACAGTTAAAGAAACACTATCTAGTCCTTTTCAGAGCTTTTTGATCTGCAGCGTGTTCTTTACTATCTCATGCAGTCCACATACAGTAAAACACAGACATTTTTTTGCAAATGATATTATTTCTCTCTGTTTCTTCTGCTATAATTTTTCTTCTTCCATCATTTTTGGCAACGGAGCTGCAACAAGCTTGCCCTTCGCTGCCAGCCCAGTATACAGCGATCTGGATGTCAGCAGGAATGCGGCGCGCTCTAAGAATAGCACATTTGGTTCCTACAGAGCAAGTGCAGCTCAGAAATGCACAGCGTGTCACACCCAAACAATGGCTATTTATTATCCGTGGCCCCTCAACAAAACAAGCTTTTAAATTGTGTTTGCTTTTAAGCGCGTTACGGAGCAGTGGGCAACGCTGCCCTCCTCCCCGAGGCCCTGAAACTTTAACTTGGGCAGACTTGGGCTTGGAAAACCAGTGGTCAACCAAAAGGTTTCTTTTATTCTGGCCTGAGTGAAATGCAAAGATCAGCAGCTCCCCTTCACAGCATCAGGAGAAGCCTCCTTTGCTTTCTCAAGGACCTGTGTCTGGTCTTCCATTGCCAGAAATAAAAGAGCTCTTCTGAAAGCAGTGGAGTGGTGGCAGCACGGCTGAAGGTAGAATTGGGCCCACTATTTCTGACGTGCCAAGAGGGATGATCTGCAAGTACAAACTGCACTGAGACACGAAAATCAGGGAGATGCCCAACTACTCAACCTGCCTGGGCAGATGCAGCCTTCCACGCACCCAGAAGCAGCCCCCTGAAGGCCGAGTGGCTGAGCTGAAGCCCAGAAAGCAGCGTGCGATAGTTCAGGAGACTCCTTGGCTCTCTGGCATTTAATACCGTCTTTATATCGGGGATTTATGAGCCCAGACCTTTGAGTGTAATTTCACTCAGCAAGCATCAGTACTGCATGAGCAAAATGAAAACCTGCACATATCCACGGGAGCACCGCGAGCACCACCAGGCTTTGCGGTATCACACAATGCAAGCTGTCAGTGCCTGAATCAATATCTGTCAATGCTCAACAATAAAGACGTAGTGCTTCAGATGTGAAAAGATTAGACGTTATCAGATTTACCAGTTGTCCAGGCAAGATGGGCTGGGGGATGCGGCCTGATTACACTGCAGAGATGTAACATTAAGCACAAAAAGCGTGCAGCTGGGAGGCACCGGGAGGAACCCGGCTCGTGCAACGTGGAGTCTTTGCTTTAATACGCATTAAAACAACAGCAAAAAGCTCACTCCGGGTCTATGTCGCAGCCGCTGCTCTCTTCCCCATGTTGCTCTGCCTGCTACAAGGATCAAATTTCATGGTTTATTGTTCTCCCTCCAACTGGCCACCATCCACATTCTTCTTCTGCACAAAGCTGCACCTCTCGCTCAAAAGGAGGGAGCACTGTGCCTTCGTTTTATAAATTTTAGTCACATTTACAAACACACACACACACACCGAGTGAGGAGATGACTTTTAAACACTAAACAACATTCCAGGGAACGCTGCTATTTTTCTTTCAGCATATTTCTGTGAATGAGGCTAAAAAAGGCAATTTTCCACCAGGCAGTTACTGATTTTTGAAGATGGAGAAGTTCTCTCCCGTCTTCCGAGTCTTTAGCTTCTTGCCTTTTAATGAAACAATTGCTCTGTGTTTGAGGAGTCCTATTCATCACCAGCCTTAGGAGAGGGTTGGCACTGTGGTTCTGAAAAGCTCAGATTCTGCTCAGACACACTGCTGGAAATCAAAACCACAGTCACTGAAGCCACTTCGTTAGAGTGAACTGAAACTGTTACACAGCAGGCTGGGTCCCAAACTCCACTGTGTTTCAATGCAGATAAGAGATCTATTGCAGACAAATAACAGATCTACACGCTATGTTCAAACAAACAGCAAGTAGCCCAGAATTTTAAGGTTTCATACCTCAAATGTTTTTCCATTTTCTGTCATCCTTTCACTCAAAAAAAATCCCTTTTTTTTTGTCATTTGCTTTTAATTCAGCACTCAAGTTCCATTTTCTCCTACGAGGCTCACAGTAAATTATCAAAACCCAGCAAAATGTTCTGCTCCTGAACATCCACCGTCCTTCTTAGGCAGCTCAGCAGACTGTAAAACTGAAGCAGTGTCATCTGGTGTGTAATTAATGTAATAAGTCTTACTTGTAAAATGAGGGAGGCACCAGGAGCTTACCTAACTCGTCTGAAAATGTACGATGCTCATCACCTGTAATCATTGTCTTAACTGTCCTTAATCATTACTGATAGTTGCCAAATTACAGTAACTCTCTTCCTGACACTAAGAACCAGCTAAAAACGCAGCCCATGCAGAGCTGTAGGAAACCTGTTGAAGAGGGGCGATTTGGGCCAATTAAAGAGATTCACTGCAGGAATTTTTCACCCTTTTTTTTTCCCTGGTTAATCAATGATGTAGGGGTTCAGAGGTGCAAGACAAAAATGCAAAGCAGGGAAATCTAGGGCACAGGAAACCTCAGGAATCCAGCAGGGACGTGGCAATTCCACACACCCAGCGGGGAGCCAGAAAAAAAAAATGCTCAAAGGTTATGGACATATGATCAAAAGCGATCATGTTACTGCAATTTAACAACTTACCAGCCATCATCTGAGGTGCAGTAAAACACCGTGAATGTATTCTTCACCCACACTGCCTCCAGAGTAAAACATCTGATCGACAGTAACTCACGGAGCTGCAGCAACTCTCTCACTTTCAGTTGTATGCCCAAGCTCCTGGATCCCTAGCCCGACAGGCCCTCTGTGCTGTGTGTAATTTGGGTCCTCGCATGCCTAAAGCAACATCCTGGCTTCAGGCTTCTGTTGAATTAGGGGCCTCACACTGGCAACTCTTTAAAGTGAACGATGTATCCTGTATTTACCTGCTACGTATGTAATAAAGCAAATTCAGCAAGCCACCAGCTTCTCCCACCTGTTTTGGGCCGCTGCCTCAAAGCAGGGGAGCACCGAGTGTGCACAACTCTGGGTCGATCCCACAGCAGCAGAGTGGAAACGCACCTCATTAACGTACCACTAAGAGGCTGACATTTAGCAACCATCCCCTTATCTCTCATTGCTGTCATAGGACAAGGTGACACCAAGCCACCCACACTGAAGAAGTCCATCTCTGTAAGAACTGGACACTTGGCAGGCAGAAGAGCAAAGAAACCCAGGGCCTGGAGCGCATCCCCCAGCTAAGCACAGCTCTCTGGAGCAGATCCTTGCAGGGTTTTGGAGGTAAACCTCCGCTTTGCTGGGGGAGAAGCATTTTGGTGTGTCACAAGGAGCCAATGTGAGCCTGTGTGCATGGCTGGACAGCTTTAAGGGTTCTGCTGCCAAAGTGCTGGCTCTGCCTGACAAGGTGGCTGGCTCCGGTGGTGAGGTTCAACTTCTTTCCTCCTGTTCTTCATAACAAAAAGACAGATACTTATTGCTCCTACCCGAGCTCTCAGATAGTCCCCAAGCCCTTCCTTGTTCTGAAACTTTCACAGTATGTCTCTCTTATCTGGCGTAGAAGCAGAAAGTGCTTCGCACCTCTCTTTGGGTCTCAGGGAGAAAGTTGCTGGAGAGAAACCAAGGCTGCTCTCACTCCTGCCAGCTGCATTTTTGTGTTCACCAGCTCAGTTGGTATCGAAGATCAACAAAGGGTGGGGAATGGCCCTCATCCAAAGCAGGGCATTGCTTCTGGCGAATGCTGGTAACAGGTATTTCAAGTCTGCCTCTTTGCTATTCAGGAGCTGTACTGTTTGACCTGCTGTCCATGAAGCAGTCATATTTTAACTTCGCTTCTCACCCTGCCTTATCTTTTCTAGCCTCAGAAACATAACATGGAGATGAATTTGGTCAAAGGTATTAGGAAAAAACAAAAACTCCCACAAAAAAAAGAAGATGAGAAACAAACTGTGGGAGCACCTCTACAGTTAACAATATAAGCTAAGTAAGAACACAACCTATACATTTAAAAATAACTTATTTCAGTGGTGTGAAATGTGTTTTACCTAGCAGGACAAGGTTCTCCGCTGGGCTGGAAGTGGAATTACAGTACATTTCAACCAAACCAATAAACGAAGTTACTTCTTATAACCCCACGACATTGTTACTGCCTTGCTGATGCACGCACTGTGCACACCCCAGAAGTTTAGTGACGTCACATTTGAAACACAAAGGAAAGCAAAAATAAGAAAATGCATGACTCAACATCTGCACGTAAGACCTACAGAACAGCAGAAGCGCTCCTACCTGTCTGCTCTGAGATGGCAGCGTGGCAGGCTGCATGTGTCTCTGCATCCGATGCGGCTGCTGCATCAGCTGTCGAAACTGCTGCTGGAGAAACTGGCTGTTGTTAGCCTGCTGGGGCTGCTGGGTGGCTGGAGGCTGCTGCTGCTGCTGCTGGAGATAGTGAATGAGCGACTGCTGCCCTTGTCCTGCTGTCAGAGGTGACATCTTTTGAGTGGCTGACTCTGAGGCAAAGTGAGACAGTGGCTTGGTGTTATTGAAAGAAAACTGGTCTTGGCTAACAGGGCTCTCATTCACTAGACCTGGCTGTAAGCTACTGGATGGCTGTTGCATAATTATGTTCATATTTTTGGACTGGTTTGTAGTCATTGATTTAAAAAGTGAGTTCTGCATACTTGTGGGGTTGTTGGTGGGAGTGATATTAGAGATTAATGTACCTTGAGGACTGAACGGCTGCTGATGCAGAGCTGGGCTTGACAGCTTCTCTGGCCTGTACGGTGGAGAAGGTCCAGTGTTCGTGGAAGCCATGCTGGCAACCAAGTTGTTCTGTGGACTTTTAATATTGCTGGCTGGCAAGCTGGCTGCTGTCAGGGCAGGCAGCATGGAGCTCTGCGGGCTGAAGGGCTGCTGGTTCAGCGCCGGACTGGAAAGCTTCTCAGACCCGTAAGGAGGAGAGGGGCCGTTGGATGGGGTGCTGCTGGAAGTCATGCTCGAAAGCAGGGTGTTTTGAGGACTCTGAATGTTGTTTCCCGGTAAGCTATTAGCAGGCATACCAGACACCATAACGTTTTGAGGACTGAAAGGCTGATGGTGTGGGGATGATCCTGCCCTGTAAGGGGGAGAGAGACCAGGAGGAGACATAGTTGGCCAGCTGGGAGCCTGTACTTGTTGCTTAGTAGTAGACACCTGCTTGCTAGCTGCCAGCTGCTTTAGCTGCTGAGCGTGCCAGTTGGAGCTGGGTATGTTGGGTAAGGGTACTGGAAGCATGGGTGGAGGCTGGTTCTTGCTCTGAGCTGCCGTAGAGATGGGCGATGCAGCAGGTTTGTTTGAGGGAGGAACTTGGAAGTTAGCTCCAGCAGATGACGGTCGCATCTGAGGAGATCCTCCACTGGTTGGGTTGCAGCCTGGAGAAAAGTCTTTGTTAGCAACATGGTTCTCCAAGTGGGAAGTCTGTGGGGAGGACTTTGGAGTGGTACTTATGCTTGGTTGAGAATGACTCAGCCCAAGTGGCTCTTCAGCCTTGCTGCCCAGAATCTTCTCCAGATCGAGGTCATTGGGAGAAGGATCAGGCATCTTTGTCAGCTCTTCCAACAGGTCTTGCAACTCTTGGTCCACAGACTGTAAGCTGTTTCCTTTCTCATCATAGTGGACAATGTTGTTAGCCTGCCCTCCTATTGACCCCTTCTGATTTATTTCCGTGTTGGGCGGCACAGAAAACGGGGAGCCGATGCCACTGCCGTTCATGTGATTGTTTTCGAGGAGCACTGAATGACCCGTGACTCCCATAGAAGAGGTGCTGTGACTAGTGGAGAAGGGAGAACTTTGCATTTCTGGACACGCCACATTGGGGTTGGTACCTTGGCCCATGGAAAGGGTTACGTCATCGAGACAGAGTCTTTTACTGTCATTTGGGAAAATGACATCAGGCACACCACCGGAGGCAGGAGAGCTATCATCTTCCAGTTTTCTTTTAATGGATCCCTGTAACTGGGAAAATAAAAAAAAAAAAAGAAAAAGAAAGGATCTGTTATTGACCTTACTTGAACACCCTCCGAAGCTCCATGCTGTAACACTGGGTTGGAGATACTGAAAATTAAATCAGACAATTAAAAAACCAATCATGTGAGACAAATTCAATCAGGATTTAAGTGGGTGCAACTTCACTGAAATCTGAAGAGTTATAGTCAGACAAAGGCTGAATCTCACATGCTGGCCTTAAAACAGATGTTAAAACTATAAAATACTGTCTGTCATGTGAACTGTAATAGAAGTTTTTAAAATAGTTTCTGGTACCATTTCAATTAAGACATTATACTCCCTGCATAACAAACATGCCAGCATTTTTATGGTAACATTTTTTAGGTCGAAACAATGGTAGATCTGAATGAAACCCTGGACTGAATTTAGCGACCTTCTGCCAGTGACTCCGATTAAATTCAGACCTGAGACAACTAAATTGTTTTACATTCTTTATAGGCAGAACATCTGAAATAACTGGCATACTTTCTAAACAAACCAAAACAAACAAACAAAAAATCTCAACTATCTATCTAAACAGACTTTCAACTCTCAAGCTCCCTAATCACAGATGTTTTAGATTTTACAAGCCAGTAAATAACTGCTAAACTCTTAATTTTTGTTTGTTTTTCTAAGTCTATGGCAGCATGGGATTTGTTATTTTGAAGGATTGCAACTCATTTGTAAAACCTGAAATATTTTCAAAATACAATGATAGAAATATCTTGATCCTCAAGAAATGGTAGAGTTGTAAGTTTGCAAATCCTGGGGAAAAAAAAAAAAAAAAAAAAAAAGTCCTTATAAAGAAAATGAAACCGAAAACAATGTCTCTAGCACTAATTCAGTGAGATATGGCAATCTCTTCCAAATATAATCATCTGTGGCTTTCATTTTTAACAACCTTGACCTGTATGTCATAGGATTAATCAAACATTAACATTGCTGCTTCAAGTTAAGGGAAATAAGCCTTCTGTTCTTGTATAACAGTAGAGGGAGGTGGCATTTAGAAAAGTATCTTGTCAGCAATGGGGAAACCATAGAAAGTCACTGTTCCTCTAAGCCAGCTCACGGTAAAACCTCTCCCCCGCCCTGACCGACACTTCAAGCACTGCTAGTCACCTAGTACCAGGCCAAGAAATCACAGCTAATACCACCTCACACCATTACAAGAGAAGTGCTAGCATAACCACGTCCACTCTAGGGCTGCAGTGGGCATGAGTAACTTCTAAATTTTACACTAGATATTAAGCACAAGAGCCTCTACGTCACTGCCAGAGGAAGCTGAAACACTGGGGACTGGATTATTCCTCTGGATTGGGGAGGCCAAAATTTGCTTAGCTTTAGGAAATGGAACAAGGCCTAAATCTTCTCCCAAGTGTTGGCCTAATGGATCAAATTGTTTTCCCTCATTTTCTTTGATAAAACTAAGCCAGAGTTGCATGTTTCAACAGATGTTGCCCTGTGTAGGCTGAAACTTGTTGGTAGAGCATAACTCCAGATATTTAAATTCAGACATGTATAGAGAATCTTTACAGGGGCTTCGCACGTCCAAAACAAACACAGCGCACTCCCAGGTTGCATCCCGGGAACCTCAAGGCAGGCGCTGCTGGGGGATCTCCCACACTTGGCCAGCTGACATGCTGGCATGCACATCCTTGCCAGTGCTGCTTTTTGCCATAGGAAATTCCTATGCTCTGAGTTACTGGGGGAAAAATTGGGCTTTCTAAACACTTCAAAGATATTCCTTAACTGTTGCACGGTGGAGTAAATGTGATGGGAAAACAAAAGCCCGTTTCTCCAAGACTATTGCTACATGTAAACAGGTAAAATAAGGCCGTGGTGTTCACAAGGTATGGGCATACCAAAACTGGGACAAGATTTTTAAATAGGATTCTGTTCCTTAGCCCTCATGAGAAGCCTGGCTGGAAGAGACACAGCAATGTTAGTTAGATGTTATGTTCTCTTGAAAAGCAAGGCTCCTGTTTCCCAGGTGAATATTTGCAAGGTGACCATAATGACCAAAAGACCAATTTTCTCCAGTGCAGGCAGGTACAGCTCCACAACATTTTGTAGTATTGCATTGGCTTAAGATAGGTTTGACTACAGCCCCAAATTTGATGCTATCCTTAAGGTGAACTAAAGACATCGAAGAGTAACTTTGTTCAGAAGAGAGATCTGGTTATCATCAAGCACATCACAAAGAAAATAGATGACAGTATTTCACCAGGCACTTAAGAGTGAAGTATAAAGTACAAACAGAAACCTCTTCTTGGGCTGGAGGAGCTAGCTGAAAGCTTTGCTTAAATACTCCCCACTTGAATGCACATGACTGCTCCTCCCATACCGCATGCTGCACTGCTGCGGTCTCTGCTAGGAGCCAGCACATCTCCCTAGCTCCCCTGTGGATGCCCTCCATTTGTATGTCCCTGTAGCAGCACAGACAAGTGCTGGACAGAAACACAGTGTCTCAGGGACACAGGTTTATTCAACCACGCCATCACCACTGAGGGACGATGACTTTTAGGACCAGGATCTCCTGACCTAACTCACTCAAGCAGCAACTAGTTGCAGATCATTCCTCTAGCATGCTCAGACATCTCAAGACCATCTCTTTAAAGCATCTCAATCCTTTTCTAGACTCTTCCCTTACAAAAGCCATTTTTATTGCATATTTACCTCATTTGGCCCTTGATTCCCCTAGAGGGGAGCTGATTTATTCCAACTTTGTCCCCTTCTTTCAAGAGGGTTTATGCTATTTGACAAAATCAGGAGAAATGAGCAGAGCACCAAAATATGTTCCTTCCTTTTCTCTGCAGAGTAGTGTACAGGGCAGCTTCATTCCAAACTGAATACTGGGAAGTATCCAAGAGTTGGACTTGATGATCCTTAAGGGTCCCTTCCAACTCAGGATATTCTATGAAGTGAATACAAATATTTCATAAACATGTAACACACACACACACACACTTAGGGTGGCTGGGAGCTGTATATGGCTGCGTATGGGAAAGTCCCATATGTGCAAACAAGGGCCACAGGGACAAGCAACAAGCAGCAGGCCCTTGTGACCTTGTCAAAATTCACTGCACTGCATTAGCATGCACATGCTAAATTCTACTGGGGAGTAGCTGGGAAATGAAGGCAGGCTCTCCAATTTGGGGAACATCTGATTATGAGGTGTCCATGGTCTCAGGTTTGCTTTGGAAGCGAGCGTGCCACGACCCCAGCACTGCTACCCTCTCAAAACCAACAGGCGCGCTTCTGGGGAAGGCCCAAGTTACAAATGTGTCACGCTGCTAGCTCCTAATGGCAGTATAACAATAAATAATAACTGTTTACACTGCTCCTTCTCAGGCAGCTATACAGTGTGGTTACAAACATCTAATTTGTCACACACTACCTCTGTGCAGAGCAGCGAAGCCCCGCGCTTGGGCAGAGCGCCTGCAGGCCGAGGGCCGGCACGCTGGGCCCGATGCTCCGGCCTTGCTTCGCCATGCCACCACAGCATCCGCTGCCCACTTCTTCCCAAACACAGGCAATGGTGCCAGCCCCCGGTGCCTTGCTGCTTCTCAGCAAAGGCTGGAAGTGGCAATAAATGAAGCAGAGAGATTGAATTGTCCATAGATACACACCGTGGTGGTACCAGCAGATTTCAGTAACGTACCACATGAGCTTCTCCCGGTTGGCTCAGAGCCTTGCCAACACTGTGCTTCCTTTCTTCCTTTAATCCCCAAACGGTCCTCAGTTACCCTGCCAGCTCTGTGTGACCCAGGTTGCCCCATGGCCCTGCAGCAAGCCCGTGCTAACTCTCTTGTCCCTTTGTGGCTTTGCCTACAGGGTGGCTGGGAGGAAAGGGCCACCGCGGCCAAGAGCTAGGGAGAGCCTTGCTGTGGCTTTCATCCCCCTTTCACCAGAAAAAAAAAAAAAAAGGCCAAATCTAACAGGAGATTCCTATTTAGGACAGTGTAAAGCAGAAATGAGAAAGGAAAACTGTTAGGTGAGGTATTTCTGTGCCTCTTCCTGGTTTCTGCAGCCTCTGTCAGAGATTCAAACCTTGATTTAGAGCAACCGCAGGGTGCTGATTATTGATCTGCAACCACCCCACCCCACTCGCTGCCACTGAGCGATCCAACCTACAGCAGCGATTCCCACACCTACGCAGCCTCTTCACACAAGAACCAAGCCCAGTGAGACACTGCCATCTTGAAACCACTTCTGTAGAGCCCTCACGGTGTTCTCCTTCGACGTCTATTCCAGCTCCCTCCATCCCCAGCACAGGCCATCACTGTTGGAGACGCTCTTGACTTAGCATTAAATATATTGATGTGGGATACCTAAAATGGGAGTCAGATAACTTTCTTTCACCAGGAGTCCTAGGACCCTTGTAATTCTTGGGAAAACCCACGTGTTGGCTTCTCCAGCATCCCCTTGAGACCCCACAGCAGACTGGGTCTCCAACTCTCCTACTTTTCAAGATATATTGCAGACTGCTTTTTCCCCTCTGCAAAGTATAAAATCTGAGATTCGCTCAACTGAACTGACCAGAGAACCTTTCACTCTCTGTCTCTTTCAAACACTAGACACTGCCAAAACTGGAAGCATGTATTTGCCAGAGGCAAACTGTTTGCAGCATTCAGCCATCAAGACTTCAGTCTCTGTGGCTTCAACAAGCTTCAGCGAGAGCTATCTGCCCATCAACCCAAAATGTTTCTATCTGTTCTGACAAAAACAGTCATGTAATGAGAAAATGAAACTGGCAATTTTCCATATAAAACAAGAAAACTTCACAATTTTTCTCCTGTGCCTTAAATATACAAGTTGAAAGGTCTGTGCTCTATATTGCTCGTTTCTCCAAAATCTAATTTTAATGACCTGCTAATCTTTGCGGACAGATTGTGAAAAAGGTGAGAATTCTACTGTGTGTTTGGAGGCTGGAAAGTGGATTTGATATAACATTACCTTTTAAATGGCAGCAGTTACTTATAGCCCTGCTTGAACTATCAGACATGCTGCTTTCAGTAGCAGGCTGGCTTGCACATGAGCAACAAGACTCAAATGCTTGTGGGCAAAGATCCCATTTAACAACAGCAGAACCTGGCACTGCATTAAGTGCATTTAGCACATCTGCAGATTTGCATTCGTGCATGCTGTTTGCTGTTTGGTAACAGAAACTCATATTATATATCAGAATCCAAGACAAAATGCCTCCTGCTGAGGCATACAGCGAGTAGCCAAGGCAGTCCATGACTACCACCAAGAAGTATGCTTCCACATCTCAGGCTACAAGAAGAAGTCAAGGGGGCTTAAGCAACTGAAACTACCATTCGCTGTCTTCATGCTAAGATTAAGCATGAGCTAAAACCAAATTTTTCTTACTGCTTTAGGCTGGTTGACCCTTCTGATTTCAAGTGATTTCAGCATGGGTGGACTTAAAGCTGTCATTTCACATTGTCAGGAAAGAGATCAGAATGTGATTCCAAGCTACCAGAGATGTGTTTTGCTGGGCTTAAAAATAGTAATAGCCCAACTGCTCAGCTAGGAAGTACAAGAGAAAAGTCTGCTTTGGGGTCTGTTGGGTATTTACAAGCTGGAAAGGTGGCAGATCCATTCACAATGAGGTGTGGTAGCGGAGAAAAGATTATGAGCAGGGAAAATGCACAGGGTTGGATTTCCTTCTATTCATCACACTCATGGAAATAGGCAATTGGAGGGGAGGATGTAGGAAGAGGAACCGGGGATGTAAGCAGTCATTTAACCATGAAAGCACATCGGTTATTGGCTAGCTTGCATGTATTATGTGGATAATTTTTACCTGGAACTTGGGCTTCTCCCCAGTGTATAATTTACAGTGGCGATATGAAATCTGCCATCTTTAAAACAGGCATATTAACATAGATTGGAAATTGCTGCTTAGGCTGTACAGATGTAGAAGGACTCCCAAACACTGCTGCTCCATGTGTGCAGATAAATCTCCCGTCAGCATGGGAAACACCAGTTCACTTGACACAAGCTTGCTGTGACCCCTTCCCCGTGACTGCCACCACTCATTGTGATCTTCTCACGTTATTCCCTCAAGACATCAGTGCGTATCTTCAAAGGAACCCCAGACTACGTTGAAAGAGAAAGAACTAAACTGCTCCTACTTAACGTATGTGCACTTCTAAGTGGTGACTGCTGATCTGTCACTTCTTTCGTCTTTTGCCTCCTTTCCCACGTAACCGTGCAGTGTAGGAAGTAATCCTGGCTGCCAGTACCTAGAACTGCAAGCTTTGGCTGGTAAGCACAAAAATCCAAAACATCATGACTACACAAAACCAGAAAGATGTGATCTTACAATAAGCTTAAACCGCAGAAGCTAACAGGAAATTCAACCTGGATTACCAAGGGTGTTACGTATTACCTTTTCTATAAATCTTAACCAAACATTAAAGAGAAGGAAATACTACAAATACGATTTTCTCGTACTGATTTGTGTGAAGGCAGTTAGGCTCATATTGACAGAAATACAGCTGATCCACATCCTGCTCTACGTTGGAAGATCTCTTGGGCTACATAGCAGCAAGTTGGTGAACAAGGTTTTTCTGATGACCCTCATCTAGAAGGATGGGCAACATCCCTAATGTGAAAGTAAAGATATCGATGTAGGATCAGTTCCAAGGTGTGAAAAAGTACATGGGCAAAAATATACCTATTTCTCCATCTCAGAAAAACTGGCCACACAGAAGAGAAAAAGTAGCATTCATTGTAGAGAATATATATTTCAAAAAAAAAGATCCAGCAGTTAGTTTTGCTACTTTTCAGGGCAGACAGAACTACCAATCTCATTTAAAAGGCACTAAGGGAGATCTGCCTTATCAAAACAAACGTTCAGCATCTTCCTGTCTTGTCTTTCCTTAGCAATTCATCTGCTTTCAGCATTAATGGCACTGTTAAAAATGGAAATTTTTCCAGGGGAAAAATTGCTGTTGACAAATGGATCTGGAGGAACAGGACTACTGCCTGCTCCTGTGTTGTACTGCTAGCAGGAGATCTCTGTGCAGATGCCTCTTAATTAGTCATCCGAAGACTTGCAGCAATCACGCCATACATATTGTCTGGCTGCAGTTTCCACATTCCATGTAATGACAAGTGCTATTAATGAGACAGCTGAAGACAGGAGAAGTTCTCTGCCTTTCGGGTTTTAAGCTGTAGTACAAGAGCGTTCTTTCATATCTGGCCGTAAATCAAGATCAATCTGAGGCTCAACGCCTTTCCATCAGTATTACCTCATCTTACCTCTGTTTTAATACCAGCAGTATTGTTTTATATCTTTTTTTATAGTCCATTAATTTCAAAGTCCTATGGAACACTTTGCAGTAATTTTGTAGACTACATTAATTTCTCACGGCAATAGCTAGGCTGGAGAATTGCAGATTGTCTCCACTGAGCAAAAAGTGATGGTTTTGCTACTTGGCTCTTTCGGGATTTGAAAGATGCTTTTCCTTCTTCTTTTCTAGCCCCGAGACTGGCACGGTTATGCAATGACCATAGGTTAACAGGAGCTAAGTATAGGGGACTGTATACGTTCATAAATCGTGGGGTAGGTTTACCATTTATTAGATAATCAGATAAAACCTAGTTTGTCATTTTTTTTTTCCCTGCTAGATATTGCATTATTTGTTCAAACCCCTGAAGATTTACCTCCTGTATTTCTCTCAAGCTACAGGTTCCATTTTGTCAAAAGGTATCGTTGGGGAATTAACAGCCTGGAGGCAAAGCCTTCAATTAGGTCAAACCTGGGGCCAGAAAGCTCTCAGGTTCTCAGAGCAATAAGAAACAATGGGATTTCAGTCTGAAAAAAGGCAGCTCTGTTTCAACAGCTGAAGTACTTACATTTACTCCCCCAAAGAATAATAGCTCCAACCTTACCTGTGAGGCCGTACTTGAATGCTAATGCTGTGTGGCCTTATATCTAAGTGGCCTGCTTGCCTTCTGTACTGGGAAATAATGCATTACTGCACCTAGAGCTCTCCACCAGGCTTAGGGGACAAAACATCCAGAAGAGCAGTGTGACTTTTTGCCTAAGTGGCATCAGAAACAGGAGCACAACTCTTAGGGAAGATGGAACAAATGGGTAAGTTAAGGAAATGCTCTGAATGGCTCCTCCCCGACACATTCACCCCATGCCTTGGTTAGCCTCGTGGGTGTTCCTCCGTGCTTCAATAAATTAAACAAGCAGGACATTGATTAATACAGAACCATAAAAGCACTCCTCAGAGTAAAAAGCTCGTGAACCTCGTGAATCTCCCGCTGAACCTGGGTGTAGAGTCTGATACAGCCAGGAGCAGGGATGTCTGGTAAAGCAGGAGAGTCTGGCCGTGAGGATTTGCCTCTGACGGCTTCCTCTTGAAGCCTTCGTCTTTCCCTGCCCAGCAGCTCTGTCATTCTCAGTGTGCCCGCACTGGAACAGGAACAGGCTCATGGGCAGCCTGTTATTTGCTGCCTTCCTTCCTGCACCAGCGAGATGCCCGCAGCAGCCTGCGCCTCTGGCTCCCACAGCACACCCTCCTCCAACGCTCTCTCTTACTTACCCGGGGACCTTTAAAGGGCTGCTGCCAAACACTGGTGCTAAAAAAAACAAAACCAAAGGCACCATCACCCCAGCCCCGAAGTCCCCCTCCTGTATAAAGCTGCTGAAATCCCGGCCTCACTGAACTATTTATTTTAGGACACTAGCTTCAGCAGGGATGCAATGTCGCTCTTTGCTCTTTTATTAACTAAAGGAGTGAATTAAAAATACATGGGATTTGGAGGAATTCTCTCCAGCAGAACACGCCGTGCTTCAGTTACTCAGATTTTAACCACAGAACATCTCAACTTGTTACAGATACCAGTTCCCCTCTGTCCTAGATGCAGTGTTAATCACACATTCATCACTGCAAATTGACAACATAAATGCTGACTTGTGCAAACAATGTTAGAGAAAATGGTGTTCTTGCTGCAGAAGTGAATTACCCAGCCTTTCAAGCTCTCCACACTTCTCGGTTTTATGTAAACTCTAATTCCTAAGCCTTTGTTCTGCCTTTAAAGGTCACACAGTTGAAGGCTATGAAACATAGCGTGTGTTCCCACTGATATTAAAACAATGTTTACTATATCATGCATATAAACGTAAAGAAGAAACAGTCTGCAACCTGCTGTTAATGAGCGATGATTTATGAGAGTGCATTGTTCCGAGTATCAACACGTGGAATGTACGAATCTGATCTTAATCACGCACAGTCATTTTTTTTGGTGTGTGTTTTCAAGTAAAGCCTCCGCACCGCCCTGCAATCACACCAACTTCTGGTGACACTGTATTTGACTGATTAAACTCTTCATCTCGCCAGGGCTTAACTTCAGGAATACGAGCAGTCTTTTCAGATTCAGGCATATGATTGCACATTTGCAAGATCAGGATTTCATTTGCATATTCAAATTGCAGAACTGCATCTTCCCTTTGTCTGCGTAAGGCCAACTATAGCACTCCAAATGCTAAACAACAACCGTGGAGTTGGGCAGTATTTTTAGCATCTCTGTGGTGCTCTTCTATCTTTAGCTGCTGCCTTCAAAAAACAATCCCAGAGGACACTGCATAGCTAACATAGCTCAGGCTCTTCATCACGTTCAATTTTCCTCCTGAAACACGGTGAAAGCAGACTATCCGAGAGGCCAATCCACGGCCAGACAAGGTTTCCCACTGTCCTGAGCAGAGCAGGGCTGTGTCGAAGGATTACAGCATGTGAACACGAGAGCATTCTGCCCTGTGGAGGGGACGGAGGTTGCTGCGACTTCCTCGGGGGGAAAACACAGCTCTACAGCCTGACTGTGCTCTGTGCTGATAAATCAAGGAGGACACTGAAGGATTTCTGCATGTTGTTTCCTAGCAGGATGTGCCCATGGGTTCATGGCAAATTTCTGGTCAAAGTTTAACCCCGCAAGAGAAGTTAATAATTGAACTTGCCAAATCATCACAATTTCTAAATCCAACTGCGCCTTGTTTTTACAAAGAGGCATCTTAAACCAGTGAGCCATTTTATTAGGCTCATGCTCATGAAACAAAAACATGTGTTAGCTCTTGAGTGCCAAGTATCATCCTGGAGGGTTACCAATCCCTGTTACAGATTTTGTAGCCAGACTGCAGTTATCTGTCATAACAGAAGAGGTAGTTTTGAATACACAGAATGAAGCACGTTGCTCGGTTCGGGAATACTTTACGTGGTCCAGGTCTCCGTGTGAAACTATGAAGGAGATGTATTGAGGGGGGGGGGGTGTAGGGGAGGAAGAGCTTAAACCTGACTGCTGACTGCTCTCAGACTGTCTCATGGGAGCCTCCTGGAAGGTTTGGGTTGTCCCCAGGCCTGTGCCCTCTCTAGAGGTATTTTTGAAGATGTCTACAGCATCGCCAGTTCCAACAAGCAACCCTAGCAGCTGGGTCGAGTCTGAGCGTGGAGGAAGCATTTTAGAGGCAAACGGGTGAGGTGTTGCAAAACTACAGGTTTACCACAAAGAAAGAAAGAACTCATCATGGGAATGGCTGTACTAATCAGATGATTGATCTCTGAAACTTCGACTCTGAAATGGTTTCCACACAGAGCTGGAGCTGCACACAGAGACGACAGCCTCCAGCATCTTGACATACAGAGGGAGCACTCAGGGAATCCCAGATATCCTGTTACGGAAAGGAAAGGAACTACATAAAGGAACTGTTTTTTCATGAAGTGCCTTAGCTGAGGTTTGCAGATGAGCCTGGTTGAACTGGACACTTGGCTCCAATTTAATTTGAAGGGGACAAGATAACACGAAACCCCTTAGAAAACCTGAGAGCTTACCACAGGCTTTCAAATGCTGTTATTGAAGTTCTTCATGTGGTAAGGGGGCTTTCCAAACAGCCGTGTGTTCAGCAGTTCCCTCTGCCCTGCCGTGGGTATGGCCGTGCTCCTGGGAGGTGTGCGAGCAGGGGGAGCAGCCCCAGGGCCGGGGGATGGCATCAGAGCAAGGCTGAGATGCGCCGGCAGCAGCGGCTGGGCAGCACTGGCTGTGAGTTAGGTCTGCAACACACATCTGCAGATTTCCTTTCCTCTCCTCTTTCCAATACAGCATGTGTTCCATCAAGAATATCACAGCTCACATTTGAAGCGCTCACATTACGTAACAGCAGCGTTGGGTTAAGGAGAAAAGAAAAAAACCATAGGCAGTTGGCTTTTTTCTGAGCCCTTTCTTACAAGACTTAATTTTTAAACAAGCGGGGGCTTCCCCACACCCAGGATGCGAGGCTGACATCCCTGGTTACAGTCCTCCATCCTGCTAAGGGTCCTCAACTCAGGACCACAGTTTGCAAGGCTTGGCCCTCCTAAGCAGCAGTGATACCCCAGGAAAACTCACTGCATAATTCTGGTCATCAACAGTAAATTACCCTTCCATTTTCTAATACAGACATGCTGTCTAGAGATGAGCAAACACGTTCTTTAAAGGTCAGAGCATTTGAACTACATGAACCTAGTTTAGGATGAAAAAACTGTTGTTGTCTTTTAGTTATGACATTTCAGTTTACCCACAAGAATTACACTACTTCCCCTCAAAGTTTTCAAGCCCATGAACGTATTTCTTCTCCCAGTGTTGGAAAGCGATGAAGGTAAAATGCTAACGCTCTTTTTCTGTGTTCACTTGGCCCAGCTGTCACCAAATCCACCGATTTGTCAAGAAGATTGCTATTTCTCCCCTGTGGGCTTGAGCTGCCCTCGGACGTGTGTGTGGGGATGCCCTTGGTGCCCCTTGGGAAGGGGCAGCAGGAACCCACCTGCCTTGCCTGGGAAGCAGCCCCGGAGAGCCACACGTGGGCACTTCCAGCAAACTCTGCAAACCCGAAGGAAAATAGAGCTGAAGAGCCAGTAACTTTCTTTTTTTTTCTTTTTTCTTTTTTTTTTTCTGAAAGAATGGAAGAAACTTCCTCTTTCAGTTACAGTTATGTGGCCTGGTGGGGACATAACTGCTGCAACGATCAGGAAACGACGGTCGCGTCGGATGGCCGCGCCGAGCGCCGCTGGAGAACTGCACGGGCCTCACAAACTGGGAGCAAGCGCTTGGATTTACTGGAAGTGCTCTGATCTGTCACAAAAGCCATAATAAACCGCAGCGTGTCCACCTTCCAGATGAAGGGCGTTAGGGAACTGCAGGAACAGCAGTTTAACCCCAGGCCAGGGAGCAGAGGGCCCCTTCGTTTCCAGAGGGCTGCCTGAGGTGATTGCACCGCTTCTGCCTGGAACTGCTGGCAGCGGTGGATTTCGGTGCCACAGGGGCTGCCTCGTACTGCTGTGCAGCAGGGAAGCTCAGGGAAGCTTCTCCAAAAGGACTAACTCGATTACTTCCAAGCGCCTGCCGTGGCTGTAACCCCTCACCTCCATCCCCATCACTGTGCGCAGCTCCCGCCAGCTCAGGCTGGGCCCCGGCAATATTTCCAGCACGCATCATTAAGCATCGACATGCGTTGCGTAAGCCTCCCATTCCCGAGATCCCAACGGAGCCAACTTCTCAGTTGCGACACTGAGTGTCTGACCCAGCACCGGCTTCAGCAGGGCCACCCCTGGTGTCGCTGTCACCGCTGTCACCAGCCTCCGTCCCGCCGTGGCCCGGCGCACCCCAGCCAGCCGCGCGGCCGCTCTGGGGCACAGAGCTCCGGTTCTTCAAAAACAAACCTACTTCCCACTGAGGCTGCTTGCGGGGGCTGCAGAGAAACTCTACCTGGTTTCCTCTGCTTCAGTCACCAGGTTCGCCCGATGTGATGGAGGAAACGGGCAGGAAACGTCAGCCTCACGTTCACGGCACTTCTCCCCCTCCACTCTGTGCCGTGCCTGAGCAGCACCAGCACCTGGCCTTGCACTCGTACAGCCCTTCTTACACACATTTGAAGCTGAATAGGGCCAAGTACAAATAAAAAGCTGAATACCTTACCTATTTTTTTTTATGAGAAGGCTTGACACCCTGCTTCATACCCATTTGTACTCAACGCTGACACAAATCGCATTTTCAACCACTTTTTTTTTTTTTTTTTTTAAGAACCACAAAAAAATTCAAAACCTCAACCTATTTTGCACTCCTTCTGGTACCTATGCTAAGAACTGATATTCCTGGAGCTCTGTACAGACACGAGAGGTGCTGATGCCCCCAAAAAGGCATACTATGATTAAACCCCAGAGTTAGGCTTCAGCTACTGAATTTCTCCCTTTCATGCTTATCTGAAATTTGCTTCCCTCTAAAAATCAGAGGCAGAAAAAACAACAGAGTCCTTCACCTTGCTTCTTTGCACAATCACTTGGACAATGGATGTACAATAGCACTTTACTAACCTGGCAGCATTTTATAATCACAGGTGCAGATCACAGCACAAGGAGCGAGGAGGCAGCGTGAGACACAGCATGCTTCTCTCTGATATAACCACCCCTCTGTTCTTCTTCAGCTCCTTACATTGAAATGCAGTTTTCCTGTTTGGCCTCCCCATTAATTACATAAGGACAAGAAAAGATAAATGTCAAGTGTATCTTTAAAGGAAAAACGCGCAAAATTTATCAGTCCTCAAGTGGAAAAATAAATAAATCTCCTGCTTCCTGGGCCACTCCTGTCTTTGTACAACAGTTATCTTACCTTTCTGTGTTTTCTATTGATTGCCAGGAAAACAGCCAATATATCACTATATTGATTTTATCATTATATCATTAGCAAATTTGCAGCTCATGAACGACCATCCAGCATCTTCGCCGTGCCCTGCTGGTCACTTTTCAGCCTGTGCTGCCTTTTGTCACGGCCGTCAGAAGGAACTCTCGGTACCAAACCCACTTTGAAGACCTGCGTTACTGCTTAACCAGACACCAAGAAAACAAACACATGGGAGAACCAGGGTTACGCCGGGGTGGACTTTGCATTTAAGGAAGTTTCTTTTCCCAGCAGCGCGCTGTGTGTTCCTCTGCACGGCGTTTCCTTATTTTTGCGAGATAAATCTGTTCTGTAGCGAGACAGACACCGGCTCAGAAGTGTCAATATCAGCAACTCCCCGAAAACAAACGCTGCTCGTTTATGATACAGCGCTTCCAACGTGGAATATGAGCCCGAACCGCAGGGCAAGAGCTGCAAGTGCCGATGGCAAAGCACGAGGCCCAGTTCCTGCAGGACGTGCAGCAGGTGGGAGGATGTGGCTCTCTCGTACTGTTAGTTCGGGGGTTCTGAAAATCAGAGATTTGCCTCTAAAATCCCCACGAGCTCTTGCCCTGAGCAGGAGGGCGGGAAGGAGAGCTAACTTCTCTGTTTAAGCACTTGCCCTAAACTTGCAAATGGTTTGTGCTCAACAATAAGGGCAGCCCAAGAACAAGGAGGAATTTTTGTTGCCTCTTAAAAATGTTCATGTTCTTCTCCATGTGAGAAAGCGACAGCAGCCCTCACCAGCACATAATGCAGCCCTGGTTTCGGTAGCACACCTCTGCCAGCAGCTGAATACTTCTAATGGAGCCCTGCTCCATTACCGAGCTGAGCCATCAGACCGTCACGTGAGGACGGCAAACAATCCCAGGAAGAGCTGCTGTCTTTCCATGCTGAACAAAAAGCTATTTGCACTAAGAGAAATAATGCAACCTCTCACGCTGCTCTGCCTCCCTCTCCAAAACACCTGCACACAACTTTCCCCTGGTTCCTGCTATGGATTTAAAGGAGCACAACTTGCCTTCTGTGTGCACCTCTCCCGGTGCCCCATGGCACAGACGTGCCCTGGAGCCCGTTTTACCACCTGACGATGCCAACTGAGGTCTCAGGTCCAAGCTCTGCACTGCCTCTTGGATCAAACACGTTTCTCTCAGGGGACCTCAGTGCTCATCGGTGATATCTTTTAAATAAAAGCAGGACTCGGTCTTTTTCTCCCTGAAAATCACTCTTGGCTCCCGTTTTTGCAGTAGTCCCTATCCAGAGCGATCTGTGTTGTTTTACGCCTGGACCTGGACTGCAGAAATGGCTGGAAACTTTTCTGCTGATTTCAGCTGGTGTTTCTCTGCCCATCTTCTGCGGCTCTTCTGAGAAAGATCACTGCATCTTTTATAAGCTCCGTACCTGTGTATAGTTTGCTCTTTCTGTATTCACAGTATCTGACCCATTTAAAAGCCCCATGCAGCACCACCGACTGCACTGCACACAAAGCTGTGTCTAACACCGACATTTGTAACCCAAAGCCTGAGACAACCATCAGCATCAACTGCGGCGCAAGCTGTGCGGGGAGAGTCAGAGGGGGCCCTAAAGCTGCAATTTGCATTTAATGTTTTTGCCGTTAGCTCAAGCTTTAGGTGAAACAACCAAAAAAAAACCTCATTAGGTAGAATAAACCGATGGTAAAGTCCGTGGCAATCCTAACTTGGTGCTCACTCACTCGACAGGCAATGTGATGCCACCTCCTGTGCTGAAGATTTAACTTCTGTAATTTTGGTTTTGAAAAAAAGAATCGACTCCCCCACTTTAAGTATGTTCATCAAGGAATTCCTAACAACAGGAGAGCTGCAGGCAGTCATTTCCCCAAACCTTTTCCCTTCCACGCACAGGCCAGCTGCTTCGCGGCCAAAGCGCTGGGCTGTCGAGGCGGGCTGCTCCGGCTTGGAGGTGTTTAAAATCAGGCAACCTAATTATCGACCTGATAGCCCACAACGTCTGCAGTCAGCAAAATTTAAAAGATGCAAAATATTGACAAGATCAGACAAATACATAATGAGGGAGTTATTAAAATGCAAATTGCCTGCCTTCTGGTACTGCCGTGGTGCACGGCACAGGACCCCAGAGCCCGCAGCAAGCCGCAGCCGCCTCCGAGCCCCACGCTGGCTGCGAGGGGGGAGCGAGATGGAGCTGGGGGTAAGGGCAGGGCAGGGCTCTCACACGCAGCCAGATGGGCCCCCACGTCACGGGGACCCCCAGAGGGACACGGCGACAGTGGGGAGCTGTTTGGGGCCAGGTCTTTTTTGGGTGAGCAGCCAGAAAGGGAAACTTTTGACAAGTTGGTGAAACTTGACATAAAAATTCAGTAAAGGCACCACAGCGAGATTTAGTTAAAAAGAAGTCCAAAGAAAGGAGGTGAAGGAAATCTTTGCTTTCTGAGCTGCTGCGGGATGCTTGGGCCAGGCTCTAAGAAGAAAAACCCTGGTCTGGCAAGAGAAGTCCTAACTGAAGGTGGAGGAGGGAGTCAGTACAAGTCATCTTATTCCCTCTCTCTCCTACACCCCAAGTTTTTCCTGCCATTTAAAGAAGCTTATAATCCCACGTCTAGTATATGCTTATTATTTCACTTTGCAGACACATTCTTCTATGTCTGAGGGCTGCGTGTGCGTCTGGAGGTCTATAATAGAAGCAAAATAACACCATTCCCAGCTGTGGGCTGGAAGATCTGAGCCCCCAGCAGCAGAAAACATTGATGGATATAATAATTTCAGGCGATGTGTTTCAATCATGTTATAATTGCTGCAACCGTCTCTAAAAATGATGCCAATGTAGATGGTGACACCCAATTAACAGGCAAATACTAAGGGGGAGGTTAAATGCTAATTTTACGTTGGCGTTTAGCCTGAGAACTTCATTATGCCATCTTCTATTTTAAACTGTAGCGATCCCACCTTGTGCTGTGCTGCCATCCGCGCTCGTTCAGTGCTGCACGCATCGCGGGAACTGCTCCTGAGACAGACACGGTGCTAGGTGCCTGCCCCAAACCGGGTAAAATTCACGTTTCTGCCCAGAAAAAGCTGGCAGTAACTCTCAAGCTAAGCTTTATCGACCCGAGGAGACCTAGGGCAGGGTGTTAACGTGGTGGTTTGGAGGTTTCCTTACTGCGTGAGAAGGCAGGAGGCTGCTGGAGGCCCTGTCCGGATGGCAGCAGGAGCCCGGGGCGGAGGGCACCCGTGGGGCATTACGGGCGTGCAGCGCTGTGAGCAGCACCGATACCAAGCTGGGTCTTTACCTCACCTTCCAGATAAAGAAAACCTGAAATAACTGAGCTAAACACATGCAGGTTACAGCAAAGGTACAGAAACAGCTCAAAAAAAGAGTACGGTGTACTTGAAGCTACAGCCACAACTGTGGCTGGATTGAATTTGCAGAGAAATTAGCTGCCTCGTTAGCTGTGGATAGATGCACAACTGCCCCAAATTTCAACTTCCTCCTTTCCCCAGCTCGCAACAGTCATTACAAACCATGCAGCTGAATGAAAGCTGAAAAAGCATTTGGAGCTGTGCGATTCTGCTGCGGTGAGTCCAACAATAAACCAAGGGAAGAAGGGTGGCAGCACTGATAATCTTTATATCAAAAACACATTTTGTGCAAAGCAACCCACCATTGTTCGCATGTGAAGCACACGGTGCTGCTAGCAGGGAACGGACTGGCCTGCGCTTCATAGATAGTCATTAGATGGCAGATTCCCTCTGATGGCCGCTCAGAACAAACATTTCTTGCATCCCTGCTTTTTAATAAATGCACAAGACACACAACACGGCTGCATTACGCCATGCCAGACAGCAGTTTAAAATGCAGTGTTAGATATTTCTACGGTGTCATATCACACATAAATTATTAACAAAAGTTACGGAGTGGAAGCAGAGCAAGGCTTCATCTGTCCAAGTAAAGGCGGCTCCTGAAACGCGCCGAGCGTCCTCCCCCAGCTCCCAAGGCCAAGGGCGTGGGGGCAGCGCGGTACCCAGGAGCCCTGGTCCCCACCGTTCCTGTTCTACACCTTCCCGTCCTTCTCCCTGAAGCTATTCAAATCCTGAAGGCTTCTTGGCGAGCCACGTTTTTCTCTTCTTTCCCTCATGCTGGAGCAATAACGGCTAGGTGGGGGTTACAGTTTTACATGCAAGCTCTTCCTAAAGCTAAAACGTTTGGATAGATGTGAGCAGCCTCGATCACGGGCAAGGAAGCCTGGTCCGGTACTTGTCAGTCGATGTGGCTTCACACCAAGAGTACCACGCTGCTATGAAGGGCCAACAGGGTGTGAAAAAGGATCCGTTTTGTGAGGCTACACTCTGTCTGGCCGAACTGGCCGTCTCCTAGGACAGCGGCTCAAAACGAATGCAGGCTATTGCACCGAGCACGGCAGGGAAGGGAGCAGCAGCCTGGTTTCCCTCTGATGCCACCACCACGAGAGGCAGACAACAACAACAACAAAAAGCCAGAATCTCCTGACAGTCAAACATGAGGCGAGCTCTGTCACAGCATCATCTTTCACCAAAATAATATGTCAGCTTTGAGAGAGAAATCCCCACCGCCAGAGCAGGAAGAAAATACACCGAAAAGTCAAAAATTCCAGGCTCGCTACGCTTACTGTAATTGTCCTTTATAAGAAGAGCCCTCTAGTTATGTGAAATGACATTACCTCAGAGCCCCAGGCTCCCAGTTCTATGAACAGGAAGGAAGCAGACACACATCTCTTTAAGAGCCGTTTCCTCTCTGCTCTATTAATTTCGGAGATTAAGCAAGCCACTCCTTTGTGGCATAATAGAGCAAGATAGAGCCATTGTGTTTGCCGAGCCTCCTGCTAACTGGTTTGCTACCTTGGAGGTGGGGGGATGCTGCGGCACTTGGTGCTCAGATGAAAAGCCAGAAAACTTCTGGCGGTGCTGAAGCCCCCTTCTTTTTAAATGATTATTGCGGCACAAACGAAACCAGCACCCCCCTTCCTCCCCCCCACCTCTGAGGAGGATTTTGGTGTCTCACAGCCACAGCTCGGTGTCAGAAAACAAACAGTCACATCAGACGAGGAATTCTCTTTTCCAGGGCCACAAATCAACAGCACTTATTTAATCAGGATTTTTCCCTCTGGACACACACACCCTTCACCTTCCTGCCCCTCCCTCCCCGCAGCTTTGAAGCGGAGGCACTCAATCCCCCATCACTTTTATTTTATTGTGTTTTGAAAAGAAGTCATACACCCCTTTTTGCTCTCGTTCCTGCACAGCACAAAGCCCTTCAGCAGGCCGTCAACACGTCGGGAGCACGGCAGGGCCCAGAGCTCCCCAGAGGAACAGAGAGCGGCTGGAGAAGACTCGGATGATGCCTGACCAAGTCAGGTTACCTGCTCCCAGCCTGTGTTTTCAGACCTCCTTCGAATGCTCCCATGGCTGATTCGTCCCTAACTTTCCAGATTTCTCTCCGGACCGTCGGGCACACGAGGCTGGAAGCTCAGGGCAGGAGGAGGAAGATGGCACACGCTCACGGCCTTCGAGCCCCAGCAGCAGCAGGAGGAGCCGAGAGCTGCTGGCTGGCACGGAAAGGCAGCAGCCCCGATGCTGTTCCTACCGTACCTTCCCTTGCAGCACAGAGCCGGGAACACAAAACCCACCGAGATAAAACAATCTGCCCATTCAGCAGCTTTCTTTTCACAAGCTGCTTCATCTTTACAGCCTGCCCCCCCGCCCCCCGCCTTCCCGGTCTGCGATTGAAAACTCCAGAAAGAAAAGAAAAGGCGAAAGGAGTTCTGCAGACAAAGCCCCGATTCTCCGCAGGCACACCAGCAAACACGGTCACGGTGCCCTGGGCACGGTGCTGGCGAGTCGCTGCGCTGTGGCCTGGAGGAGTTTGCTGCCCAGGCTTCGCCTCAGGTTTTGGGACCCTGCCCCGATGAGAGAGGAGGGAGCTGCAGCTCCTGAGCTTTCCTGGCCGTGCTGGGGCCGGGGCTGCCACTGGGTACACGCAAGCTCCGCGCCTTCTCCGGCGGCTCCCTTCTGGGGCTGCTCCACACCGGAGTGCTGGGTTGGCTTCTTGGTGGTGTGGTTTTTGATTTTTTTAAATGAGGCTTATTACTATGAGACAGAGGTACTTTTCCAGTGTTTGCTGTAGTGCAGTGGTTCCCCATTTCATACCTCACAGGTGACTGAGCAGCATTCAGAGGCCAACACGTAGCTGTTACTTCTGGACTGAGCAGGGTGTGAATCTGCAACTGCAGGCAAGTAACACTTTATCCCTCATGGCCTCTAGACTCCTCCTTAATAAACTAAACTAAAACTCAGTTGTTTCTCACTTTGGTCTTTCTTTTCCTACAGTTGCTACCGATCTACGCAACGCACGACCCTTACCCCCTCCTGCAGCACGGAGACACGCAGGGAATCTCAGCAGCACCACGCATCCATAACATCCCTGCACTTGGCATCACATTGGCTGCAGTCAAAAACAGCGTTTTTCCCTGTATGCTGAAAATTTCACCCAAAACGCAGGCCCCACCAGCTCTGGCGGGCACACCATCATCCTCCATCCATACCCATGGTACAAGAGCAGAGAAAAGGCGGCCGCAAAAGGCAGAGAAGCACCGGGGTGTTACGGGGTTATGGTGAGGTACAGGCACTGGCTGGCAGCAGATGCAGGGGATGCACACGGGGGCTGTGGGCACCATCCCCAGCTCCTGGTGGGGACGCCTCCGATGCCTGGATGTGCTCCTGGGCACCTCCACTAGAGCAGATGTGAGAAAACATGCGTGTTGGTCTTCACAAAGTGCTCTGCAGGAAGGATGATGGGGAAAGAAGCCTACCTGAGCAGTCTTGGAAGACCTAACAGGCAGGATTTATTAGTTTTAATAATAAAATATTAAAAAATCTACCCCGATCATAAACTCAGGGGCTTTGAATCACTGGAGAAAGAGACATGGATTTTTTTTAAATGTAATTTTGGAGTTTAGAAGCCCAGAATAAGTGGCAATATTAAAATCATCAGTCAAAGCAACCCTGTCTCCAGCACACAAACATTTTCTCACATCTTCTATAAACGCAAATCATATTCTCTCATTGCCTTTATGCCAAACCCAGACAGCAAACAAGCGCATTCTTTGCCACCCTCATCCTCAAGGGGCTGCGGAGGTGCCTCTCCACCCGCTGTCCTTGTCTCGAGGTGGGCTCCCTATGCTGAAAACGTTACGTATCACCTCCCTGATTTAATCAGAATTTGGTGGTAGAAAGGGTCTGGAACAGGACTTCCCATTTGAGGTAATACCATGCTTATGGAAAGGTGTTGCAGCTCCCAGCCCAGGAAAACAGCTAGCTATCTCCTTAACGCCCCATCTGCACAAATAACATCTGTGTTGGTTAGTTCAAAATGTGAACTTCAGCTGTTTGTATAGGAACATTTTCCAAGTTTCATAATGGCCTATTAGCTTTCATTTAAATTGGTTCCTAATGGAGTAAATAAAACGAAAAGGGATGTTTTTACACAGCCTGTCTAAACCACAGCATACACCAGTTGATTATCAGTGTAATTACCTCGTTCAGACCCGAGTCCTCCTGGTGTCGGCAGGACTGAAATCCTGCCCTTAACATAGCTTCCCTTTCAGACGTGTTACATCGCAGCTCTGCCATGGAACTGTTACCTTCCAATAGCTTAAAAGAGAAACACAATAGAAACAAACTGCGTGAACAGCACTCAGCTCTCCACAGGCACTTTGAACGAAGAAAAGAAAAATGAACCTCAATGAATCAGAGCATAATTTCTTCGAAATCTAGTACTTCATAAAAAATTACCAGTCTTCCTTCACACAAAGAAATATCTTTGTAATGCTTTGCAAGAAACAAAAGCAGGCGAAGGCATTACAGTGATAAGCTAAAAATTGTTCAACTCTAAGAACAGATTGTAAAATGAAGGGGAAAAATCCCAGTGCAAGCCGAGAATAAGGCTTCCTAATCTTACACCAAAGGCTTGTAAATGTGCAAGCTCAATACCTCACGACCCTTTTTGAGTAAATAAAGCTTTAAAATGTTCTTTCTTCAGTGTGACTGAATTCCTTCCCAATGTGACCTCAACATGCCATTCCTCTGTCTCTATCTGCCGACACAGCAGAGCTGCTGACCTCTCACCACTGACCTGCGCAATCAATACGCCGCCGACAAACTCTCGCAAGAGAAATGCTCCACGTGCAAGTCTCTCCCTCTCCCCATGACTTCACGCAGGGCTGTTGCTGAACTCTTCCTAGGGCTGTGCCTTACCAGGCAAGATGGGGTTCACAAAACCTTCGTGGGAATTCCCTGTCCAAACCTGTGGAACCCGCAGTGGTTTCGCTCTTGCTTGCGGTCCCACGCGCTGCTGTCATGCTGTGCGCAGGATCGACAAGATCTCTACCTTGTGTTAGGCATTTCGCGTTGACTGTCGATCCAAATTCACCTAACTCTGCACAAACTGTTGGAGAGGAAGATAAATGACATCAGAAAGTACAGAAGCTTACTAAAGACTCGCCAAACACCGATTTGCAAAGCCTCATCTTAAAGGACGTCGTTAACCAAAAAAATGCACACAGTCAATCACAAATGCCTGGAAGAAGATAAGAGATGAAGACGTGTCAGAAAATGATAGCGGTATTATGGAGATGTTTCAGCTGCCTTCCAACACTATAAATTCTGCTGTATTGTTACACTACACCTACCAATAAAGAAGTATCCAATGCAACGCTTACATAAATATGATGCAAAAAAGAACTGCATGCCCTGTTTTGAAAAGATATTTTGACTCTAATGGATCTATAATTTAGAAGTGTTACAATACACGGGACCAGTAAAGTGCTGCAATGTGTTTTAATGGGGTACAGAAAAAGAAAAATCATTCCCTGCAGTGCTTGCAGCAAAGACACTGAAACATTGATCTAGATATGAGAAGCCAAAAGAATGAAAACTATTAGAGACCGGCCGTAATCAGAAACGAAACTAATTAGTCCATACAGTCTTTATCAAACTGAGTGAACACAAAGGTAAGGCAGAGGTTCAAGTACTGAAAAGGAACTGAAGGGAATTAAAACTGAAAGAATCACAGTGTAAATTCCTGTTCCTCTGAGCCTGTTCCTCTGATGTCTAAAATGCTTAACAGAGACAGAGTTTCTCTTTCTCTCTATAAACATATATACCAATTTAAATTGTATACATATTCTTAAATAAATATAAAATCTAAGGAACACTTGCAGTGGCTCTTAAAATGTTAACAGTAGCTTGCTAATGCAAGACTCCTGAAATCTGAACACCCAATAAGCCTGCTAAAATTTGGTCAAAATGCTACTTCTCATATGTTTCACATAGTCCAGGAGACTGATTTATTGTTTCTCCCCCCACCATTTAAAAAGAAAAAAAAAGGTAGTATGATTGCACCAGCGTTTTGGATTGTTTTGTGAAATTCAGAATGCAAACGAGGATGACATTCGTTTCTACAGACCTTTTTCCAGTTGCTCCAACTTGAAGGCACGTGCATTTTCTGTGCATTTATAGGACTCACTAGTGACAAAGATGAGCTCTTTAAAGAGCAGCAAAGTTTTAGTAAAAGCAATCAAGTGACTAACCTGCTCGTTCCAGCAGAGTGTTTGTGTTACCGTCTGCGCAGCAGAGAGCTGAAGCACGTAGAGCGGCTCCGACTTTTTAAAATATAAGCGAGTAAGTGTGGTTCACATCACGTTCCTCCACAGGCCGCACCGATGGATTAACACAATACCATGCCAAACTGAACTTACGAGCAGCTAAAAGCTACCAAAGCCTTTGAGGAAGGAACTTGGTGCTGCTGATGGGTGCCCTGGCCCTACAGCCGCTGCTGCCAGCCACACTCCTCGGGCTGAGGCCGCTGCAGCTGGCGGTGCCAGGCCCGCTGCTGCCAAGCTGACGCTGAGTAACTTGGTGAAGTGAGAATGCACACTTGGGATGTCTACCTATTACAGGTATTTCTTGGTGTAAGAGTAGGAGTGGAACCTCCTGTCTGGGAGGAAACCACCACAGGTTTCCAGCCACGGCCCCGTGCAGCTCAGGACGGGCAAACGCGGCCTGTGGAAAAGCCGGGCACCCCTCTCTGCTGGTTTCAGCGTGCAGGAAACGGCCGTGGAGAGGCAGGTGCTGCTCAGGACAGGAGGTAAAGATGTCAGCAGGAGCCTTTGGCTGTCAGCCCTCAACCTCACCAACCTCACACCATGCCCAAGGCTGCGTCAGCCGCCGGGCTGCGTGGGCACGGGGCTGCGCCACGGGGACGGGCCGCGGCCCATGCGGGCGGAAGAAAGCGCAAAGCCTACCTCCCTTGATCGCTTCCCTCGCAGGAAACCCTCGAGACCCTGACGCTCTCCAGGTCAGAGCTGTGTGGGAATACCCGAGCTGTGCTGGGTTGGCTTTGTGGTTTTGGGTTTCTTAAACCTAGGTGGAATGAACTGAAAGTGACGCTTCAAGAAGAAAACAAGAATGCAGCGCCAGAGAAGCGCCCTAAGTAGGTAGATTAATAAAAAAAAAAGGCTCCTAACTTCTTATCTTTGATGGTATTCAGTACTATTTTAAATATTCTCAAAAGAATCACAAACACACAGAAGGTCATATGTAAAATCCCTGATGAAGCAATTTAATGCTAAATTAAAGCAGAAACTAGGTAAGCCCAACTCTTGGGATCTCGGGTATTTTTAAAGACTAGAACAGAGTCAGCCCTGCCCAAGAATACCGCGTGTTTTCAGCTTTTTAAATATTTATTTCCAGAATTAAATAGAGTAGGTTTAGCTGGTTCTTACAGCTTAGCAGGAAACAATTTAATTTCCAAGCCAATTGTATATTGACAGTTGGCAACAATGGTTTTACTTTATAAAAAGAGAATGGGAAAATAGTTGTGCATTTCTGAAACGCTTCCAGAAAATTTCCTTTGAGAACACATTCAGTGAAAAGTATACAAACAGGCATTAAACATGAATGTAATTTAATAAACATCCACTCAGCTATATGGTATGATAAATAGGTAATAAGAATGTAATACAGGCATTTAGCTTTCAGCTTCCAAAGGAGCTGGAAGCTAAAACAATAATACTTTCATTAGACTCTCCTGCCTGGCATCAAGAGCCAATTTCCACCTATTAATATGGATTTCTATTACCCGCCTTGTGAATACTGTTAACCCATTTATCAAGCAAGAAGCCATACTTTTGTCACTTATTACAAGCAGAAGGGGAGCAGAAGGATTGCTAAACCATGTCACATTAAAGCATCCGATTAAATCATTTGACCTAGAAGATAAAAAGCATTCCACTCACATTTAAAATGAATTAAAAAAACAAACAACAAAACAACAACCAAACCGAACAACCCCAAACCTGCTCGTATTACAGCTAATATGGCCTTTTGCAGGATCAAATGTTTCCTTGCTGCATCAGAAGGAAAAAAAATCACCGTCTGCAGACTAATTGTAAACTCGGTGCATGTGTAATTAAACATGCCTCATTGGTTCTCTTGATATGTCAATAGTGGGTAGGAGGAGGTTGATTTAAGTTAAACGACTCAAGTCTTACTGAACATTTGCCCCTTTCTGTGTCCTCTAAGCAAAGCATCATTTAACAAAACAACCTCAGCCAAATATGAGGAGATCGGAATTAAGTGTTTATTATTCAGATTACAGCGGTGCCCCAGACATGTCGGGACTGATCCCTTCCTTGGCAGAATCGCTCCCGATTTCTGCCACAAGCAAACATGCCCTGAGAGAAGGGAGCCGCTCTCCCCGCCGAGCAGAGGCCAGGGAGATGAATGGAGGGACTGCGGTGCTATCGCTGAGATGACAGGCACGCAGCGATTAATCACGTGGCTGCTGCTAAACACACTAAATTCCTGCTTTCCCACAGTGCAGGAGTCTCCTTTTCCTCCTGCCCGGCTCCCAACTGCAGCCAGCCCTGCTCAGTGGGTGCAGCCAGGCACGCAGCCTTACCTCCTCTGGCACCGCACTGCTCCACCACTCACCCTCCTTCCTGGGCAGGGAGATCACAGTGTTCTTCTTGTCCTTCACACTGGATCAGGTTGTAAAGATCTATCCCGCTCCAGGGACAGCCCTTTATCTAACAGGTCTGCTCCCATGCCCGCGATAAAAGCTCCGCAACAGCCACCTCGCCCACTTTCCCCAGAGTGATGACCCAAGAGAAGTATGCGTATTCCTCCCACTCTGCACAGCTCAGATGCCAAAAATACTTGAGACCTCAATCCACAAGGGAGAGCCGGGATCAAGTAAAGCAACAGAATGTAAGCAAACTTTCTGAAGTTATAATACTTATAATTTTTCTGGTCTCCGTTCAGAGGAGGCATTTGAGATATGTGGATTCTTCAAGCAGGATGTCTCAGCTTTCCTTGCTTTATTTCTACCTGTTGTAGGTCAGCAAACCTAGTTCACTTAACTTCACCTGAGTGCTGCCGGTTTACCCCGCTCACCTGGCTATTCTTGTTTTGACTGAATTCTGTAAAACTATAGAAATCTGCCAGCATATTCCCTTTGCCAACAATTCCGTACAAACCACCCCAGTGTCCTGTCCCACGCAATTTGAGCCAAGGGACCTCCAAAACTCCTTCTGAAGAAAGAACACTTCTCCTTTCCTTCTTGGAAATCTTGCAGTGAGCAGAAAGCTGGAGAGTTACTCAGAAGTCATCAAGCCATCAGGCTGCTCATTACAGCCCTGAATGCAATTATCACCAAAAGTCATTCTCTGGGGGGTACTACGGGCTGGCCGATCTTACAGCCTTGTCAAAGGACTGGAAGAAGTACTGCGGCTTTGTGAAAGAGATTCTGAATGCCTTTCAAACTCTTGGCTAGTCATTTCATCCCGTATTTCACCTTTCTGCACGCTGCAAATTCATCCATACCCGTCTCTATCTCAGTGATCCTTTAATCCTTTTCTGTCCATGGTGCAGCTCAGCACAAGGATGGGTGTATTTCCATAAGCCGAGTACTCAGGAGGCTCTATCAATATGTATGCATGACGCAAGGAAGAAAACATATTTCTGCTGAAGAAGAATCAGAAGTTGAGGTCAGACGTTTTATAGTTTGGCCAGATTCTGATAAGACATATTAGGGATTCATAGGGCTTTTATCATTTTCAGCAGCAAGAGGATTAGACTCTATGCTGACAAGAGCAAGAACATCTATTGTTAGGAGAAATATGTGCCACACCGAAACACGGCAAAGAACCTGAAAGATGTAACATACTGCCTGATAAAAACACTACAAGCGCTTTCAAATTCAGCCCAGTGATGGCTGGCCGAGGTGGTGCTTCATTGGCCTGCCAGAGCCCAAAGTACAAGGATTTCAGTGCTAACACTCAGAAACGCAAAGGGATGCTGTGCGTTAAACCACAGCCTCGTGCAACAGCATGGATTCGAACTATGGGTGGTAACCTAAAGCCTTGGCTACAGGACAGAAAGAAACATTTATGCATCTTTATTTGGATTCCAAAATTGGGTCCAGTAAGCTGGCACTACTGATGGAAGGACTCAAGTCTTAATTCCAAAAAACATTTCTTTTTCAAATTCACAGAAAAGTAGTGATCTCAAATAATAAAAATGATCTCCCACCTATCTGAAGATGCCCAAACCAAAAAGCATCTCAAATTCACCCTTCTTCCCCCCAAAATATTCCGAGCACCATAAATGCTTACAAACGCTGACTTTTTGTACCCAACTTCTAAAACCCTTGACTTTTGGTAAGGTTGTGCATCATTTGAGTTTAATTACCGTTTTTTTTTTATCCCTTAAATTTGACTAAAAATGATGTGATTTACAAAGCAAACAAGCCAGTTAAAGAAAGCTAATTAAATTCACTAGAGACAGTCTTGCTTTTCCCCTCAGTGAGTGTTTATTTCAGCTCCCAGTGCTCTGATAGCTCCTGACAGCTTGCTGGGACACAAGAAAGAAGTAGGTCAGGGTAAGCTGGAATCAGCAACAGAGGATCCCATTAGACAGGCTTGTAGGGTAATACGGAGATCGAGGAAGTGTGTGATGTAGTGACAGTGTTAGAGACACATAACAAACAGCCTGAGGACAGCCTCCAGCAGAACCGGTACGTTTATCTTCTCTCTGCTGTAATGACCCCTCGTACAGCTTATCCAGTTTGTGATTTCTCATCCAAGAGGTGCTGTAGAAACCTAATGACAAAAACGCACTCACAGTTTGCTAGATTATGCAAAGCCAGAGGCGACGCTAGCGCCGGCTCCCTTCCCACAGAGCCCCTACCCGCAGGTTACGCCGCCTGCCAGCCTCCAGAGCAGGCAGCACCGACACGAGCAGAATACGGCCGGCCTCGCGCTAGCTGGGAACGCAGCGAGGAATCCTCCTGTGCACACAGATCAAAGGACAATAAGACTGGCTTCTCCTAACCAGCTTCTAAAATATTATCTTGGTGATTACGGTGCCTGCAGTGGAGCTGGAAACACCAAAAAGATGGTAGTGAGAAAAGCTGCCTCAGCAGCGAGGCAGCACGGCACGAAGGATGCTGCTGCTCTCTGCGGTGGGGCCACGGTGAGCTGCTGCTGGCAGCTCCCGGCAGCGGCCCCAGCCGCCCCGGTGCCATCCAGACCATCGAGGCACAGCGCACGTACGGCTGCGGATGTGTGTCATCGTGCCACAGCCCTGCCAAGCAGACAAGAGCGGCTGCAAAACCCGTGGTTTGCACCGGGGATCCCAGCTGGGGCTGCTGAGCAAGGAAGGGACAGCAGCAGAAGCAGGGAGCAGAGAAAAAAGAAAAAGACAGAAGCGATCAGTGTAAAATACAAAGTGCCTTATGTATCTTTCACTATATTAGGTTTTTTAATGAAAAGTGTATTTTACTGGGTATGTGAATATACCTGGACACTTGCTCGTGTAACAATTCCCTCCTGAAGAAAAGAGTTTTTTATTTTAAAGTGCCTTGGCAATAACAGCAGAAAGCACAGCGCCATAAACTCCGCAGTGTGATGTTCAGTTAGAGGCAGGCTCAAGCTCTGCTCTCCCACTTTTCTTGTTCTCGTGCCTACTGCTCACACCACGGAAAGTTCAAAGTCTCTCAGGCGGGATCTGACAGCCTGCACATACCCAAACATTTCAATTACCAGAGCCAAGTTCCCAGGCTTACACAAAAGCCAGAGATACTCTCTCCAACTCCAAACTCTGTAACTTGCATTAAAAAGAGAGCAAGTGTGTGCTATCCTAGAAAATAGGTAAGCTTGACAGGAACAATTTAAACCGCCATGGGCATAAACAAACACAAATGGAGAATGTTGTTTTATTCTGCTCAGAGCTTGATGCATTCCCTTTGCTTGGAGAAGGCTCCAGCAACCACTTAAAGTAAAGTGCCTGAGTTACTTCTCCGAAATGCTGGAGTCCACGCTGACAAAGCAGCCTGCATTATTTTCAGAGTTGCATTTTGGTCCCATTCGTTTTCATGTTTATTCGATCCGAGTGCGTCATGTTCAGCGTTGCTCCCACTCTTTGTTCCCAGTTGCAACCTTTCTGCAACACAATCCATCTCCTGCGCTAGCAGCGCTTCCTGCTCTTCAGGGGGTCACTCTCCCCGGTCATTTGTACCCACCCATTTTCTGACACAACACATCCCTTTCCTGCAGTTTTGACCTAGGCTGACAGTTCCACCGCGTCCACAGAGCTCTCGTCCGAGCGACGTCTGGTTGCTCCAGCCCTAAGCATGCGTGTAAAATCCCCGCCCGGTCAGATGTCTGGAGAAAAGTCCTCAAGGAAAATATGCACATCCTAAAGAAAATACACATTAAGATAAAAGCACTAAAATCAGGGAAGAAGATGACGAGAGTGATCAGAGCCCCACTGCCTGCAAGGAAGGAAGGAAGCTTTTAACAGCACTAAAATATAAAATTGATTTGTACACATATTTGATAAAAATCAATACAATTAGCAAGTAACTGAATACTAGAAAGGGAAATTGATTGCTCGAGGGCCCAGAGGACTCAGGGCAATCAGTCCATTCTTCTAGCTCCTCCACTCTTAATAAAAATTTACTTTTTCATAATCCTGCCTGAACTCTTTGCCCATTAATAATGCCACTAAATAGCTCTTCTTTTAGCACTATTATTGCAGACCTGCTCGAATTACATTTGGAGGCAGTTCAGAGTGGCATGGTCTGGCCATTTTGCTATCTGCAGCACAAACCTCCAAGCCATAGCATAAAAGAATACCGGCTAATCAACGGGAGCATGGGAACACTTGAGAAGAGCTTATAAAATTAAGTACCAAAGTTTAAATAAACGGATTACCATAGAATTGATTTGCTACATCAATTTGGTCAGCTTTTGCTGATACATCATTCCTCCCTCAGAGGAGGAGAGGCACCGTTTCGAAACAACTAATTAAACATTTTGAACCGTGGCCTCGCAAGGAGAGAGGGGTGGCACCGCTCTGCTCATCCGCTTCCCTTCCCTCACCGCCGCCTAAAAATTGTTACTCCACACAGAATGGCGACAGGATTTATGGCCACAGCTAGACCAAATGAAGCAGCTTCTACAGCCACCACCTCGAATCAGGCTCCAGTTTCAGACAAGGACAATCTCCTTCTTCTTTCATGAGGGGCCAGAGGGACGACGGGCGGTCGCTCTGCCGCGTGCTTGCCCTGACCAGGCCGTCCACCACGGCCAGCCTGCTGGCAGGGCCGCACACCGCCCCGTTTCTCTTTCAAAAGGTCAGATGCGTGCTCATATAAGGACTTTCTCAGATGTTGAGCTTTGTCCACTGACTCATCTTGATAGGAAGCTCTTTAAACCAAGACCTACAATGTGGGCCCTCACCCAGTGCTCTGCCCGGCTGCAGTGTGGGCTGGCGCAGCGCTGCTGCTGACCCAGGCCCTGGCCCAGCACTGAGCTCTGTGAGGGACCCTACCCAAGTTAGAGACAAAAAGTATATATATATATCATTTTTCCATATTAATCACTTCACACATGCTTAAAATTCAGTATTATTCAATCACAGTCTACTCCATCTCCAAGGGAACATCTCCAGAAGCCATCCAGAAATCTCAACACATACTTAGGCCTCCAACGGCCCAGTTGGACCAGTGGTTACTCTGAGCCATGATATCAGCCTAAGGAAGGTCTACGGATGCTTGGTGACACAACCAGCACTTCGTGGTGACACCTGGGTGGATGACACACTGCAGTTCCAGGGGAGGAGAGCGGCACATCCCTCACCAGGCACCAGCTGAGCGCCACAGGTGCAGCTGCAACAGCTGCTGAGTTGCCTCACCGCATTCTTATGATTTTCTTACTCCAAGGTCTGTCCTACCGCTTCTTAGAAAGAAGAGACACGAGTCTGGAGACACGGATAGAAGCCAGAAATTACAGTTTCCGCACTCGCCTTCTTTGTAACCATGAGCAAGTGACTTTAATCTCCCTGCCTCAGTTTCCCTGCCTACTAAAGTAAAAGGCAGACAGTAGAACTTATTTCACCCAACGCATACATCTTTTGTGAAGATGAAATGCTTGTTCTGTGTGAAGTACTCGGGAGATGAAAGGCATCAGGCACACATTAATCTTAGTCACCACACCCACCAAGAGGATCTCCAGGACGTAGATTGGGATTTGTGTTTAAAAGAGTCTTTCTTTGTGCAATTCAGGAAGTGTATGTTCCTGGAGAAGTATAGCTAAATTAAAGCTAATCAAGAATTCCCATGTTAATCAGCCTTCTAGTCTTTGGGAGATCAGAAGAAGGGTGTTGCTCCCATTTTAAAAGACAGCACTGGGCCACAGAACGAGTTACATCAAGCTGGCTGAAGCCCATTTGCAGCACGGTCATGGAGGAAACTATAGGAGTTCATCCACAGGCATTCATCTCCGAGCACGCACACTGGTAAATCAGCTCCTATTCGGTAATGAAACGCAGAGTGACTCATTTTTCCTACATGTGAGAAGAGAACCAAAGAATCTTTTACTTTCCTGTCTGCCTTTATAAACACTGAATTGCATCTCTTTCCTTCGGAGATGCTATGTAAGAGAATGACTCTCTCTTCAGGTTGGCAGAACCCAGAGCCAGGTTAAGACCCCAGATTTCTGTTGAAGACGGAGGTTTGGGACGTTGGCTTGCCAGCAGCGGGCTCCACCTTCAGCACCCGGACGCGGCGAGGCACGATGATCCTGCACTCACGCTGCGGTCGCACAGACATCCCCGCGAGCTGGCCCGGGGACAGCTCACCTCACTGCTCCGGGCACTGCGGCTGCCCCGTGTGGGCCGAGCGCCAGGCTGTTTACTCAACGTCTGAAGCAAGTTCTGCAGCTCTGACTTAGCCCAGCACCCGTGGCTGTCCTACGGCAGCAACCAGGTGGGCTGGGAGAAAGCACCAACCACTGAATTTGCACTGCGAGGGCAGCAGTGCAGGCACACCTCAGCACATGGCCCAGTGCTGGCCCCGGCTTGCCAAAAAGCAGGCAGTGCTTCGGCAAGGCCAGCTGGGCTGCCTGAGCACTCAGCAGGCCCAAAGAAAAGTCCTTTGGACCAAATCAGCTGAAGTGACACAGAGCCGCGATCACTGCCTTCCCCCAACACCCCTGTGCCGCTGCTGAGGCCCATCTCTCTAGCAGAGCGATGTGAACAAAGGTACAAAAGCAGGAGGGCAAGAAAAAAAAAAAGAGTCACAAACTTGAAAGAACAATAATACAAGACAATAATACAAGAGAGAGAGAAAACCTGCACCCGTAAAGTCAGCGCTGAGGAAGCACTGAGTGAGCTGGCAGACAAAACATTTTTTGCTTAAGATGAAGCCACAGGAGATGCCAATCTGGTGGACATGCCCATGAGGAACCATCTCCGTCCACCTCCATCCTTTCCCCCCACATCACCCTGCCCTTGATACCTGCCCGGCTTCCCCTGCCCATGGCTTTGCCCTCCCTTCAGTCCCAGCCCGACCCAGACCACCATGCCCCTACCATGGCCTCCTGGTATCCTGGAGCTCTCCACTAGGCCGGGAGGTCCCTGCCTCTCCATCGGCGGCTCTGGCAGCCCCAGCCCGTGCAGCCGGGCCAGCCTGCGCCGCAGAGCTGGTCCACCTCCGCGCTGGGAGCCGGCGGTATGCATAAACAAGCAGCTATGCTGCAGACACGGAGCCACGCTCCGAAAGGAAATGACCACTGGATGTTATTGCACAACCTGTCTTAATAATGAACGTGCATTTCTTGAAAATGCATGCCACCTAATCCCCTTGGCATTGCAAACACGCCCAACAGGAGGGTAATTGGAGTTAATCAAGCCATGCGCTCCACGCGAAGTGTAACAGTTTGCCTCACTGCATTTCGGGGAGCAGAGGGCAAAGCACACGATGCTGCTGCTCCTGCAGCCCTGGCACGAAGACCCCAACCTGCCACCACTCTGGGCACAACGGCCAGCGAAGGGATGGCCTCTGAGGCTGCAAAGTGGGTGACCATTTTAAATCATGAACTGGCTGACATGCAGTTACCAATACAGATCCTCCAAAAGAAGGACTGGCAGGCAGCCACTATCGGTCACTTACTGGTCACTCACCATTGCTGCTACTCTTAGGATAAAACCAAAGCCGCCGGCTTGCATAAGACTTTCAATAATCAGCTCATGCCTTATCTTCACAAGTAACAACATCCAAAATCAGTTCCACACAAGTGGGTAGCGGGGGGTTTCTTACGCAGCAGCACTTGACACTGCTGCTGTAGCTCACAACATTTCTTTGCACGCTGTCTTACTAAAGACTCCAGATTGTACGTGGCCAGGCATGTGAGTGTCAGTAACCATTCAGAGTGCCTAACTTGGAGTTCAGACTCTTTCTGTGGACAGTCACTCAAATGCTCTCTATCTGGCTGGATTTTTGGGGGTAGGGTGAAGGGTGAGAAGAGCTGTCAAGAGGAAAAAAAGAATGTGTAGATGTGTAGAGCCAAAAGGATTTTAGAGAAAGGACAACTAAGACTGCCCAAGTCAAGCTTTTCCAGATGTATCGGAGTGACTGAGAAGCACGGGGGAAGCAATGAATAGTTCAGCCTGCTACATCCAAGATTTTCAAAAATTTGTAACCAACAGAAGACACCCCCACCTCCCAAAGCACAGAGCGCGCCCCACAGCACCCAGTTACTGGTGGAGCGCACCGAGAACATCCTCACACCCTCTGACTGCTCCAATGCCGCGGCCGCCCCCAAGCATTTCTGGAAGTAGCATTTCTGCAGCAGCACCGTGCAGAAACGCTTCATGTTTATTAACTTGTTTGGTTTCGATTGTTGGATCGGTTCCCCATTCCCAAGGCACTCAGATTTATTCTTTTAGCTTAACACTACAACATAATCAAATCACTGCATTAAGCTGACAGACTCTGGGAGCCCTGAAGGGGAGGGGAGAAAGGCATCCGGAGAAGCATCTACATTTTTTCTTACATCCTTCACACTTGCCCTGAACTTCAGATTCTACCCATCTACATCCCTGGAATTCAAGAATATTGAACTTTAACTGACACGAGAAGTTATTTGAACATGCACAACTTTCACTTGAAATTAAGGCTGATCTACCTTCTGGGATCAGGGACCAAGATTCACTTCTCATAAAGACTGAAGAGCCCGAATGCGCTCTCTTCCTGCTTCAAGTCAAACACAAGTGTTGCTGCAACCACGAAAACATCCTTCCGACGCTAGGCAAAGTTCAAACTAACCAATCCATAAATAAGATGAGGAGATGGAGATGGCAGATTCAAACATGCCTTTGTGCCCTTCCATCGAATGTGTAGAATAGGTAAGAACAGGAAGACAATGGAGATGGCTCAAGGGGTCAAGATTAATATGAAAATTGAGAAAAAGGGCACTCTTGGATTTCGACTCTTGACTCTTCAATATGATTTATTTCCAGCTTTACGCACTGAAATACTAGAAAATATTTAGCACACAACCCTTGGTGTGGAAGACAAAATAATTTTTTGGACTTAGACAAACTCTAATGTCCTTGTCTAATGTTACCCAATGCAAAATTAGAAACAAATTAGTGCTTGCATAGTGCTGTGTGTTTAAAAATAATTTGAATGAGCCACTGCTTGAAGTATGGGAAGGGTCCTCTGTTATTATAAACCAAACATATTTCATTTTAGACTACGCTCAAACTGACAGGATAAAGCTTTAAAAAAATCTATTTGGGGAATTTCTTTAACGGAGAAAAAACAGGAAAACAAAATTCACGGAGCTTGTGATCAAATAATCTTACGGTTTGGACTTAAAATACCAACAATGTCAGGCATTTCAGTGTAGTAGCATCAAAACTAGATATTTACTACTTGGTAGTGAGCAACCCTTTGAAAAGGGAGGAACAAAAATTCCTTTTTAATGAGTCACCATTTGGCAGTCAGAGATCAAAACCTTTTGCCTGTATTTCTGACTGCAGCATTGTATATACTTGGGGTTTTCTCCGTCTGTGTGACTTTATTTAAATCAACAGAGTTAATTAAGAAAATAAGTAAGTTAAAAGAACAGGAAAAGTGGAGTCCTTCAAAGTGTATGACAATCAGCACGATCTACTGGGTTACTGAAATACCATATGAATTCAGAAATTATTTCCATATATAAACTTGGAATCATGAAGATCCTAGTAAGATTTAAAGCAACTTGTCAAAGCAAAGTGAAATTATACTCAGTATCCATTCTGATAACCACATCAAACACGTTGTGTAATTGTACTTAAACTAATGCAACTGTATGGGGAAAAAGCTTCTAGATCCAGGGTGGAATTGTGTATGACCGATGTCTTCATAAAATATGCATTTGTTTAACTTTGCCCAAAACTTAACCTATGAAGGGCTGGGACTGAAAATGAAACATTAAAATTACTGCTTGGATGTTGACTCTGACTCTTCAGTACTATTTTTATTTCCAGCTTTATGCACTGAAATATTAGGAAATGTTTAGCACATGACCCTTTATGTAGAAGACAAACAAAATTTTTGGATTTAGACAAACTCTGATGTCCTTGTCTAATGTTACCCAATACAAAATGCTGGTTTTATCTTTTTTTTTTCCCCTCTTTCTTCTTACGTTAAATTCTAAAGTTTCAGCAAAAAGGAAGATACTATGCCACGATGCCAGAAAACAAAACGAACACTTGCTTTGGTGTAATAGCCAAAATCAAGAATAAAACTATCATTCATACGGGGGGCGGGGGGGGGCGGACACAGAGTAAGATATACTGCCTTTATTTTCAAGATACTTTCCAACTACATGAAAAGTCCCTAAAGAAAGACCTTAGCTTGTTACAGGCACTTATGTTTTTACTAAATATTTCACTAGTTTAACTGATATTTCCCTCACCTTCACACTAAGCATCCTTGAGGTAAAGCGCCATGATCCCCATTTTACAACGTACAAGAAAGAACCTGAGGACTGTTTACTCAAAAAATTGCCCCTACCTCCAGAGGCCTGTGGGGCTGTAGGCATTTGGACCCTCTGAAAAAAGTCTGCCAGTTTTGAAATGAGAGAAGGCATTACTCAGGCTTGGCTTTTACCTTAGAAAATCTCCAAAATTGCATTTGAAAATTCACATCCACTACAAGTTAGAACAGGGACCTACAGCTGGCTCCACACCACTATACAACAGCCACCCCATGGAGCTGCTGATCAGCAGAAGAGTCTCCGTACCTTGCTGTCACTTCACCGAACCATCCAGGCCCTTACATCAGTTGATCTCAATTTCTGTTCAATTTACTTGTTGATTAGACGTTATTAGAGTAAATAATTACCGTAATTGGTTACAGTTTGGGAATTCAGAGAATTGAAGAAGGAATTTGGAGAAATAACCTGATCTACTACAGTAGAGAGAATCAATCATCCTTCGAGTTCCATTAGTCTTTTTGGCAATCTTGTGTCACCGTTGTCACAAGCCTGGATAACGATGCCACATTAATTCTCTTTTTGAGAAAGGGACTACAAGATTTGACTCCGTAACTGTGTCCTACCTGACCTTGGGGAATCTTTGGGGAAAGTTTCCCATCAAACGCAGTTACAGCTTTTACTGAAGGAGAATTACCAAGTTGAGCTCATGCTCTATAACTTGAATGCATGACACAAAAATATACAACCCGTCTTTTGTTTCCACTAAATATAAATCACCTGCACATAACCAACAATTCTGCACACCCAAGCCTATGTGAGAAATAACATTTTTAAAGCCATTTCTACAAGTCTGCTCAGAGGCGATGGACGGGGGGCAGAATGAAGAGGCAGCTGCTGGATCCGTCCCATGTAACAACAGCAACAACGGTTCTTTTAACAAAATTGACCTCAACTGGATATAAGCTGCATTTCCCAATCCAAACCTTCCTGATTCAAATGAAAAAAAAAAGAAAAAAAAACCAGCAACCCACTTTATTGTAAACATTACAGAACACAGAACTTGAAAAGATGGAATTTATTATAAGTTTCATAACATATTCAGACTCCTTCCCCTCCTTGCAGACTATGCACTCGGTGCAATGTGCAATACTGTATTTCTGATGGCAGCGCAAGCAGACAGAAGAGGACATATGGCCTTTTGTACTGTTCCCAAGATGCCGCATGTTAAGAAAGAAAAAAAAAAAAAGTCATTATCCAGGCTGGAAGAAACCCAGACCATCTTAAATGTTTGTTTATTGCAGTTTGGAAGACCTTTTTAGAAAATACAACAAGCTACTCTTGGACCCCTAATCCTAACCCAAAATGGTGGCTGGGAACCAAGCCACGATTTGGGGGAAACTTTTGTTGACATGATCATTTGAGAATTTCTCTGTAACTAGATATCAATTCTATTCCTGTGGCTAAGACTAACAAGTTAACAGCGCTATTTACCCTAGTGCTGTTGTATCATTAGAAACAACAAGATTATGTACTTTAATTCTAATGCCAGCACAATTATTTTAACACCAAGTGTGTCAGATCCGACTCTATACCCCCTAAATTAATTTCAGAGTAGTGGCTAAATAAAATGACATACTTCTTTGTGCTTTTGTTATAACACGCTCATGTGCAGCAAACTGTGAAGAAAACGTAGTAATTAGAGGTTAAATTAATTCCTGACAGACAGGCAGCTTAGGAAAGCTGGGCCCTCTTCAGCAAACAGAGCAGAAAGCTTGCCAGTCTTCCCCAGCACTGCACAAAGCGCACGCGGGATTGGCAAGCGCACCCCAGGGCAGCAAAGGGAAGCGCTGGAAGCCAGAGCAAGTCTTGGAGTAGCCAACGCCGCCACGCAAACGGTGCGACAAGTGAGGTGCAGGGCTCGAAGCAATCGCCGCTGCAGACCCTCCGACTGCCTGATCAGGATTGGCCACTTGAAATTAAAGACTGGCTTTGGCACAGCAGAACTGGCTTCTAACTGCCAGGTAATCCACCTCTGGATGTTAATAAAAGTGAACAATGGCATTATATTTCACAACATAACTAGAAAGTTACCTCGCTGCCTATGATTTTAATGCAGGCAATGGATTTCACTGCCCACAACACAGCACATGCGCTGTTATTCTCAAGACACTAGCTAGGCACGTCCTGGGTAGTTGTCACTCCCAAACCTGCTAGGACTTCCCAAGTGCTTAATTCTAGAGAAAAAGAGCATTCCACAGAATTACAAAAGAAAAAAAACGAGACTAAAGAGGCAGCCCAGGCCCTGTGCCCATGCAAGCGTGGCCTGCGGTCAGACAGGGAGCACTGAGGAGCCCTGGCCTGGTGAGCTCCGGAGCCCCCATCTGCCCCTGCCTGGGCTGGAAAACAGGGCAGGCACCACGGACACAGCCACAGGGAAACTCAGCGAGAGAAAAAAAGAATAAAGAAAACAGTTTGTATTACAGCTGAAGTAAAAGCCAAACATGTGGGGCTGGCGGAGACTGCAAATCGGTGTGGGAGTGCATGAACAGCGCTGGTATTTCTGTACTACCCAGATCATCAATTATTAACAAATTAGGACATGCCTGATGGGGTGCTTATGTAACGCTTCTTTATCAATAAAACTGCCAAGTCCCTTGCAGGGGAAAGTGAAGTGGATTTCAACAAATCATAACACAACGCCTGCCCTCGGCCAGGGCCCGTTGCTGATCCTCATTTCTCCCTCACAGCACGGCCACCAGTCCCCAAAGAGCAATTTTGGTTGGCCCAGTGCCCCCGTGGCCTCCTGGAGCAGGGGCCCTCGGTTCCCGTCAGTGCCTGCTGGTGCCTTTTTGTACTGAGGCGGCAGTGCCAGCAGCAGGGAGCCATCCCAAACCCTGCATCCCCCTGCCTCTCCCCGGCCTGGGCCCCAGGAGAGGCCTGCGGGCACGCTGCTGGGCATAGCTCATGTTCCCTGTCACTCCAGCCGTGTGGCAAGGCACAGAGGAAGGCACCCGCAGCTCCTTCCTCTCCTTCACCCCTTGGGCACAACTGTTCCCCCACAGGAGCAGAGGAGAGGCCAAAACGCAGCCTGCCATGACACCGTCCTTCACCCTGCTCCCTTTCTGTTTCACTTCTCCCAGCGGGGTCAGGGGCACAAAACAACCCCCTGCCCTATTTGAGGGCCTTGAGCCCTCAATGCTAGCATCAAACACGTGTCTCGCTGCCCTCAGAGGAGCGAGGAGCATTGCGGACGGCCCCTATCCCACCACAGGGCCCGGCAGAGCCCCTCCTGGCACGTCCCAGATGCATACCAAAGCAGCTCCCGGTCAGCTTCTGTGACTCCACATGTGCACAGGAAAGGCAAAAGGAAAGCGTTACCCATGAGGAGGCTTCCCAAGAGGAATTAAGACTCTTCGTAGCTCATTTGCATGTGCCAGGTCTCCCCTCTCTGATGGCATCACCACCTGGTAGTACAACTGGTGACTCGGCAAGGGCTGGAGCCCCAGGGCCCCGCTCACCCACCACCCGCAGCTATTCCTGCACCTCGAGCAGCACTAACAGTCCCAGCCATGGCAAACTGCAGGGAAAAACAGCCAGCAGAAAAGCAGGGCATAAAGTGAAACCTTTAACTGACAAAGACGTCGGTTCCCTGAGCAAAGTGCTAGCAGTAACAGTAACGGTCAGGGGAAGGAGACCACCATACAAGCACAGACTGTTTTGCAAAGTTTCCCTTGAGCTTCAAGGGCAGCCCTGAAATGGGTTACAGAAAGTCAGAACTGCATTATTGATCACTGCTTGTTCTGCAGGGTTGTTTTTTTTTTAATAAAACAATATTGTGCTTTTGCTCTTTTAACTTAGATAAAAAACAATGTTCCAGTACCTTCCAATATCCCATACAACCAGAAACAACACTAATAAGGGCAGTACTAAATGCCTAAACAGTTTCTTCACATATTTTTAAGCAATTGCCTGTACGAGTGAACCCCTTTTACGGGTGAAACAAAACAAAACTTACTACGAGTGCACAAGAGCATCGCACACATTTGGCATTTTAGAGCAGCGCTCTGAAGTTCCCCTTCAAAATTACTGGCAAGGAAGGAAGTCCTGCACAATTTTAGCACCCACCATCCGAAAAAAAAGAAAAAAAATGAGAGCAGTCCCAACTGTTCTTTGAGATGTATAAAAGAACAGTTGAAAAACTTACAGTTGACTGGTGCTACCTAGGTTACCCGTCAATGGCATTGAAACTGGTATATTATTAAGAGAGGTGTATGATGGGAATTGGTTTATTGTGCTGATCCATAGTAACCAACTCCTGTTCGTCCATCATTTATCTCTCTCACCAGCGACATATGGGTTTGTCTATTCACACTCTCAGCATTCTCTCTGCTCCAACAAACAGTCAGCCTTTTCTGCTGGGATAAGGAGATTTTTTAGTTACATCCATTATGTGCGTATCAACATTTATGGCAGGAAGATAATTGCCAGAGAGCTCAGGGGGATAAAAGCTCCCTCTTTATAACACAAACCCCCTTAAAAAATCAATATTGATATAAAACACCAACGCAAAGCCTTGGCGTGTCTTCTTGCTCCAGTTTGAAATACTTTTTCCCCATTTCTTTAATAGCAAGTCAAACTGGTACGTCAGGTAGAAAGCCTTTGTACCAACTCACAGCACTGCTCTTCCCACAGAGGGAAAAATAGCAGTGTACAGTGTTAATTGTTCCTCAAAGAAGTGAGTGGCAAACGTGTCAGATGTAAAGAGGGCTCCTTGGAGAGGCGCCAGCATCGCTTAAACTGATTTAGCTATCTTTATTTGGAGACCATACCGATTACTAATGAATCGTAACTTATAGTCACCTTCTCCTAAATGTGGAAAAACGCTGACAACTAGAAACAGCCAGCACAAGGGAACAATGAAAACCTGGGGATCCTGCCTTTCCTCCTACTTAAAAAGCTCGGCCAACCTTCGACTATTCCACCCCCCGGTTTGGCTAAGTCCATTTGTCACAGCTTCTGCAAGATTTACTTTGCCTTCCCATGGCTACACACTCATAAAAGTTATTTTAAGGCGACTTTCATCAGAGTAGCAAGATAGAACATTTATTGATTAAATGACTGGGAACCAGTGAGTTGCACTGTACTTAACCTATGGGACGGCTCTGGGAGTTTACTGACTCTTGTCCTTGGGTTACCTTCTGCCTCCCTAACTTTTGTTCTGCTGAGGAAGGCAGCTCGGGCTGATGCCTGTCCTGCAGCTGCACGGGGCAGGTCGGGGGGCATTTCGGGGCAGGTCGGGGGGCATTTCGGGGCAGGTCGGGGGGCCAGCCCGATGCCTGGGATCCTGAACTCTTTCAGTACTTCTTCCTGTACCGTCAGAAAGCATCTAGCACAGTAGCTCCCGGCTCCCACGTAAACTCTGAGTGCTACCACAAGTAACAAGATCAATAAAATAAAAAAAAAAAAGAAACTGGCACATTGTATTTATAAAACACTTCTACCTAGGTAGCAGGGAGCCATACAAAATTGTTAAGAACATATACAACTGCCTCTGTAACCACTAATCTCCCCCCGATCCTTTAACAACTCTGTTAGCTTTAAAAAAAACTCCAAGAGACTTTGCAGGTTCAACCTACGTAGTTACAAGTGACTGCAAGTGAAGCCCTGTCAATATTTGCTTTTCTGATTCTGAAGCGTTAGTTAAAGGGATTAAAAATAGAGATGAAAAACCTTGAGTTTAAAAAAAAACCAACAACACTGAAAATAAAAAGCTAAATTAAATTTGAGCTGCTCACTTCTGACCATTGAACAGCTCTTCACTGACTCGAGAGGAGCTGCTAGCTGCATGTACCTGCCTTACAATACATACTATTTGTTTTTTATCCCTGAGCAACAGACTATTTCCTGGTTCAGTTTAAAAACTCGGTGACGTTCCAATTTCAGCCCACACATGTGTGTCACTGTCAACGTCAGTGGCAGGAAAACATTAGAAGTCACCCCTTGCTAATGCTTTCCTAACATGGAATTTCCTCCTATCTCGCTCCCCCAGCCCACCTCCTCCCTTCAGCTGAGAGCATCTTTCCCAAATTGCCTTTTTTCTCTCGCTTTCCCCCCTTCCAACCATATGGCAGCGAGAGCGAGCTGCAAATGGGCAGTGCCAGGAGCGGCTGGCTGCTTTTTTAGGTGCTAGCGTGGAACTTACTCGAGCTGCGCCTGCAGCCGGCGGTGCGCGGCTCCCCCCCGGCGCTCCGCGACCCCCCCACGACCCCCCCAGCCCCAGGGCCGCCCCCCACGACCCCAGGACCGACGCCCCCCAGCCCCGGGGCCGCCCCCCCCCGACCCCAGGACCGACCCCCCCCAGCCCCGGGGCCACCCCCTGCCCCTTCACAAGGCCACCGGCAGCGCTGCAGGGGGCGGCCGGGCCCCGCCGGCCGGGGGGGGCCCCGAGCGGAGCTGCGGGGAGGGGAGGGGGCAGCCAGCAGCTGCTGGGGCCGGCAGGTTCAAGGCCGTTCGCGGCTCCCTGCCTGCCTCCCTCCCGGAGGCACCATATGCTCCAGCTCGCACACCGGCAGCTTGATTTCCCCATCACCGGGAGGGGGAAGGAGAACACACACCGGGAGGGGGAGCGGGGGGGGGGAACACGCAGGGATTAGGGGGCTGAGCGGGGGAGCACCGGCGTTATATAACGGGACACACACACACACACACTCACACACACACAGCTCCCTTCACCGCCCCCCCCGAGCCGCAGGGACCCGAGGGGGGGAGCCCGGCGCCGCCCCCTCCCCGCCGTGCCGCCCCCCTCGGGCACACCGGGGAAGGGAAGGGAAGGGAAGGGAAGGGAAGGGAAGGGAAGGGAAG